>JASJOG010000156.1:0-387500 GCA_030142905.1 Heliopora coerulea | reverse complement strand
CTTTGTGATACTATTCAGTTTTTATTTTATTCACTCAACTGCAGATTCTGTAACTGTGAAGAATTCATATCTGTCTGTTAATTGTTAATTCCAGGACCACCGTACTGGACCACAAGTAAATATGGGTCCCACACCACTTCCAGAGCTTGCTCACATATCTCTTGGCTTAGAGGCTTCATCATTTTTGGACCCAGACTTCTTTGCATTTGCTGTCCTGAATGCACTGATGGGAGGAGGGGGATCATTTTCAGCTGGAGGGCCAGGCAAGGGAATGTATTCACGACTCTACCTCAATGTTCTCAATCGCCATCACTGGATTTATGCATGTACTGCATTTAATCATAGTTATCATGACAGTGGAATATTCTGTATTAATGCCAGCTCACATCCCAGTCAGGTCAGGCAACTGTATGTTGTTCACAGTATTGTTCACCATATTGTTTACTACTTTTCCTTGATAAAGACAAACACTGGTATAAGCTGTCAAATGCTATTTTAACATTTCATTTGGCTAGAAGATATCAATAACTTTCTGTGAACTGACATGATAGCTCATGCAATGATCAAAATTCATATATCTCATAGCCCACTGTTTGTGTATTTCTGTTGACATGTTGTCAGGCCACAATTTTTTGATCTCTTTTTAGATTGGAGACCTTGCCCAAGTACTTTTGTTTGAGTATTTTAATCTTGTGCAGGGAGACTTCACCAATGTATGTGATTTTTTGCTTCATTTTAAAAGGAAGTACAGTGGAGCCTCACTATAACATGGATCGGTATAGCATGCACCTTGGTATAGCATGGTAAATCTTTGGACTTGAAATTTCTCAATCACTAAACTGATTTATAAACCTTGTTTGCTTGGTAGAACCATTAAGCACAAGCAAATCATTAGTAGCCAGTCAGTGAGTAGTTCTAGGCATGGTATAACAGTGTATTCATGTTTTATACTTTCCTGTGACCTGCACCATTTTCCCATGCCAAATCCCTATTTTCAATATATTTTGATATAATGTGTTTCAGCTATAATGCAGTCATTTACGATGGGCCCCATATACCGCATTATAGCAAGGCTCCACTGTACAAATAGTTCGAACAAACAATAAAATATAAAATTCAGATAAAACTAGCCAGACAACCTCTTCTAATATTACTCTATTTAGTGCCAGGCTATATTTGCTAGTAAAGGGAACATCTTAGATGGCTAGGAGATATTTTTTTAAAACCTATCATAATTTAGCCATTAGTCTGCAAAATGTTTTTTTTGTAATTCTGTTTTGCTAATGCCAAATAACTTTACCATGGCTAAACCTAATCCTGACAATTTACTCTCACTGATACCTGGTAATTTAACTTATAATCAAGTGGTGACAATTTATCTGGCTTAGTGGTTAAGATTTAACATTTCTAAAAATAACGGAGTTTGTCAAGAAAATGGATGATCAGTGGTAACACCAAGGAGAGTTGGGCTGAACTGTGGTGCAGTATTTGTTTTAATAATTGTCGTAATTTTCTATTTCTTTAAGGAAGAAGTATCTCGTGCAAAAAAGCAGTTACAGTCAATGTTAATGATGAACCTAGAGTCCCGTATTGTTATGTTTGAGGACATTGGAAGGTTAGATCATCCAGCTTGTAAACCATTTACATGTTTCACAGTATATTTGTTTATGATTGGTTTTAATTTTAGGATTTTAAGTTGGCTGTAGGTGTAAAGTGTGTATTTGTCTTCAATTTCTAGGCAAATTTTAGGGCTTGGCATGCGAAATACAGCTCAAGAATTATATGAAAAAATTGGTGGGTTGAAATTTTTTTATAACTGTATATTGTATGTCATTAAAATTCATCAAAATTGCTGGTTTTAGATAAAAAAAAAACGTTGCTTGTGAGGCTCTTTATTGTGCTATTTTCATATATTGATATATAATTTTATTTTATGTTTATAACTATGTAGAAGCTGTTACTATCAAAGACATGAGAAGGATATCAGAGAGACTTTTGGCTTCTAAACCAGCTTTAGCAGGATATGGTGATTTGAACAAACTTCCTTCATTTAGAGATGTTGAAAAAGCACTGGTCAATGATGGCAAATTGCCTTCTGCTTCAAGATTTTTCTTATTTAGATAACAATATTCTGTACCTGTATTTACTTTTAATGTTTTCTGTAGATTTGTGATGAAACAAACGTAACTATACTGATTTAACTTTCATGGAAATGCCTTATTTTCCATAATATGGCTAGGAAGAGGACCTTATATTTGCCCATTCAACCCTGAACCAGCCTTTTGTAATTTTACTCCAGGCAACACCAGGTGATTTTAGTCAAGCAGATTCTTCTTGTCCAGTTTTGTCCAGTCCAATTAACACATTACCCCTAAAACTTACCCCTAAAAGACAAGAATATACAATCAATGGATTGTAATAGAGGGTCAGATTGTACTGTATACTCTCCCTGTAAGAATTTTATGATCAGCATCAGAAAACCCTTGCTACAGCAGTATTATTTTAGTGAAAGTTCTCTACTGGTGAGTAAACTGCTCAATGTCTTTCTTGAAACAAGATGAAAGAATTTGATTCACTGTTGAAATGTACCAGTTGTTTCAAAACTGAATGGTGGATTATGTGTAAATTTAAGAAACTTTATGTGCATTTTATATGGCAAGGGATGTATACCACCTATACTCCCAGATCCCTGTCAGCTGGGGGAGCTTGTGTCACTTCTGATTTGATTGGTGGGGAACACTTTTGTGACATGGGGAAACATCTTGTTGGCAACATTAGCAAAGTTGCTGACTTAAATCAAAAACTTGAAAGGCCATTCACAATGGAGTTGTGACAGTCTCCAAATTGGTAGCCAACTATTGACAGCTAACCTTGTGGTTAACACTTCTAAGTTCTAAGGTCCTGTGACTTGACATAGTTATGTGGAAAGTTTTGGGAACAGGGAGGGTTCTGGCTTTGGATGTGGTGTGACCATGTCACTACCACATGCAATTTAGTCCATCAAATACTGTGAACACTATTCCGTGAAATTTGTATTCGTCAAAGATTCAAAATAATTCATGTAACTCACATTTTGACGGAAAATATGCAAGAAATATAATTACATTCAAAATTAAAGTACAAGCGAAGGAGAAGAGCACTGGACACTAGTGTTGTGGTCGATCGATACCAGTCCATAGCGGCCCAATGTAACTACTGCGTATATTACGGTGTAGGCCCTAACTTAAGTTGCTCCCACTTTAACGTACAGTTCGTAATCTTAATTTTTTCTGGAAAGGATGTAGTCATCAAAAGCGTAAAAGATGTGGCGGTGGGTTGAAACAGCAATTCGTTGCATAAAGCGTGGAATACCTTCAATAAGACAAGGTAGTAACTACGTTTTCGTTCAGTGACGTTTTTAATTCACTAGTCCTGTGAAGTTCAGTTCTGTACTTGTGTTGTCATTTCTAGGAACACTTGAAGTTACTCGACAGGTTTCCAGTGTACAACATGCCATTGTACCTTTTACTATCAACCAAGAACGATCAATTGGTATCCATCGGTATGGAAACTTTTTCTTCAAACACTGGCTACAAATGACATCACGGACCACTCGTTTGAAATGTAAGCACAAACAAGACGGTTTGGGAGCGGAGTGATGATTGAAGTGGTTTGAGGGTACTGTATAGGGGTGGTGAACGAACGGGATGGGGTTCCCAGGAGTTCCTGGATGTGATCAAAAGTTTATAACTTCTTAGAAGTTGGCCAGAGTTCAAAGACTGAAAGCTCAGATTAAATATCAAATATGGTGTATACTGACAAGTCTCACTTCATTTTAGAGTAACCGCTTCACCATGCACAACTTCAAACATATCTATTGTAAATTATTTTTGCATATTAGCGACATTAGCATTACACCTGTCACATAATCCAGAAGTATCAAACTTTTTACCATTAATGGAATAAAACCAATGTGTACTTTTGACATTGCAATTACATTGAATGAAATTGATTGTATTAAATGTGGTGCATTATATTGAATTAATCTTTACTGAAAATTATCTAAGTTGAAACATATTATTTATTACATTGATTAGGTAATCCTGTTCAGCGCATTATGGCAAACCAAAGAAACTCCACACCATTCCTTTTAACTCTCCTTGGTTTTACTTACATGGGCAAGTACACAAAGCATTTTAGTATATTTCATAAATTTTAGATTTTGGATCTGACATCCTCTGGTTTTATTACACTTATTTTGATATTAATCTTTACCCCTGAAGGCACTAACATGGACTCAGATTCCAGTTGCCATGCAAAAAAAGACCAACAATTGAATAGCTGGCTTCAAAATGCTTTGAAAACAACATTTGAGGTAAGTGCTAGTGTTTCTATACTGCTATATGGTTACATTTATAACATATACATGTACATAAACATAATTATTTAAACATAAACATAATTATTTAAAATAATTATTTTATTGGTAATACAGAGTATTCCTGAGAAATCTGTTAGCCATGAAGGGAATAAGCTGAAGGATTATGAGATCTGTGAACGTCTTGGCAAACCATCATCAAATTCTGCTGTTTATGCTGCTAAAACAAATGACAGTCAGGTATGTTATTGAATGAAATATTTAATTACGTAAAACATGTCTGCAGTTTTAAGGTGATGGCTGTTAACTCATTAAGGGGCAGGACTCATCCCTTTGATGAGTAAAATCCTCTGGCATCAGTCAAGAATAAAATACAAAAGTGTGTCCTTGCCCTTAATGGGCTAAACAACTTCTTCAAAATGTCTTTTTTTATTCATTTAGTGTGCTATAAAGATGTTGTTCAACTTTGCTGCAAGCTCTCAAAGCCACTCATTGAATAGAGTGAGTTATACTTAATGATTGACTGTATAGTTTTTTTCCAAAAGCAGGGTGACATATACATGTGGTAAGATGTCAGGAAGTACTAGAATTATATCTGGCATGATCAAGGACAGAAGATGTCCTGGGTAGTAGTAGACTGAACAGGAAAGATTTGATTAAGGTTAGTCTAATTTTGGTTGGGGTGAGTTGATTATTTTGGAGAGTTGTTATTGTATGATGGTGTACAACATAGTTCATGTAAGGATACCCTATGGTAGGGTTTGAAATAGCAGCCAGCTGCTGGCAATAGCTAGCAGTTTTAGGACCTTGCAAGTGATTTCTAATTTCAAAAGATAACTCAACTTTGGGTTATTGATGAAGTTGCTTTTGCCAAGATCAAAATTAATCATGATAATTTGTTTTGATTTCTTTGTATATGGTTGTAAAAGAAATGTATACAATTGTAAAAGACAATAAGTATATGATTATAAAAGACAATAAGTATATGATTGTAAAAGACAATAAGCATATGATCGTAAAAGGCAATAGCATCAAACTTGTTAAAGAATTTTTGCATTACAGAATAAATGCATTTAATTTAGGTTTACATTACATTTTATTTGGGCCTATGCCCAGAATGTAACTTTGCTGCTTGGGAAACAGCCTACAAAAATTTCGACCAACAAAAAGCAGCATACAAAATTAGGCATATTTTCTGAATGTTATTTTGAACCCTGCTATTGCTGTTCAATATTCAGGCTGAGTAGGATAGAGGAGAGCATTGCTTAGGTACAAAAAAAACTTAATTTTATTTTGTTTATTGTAAATTTTTCAGGCATTTTCAAAGGAAGTAACAGTTTTGTCAGGAGCTAAAAATCTGGGGAGTACTACAGGTAGTTTATTTATACGTTTACTGTTGCTATATAAGTAGTTCACTCAGTGGAGCACAACAGACTATTTTACCAAAACCCATTACTTGGGTTTTCTTTATATTAGTTGAATAATCGGTGACTAGCCACTGCCTAATGTCATAGCCACTGATGTAAATTTATTTGGATTTTAGAAGCTCAGCCATACACCTCTCTACCTCAACATTATAATATCATGAAAATTTCTTGGCATTTTGCTGATTGTGTACCCCAATTACCTGATGCCATTGATAGCTATCCTGCTGCTCTGCCATCTCATCTTTACCAAGATGGATATGGCAGGAACAGGACACTGTTTCTGGTTATGCCAAGGTACCAGTTTGTTATTTGAATTTGTATTATATTTGAGGCACCGTGTTTCCTCCAATCTTGTGTTCACCAAGATGGGTATACAGTAGAACCTGAGTTTTACAACCCACCCTTTTTATGACCCCCCTTTTTACGACCACCTGTCATATACGACCAGTTTTTCTGGCACGGACGATTTGTAGTTAAAATATACCTGCTGTGAGCAACCACCTGTCTAACATGGCCAGCGACCACTTTTTAGCAGTCAAAATAAGAAATTTTACCCGTCACGAGTGACCACTGCAAATTAAAATTGCTGATCGCTCAACTCATGTGCCAAACCTGATTGATGAATTAAGTTTGGTAGAAGATCAGCATCCTCTTTTGCTGAACCTAATAGGTAGAGCAGATTTAATTTGATCGATCATAATTAAGTTTCGTGAGTTAAGTTTGCCGTTTGAATCAATGCTGCTCAATGTATTAGAAAGTCGATTTTACTTGCTAAGGAGATCAAATGTCTTGACAGGAAAGAGGAAGCTGAGGTAATGTTTTGTATAAAACGTTTTAGGTGATTTTTTGGACTAACTGTTCTTTTTTATGTCTTAGGTTTAAGGGTACATTAGCAGACTATGTTTCTGCACACCAAGGAAGTATGACAACAAAGACATCGTTGATCCTTCTTGTTCAACTTCTTGAAGGTTTGGTGCATTTAAATAAGAATGGCATTGCTCATCGTGACTTAAAAAATGATAACCTGCTGGTAGAGGAGGGTTCGGAAGGTGTGCCACATCTCGTCATTACAGATTTTGGATGTTGTTTGGCTGAGAGACATTTTGGTTTAGTAATGCCATATGAGACTGGGGAGACATCCAAAGGTGGAAATATTCATCTGATGGCACCAGAGGTTAGTTGCATTTTACTTCATAAAAAAAAATAGGCAGGAGAGGGGTGGGGATGGTGGTACCCACCCCTTTTCATTCACACCAGGTCTGTCAGTACATCCATGAAATTTGTCTGCATAGTAAGCTTGTCTGTCGTGAATTCAGGTTGCATTTGTATTACCAGAATGAAAAGTCATTTAAAATTAACAGTTGTTAAATATGTTCTGGCTTTTATGATAAATTTTGGTGTGGGAATCAAGGAATTCTGTTTGGAAAATGTAGTGATAGTAGAACTATTCGTGCCAATATGTGGTTCTTTGATTTAAAGATAATCTTTCTTTTTTGCCAAGGTTCTTTGTGCAAAACCTGGTCGAGGTGTGGTCATCGACTACAGTAAAGCTGATGGTAAGGTTTACTTTTGTTGTTGAACATGTGTAAACATAATAGTGAAGATCTAATACAAGGATATGCTGTTTAACATTAGTTTTCAATCTTCTAGATTTTGCCTTATGTGCAGGCAATACAAATTTTGCACTCCTTGGGTTGAGCAGCACATGTTTACAAACATCATATTGCCCTTAAATTGAGCATTGACCCCAAACCTGTGCCATTTAAGTCTTGGAATGGAATTACACTGTGGAGGTGTAAGAATGTGTTCAATTGCAGTGTTTCATGTCTCAGTTCCTCATTTTGTAATGTATTTTAGAATGGGCTGCAGGTGCTATAGCTTATGAAATGTTTGGACAAAGAAATCCATATGAAGACCATACTGTGAACAAGGAAACATACAAAAGTTGTGATCTTCCTGAGCTAGCAAAGTATGAAAATTATTGCTGAACAGTTGACTGATTCAAGATATAACATTTTGGCTCATTTTTTTTGTATTTGTTTATTATTTAGTGCTCCACATTCTATTCAACAATTGGTCAAACAGCTGTTGCAAAGACATCCAAATGATCGACCTCCAGTCTCCTTGGCTGCTACGGTGTGTCAAATAGTTTTGTGGGCTCCGGAGCTTTGTAAGCCACACGAGTCAGAAGATAACTTGTCAGAGCTTGTTAGAAGGTGAGAGAGGTTGACTTTTACCTTAAATTATCGGTGGTCGTCCTTAACCTGTACCTATAATATGTCAGGTGTGACCCATACTGTTATTTGCATACTCGACTTTCAGTGAGTCCCTTAATCAATCGTTATTAATGTGGCATTTAAAATACTTTTTATTACAATTGAAATTTGAACTGTTTTCTCAGGTGGCTCCGAAATGAAATGTTTTGCCTTGCTATGAAAATGACCTTGTATAAAACAAAAGACGACATTCCTGTTACACATCAAGTAAGTTTAGCATGTGAATTGCTCTTGAGTGATGGCTGGCACATTTAGAGTAGGGTGCAACATAACTTACACATTACGTCTTTAATCTATGAAATTGCGTATTAGGTCCGAAAGAAATTTTCTTGATACAATATTTAAAAAAATAACACAGATATACGTTCACAGGTCTTCAATATCTCAGTTCATTCTTGAAATGATGTGATTTATTTTAAATGTAGCTCTCGTGACTATGACGTCACACTGAACGATCATTTCTTGGGTAATCATGTATATGTTTGAGATTATGCAATTTACTAGAAACTTTGTACATTGTCATGTGGTATATACACGCACATGCACAGTTTCAAATGATGCTATTAATTATTTTAAACTGTACAAAATTTTCCATCTCGTCATTGTGCAGTGTAACGTCAAAGTTAAGTCTCCTTACCAAACGAATCTTAACATGTCGAGAAACGAAGTGAAATATAGATCTGTGAACCGGAAATACTTGTTACAACTGCAGTAGTTCTTTCAAGCAAAAGAAATTCGTTAAACTCTTACTCTGTAAACTTTAAGTTACGTGGGAGATACAAGAACTGACTTCTTTCATGTTCGAAATTTCAGGTGTGGTGCAGTTTCTTGAGTAGGACAACTTCAGAGGAGATTTTGGAAGCCTTGCAGTGGATGAGTTCTTCAATGTAATAAAATCATCCCGCCACTTCACTCCGTTTTCAACGTGTATTTATTAAAATGAATGAAGTGTATTTTGAGTTCAAAAAGTGCTGCAGAATTATTGTGCTAATTAGGTTTAGTTTAGAGAGGGAAGGAGTTCTGTCAAGTTAGGTTATCCTAGTGGATTTCTCTACTTCATAGGTGGAAATAGAAATCAGAAACTCTTCAGTGACATAAAGGTTTTTACCACACGTGCCAGACATGCTATTGCTATAAGTGTTTAAAACATAGTTGCACATCATTGTTCGAAACGGTGTATGTTTTCCTTATACGAACTTAAAATGGAAATTTTGAACTCATAACCTAATTGTTAAGTACTTGACGTAGCAGAAATCATTTACTAGAGCTAGAATTAATTTGCAAAGTTACTAAACGTTTACTTGCTAGTTGCTTCGTAACCTTGTATGTCTGATAAAAAGTGTTTGATAAAAAAGCTTTCAAAGAACGTTAAGTGAATTTGTAAGAGAAAAAACTCAGGAGACAACAACAGTCTCAGTTTGATTCGTTGGGGATTGATTCATTTAAAAGCTGTGGCAACTACAGTGGCTGTGTTGATTTCTATTAAAGTATTGCTGGGTAACATCTTGGACATCACATACTATGTAAACCAGTGAGGATCTTTTGGTTAGATACCACAAACATTGCAGGAATGCCCAACCCACCAATAACGCAAGATATTTGGTCCACGGATACAATGAAAACAACGCAGAGGGATGTTTTTTTTTACATAATCGAAAATTTAGTGTGGTGGTATCCAGCTTGGAATCTCCCTGGAGACAGGTTTACTAAAGTATCAGTTCCAATGATTTGTATTACACCACCCAAGCGGTCCTCGTGATCACTGCAGCATATTTCGTCCTCCATGTTAAAAGTATACAAGCTGTCCCGGACTATACAACATATATCTTCGTGAAATAACCAAGCGAAATGGCTTCTTAATGACCCAGCGCTCAGTTGAATTATGTGGTAATTTTCCCCTATTTACCGAATAGGGGAATTGTGCTTGCCTCTTGATCCCGACGTTGCAGTGACGTAACTACAGGATAGGGTTGAGGGGACCCAGCCCCCCTGGGAAATCCTTAGAATATCCTGAAGGTTATCTCAGCTGATAGAGTAATGTGATCAAAAACCATCAAACATTTCTGAATTTGGCAGAGTACATGACATTAAACCCATAAACGCCCAGCGACCCGTGTATGTATGTATGTATATATGTATGTATTTACGTATGTATATATACATACGTACATACATACATACATACATACATACATATATACATATATACATATATATATATATATGTCGGACACCAACAGCGAAAGAACAGATAAATGAACAAAAAAAAGGAAGAACGAAAAAAATGTTCAATAAGTGTTCGAGATGCACCCCGGACACATTTGGATTAAATGGTGACCCCAAAGTTCACGAACGTGCGACAGAACTCGCCACAATTATGCCATTGTGATATTTAGTCATGTCCGAAGATATTTTACTGTTCCTTGAAAGTCTTGGAATGGATATTCCCTTAGTGAAGTGGGTAAGCATACTAACACTATGAACGCTGTTATCATTTCGCTTCACGAACAACTGTTACCAATGAATTGCGAATTTTACAAGAAGACGACAGATTGAAACTCCGGTCTGTAATTTTTAAGCAGAACTTTAATAAACGTTTAACTTATAATGAAAATATGTGCATTGGCGAGGCTTTCCGACGACTATCCCAAATGAAACATGACATGTTCTGCGCATGCTTTGATTTCCCGCCAAAATTTAATCTTTCACAAAAAGCAGGTACTTATACAAAACGCTGATGTGAACTTTGTTAAACGAGTGAAAAAAACCAGCTGTTTTTGATTCGTCTTGTGGTTTTTACCTTACAATTGTGCCTCATATTAGGAAAAGGTAAGTTTTAAATGAACTAGTCAAGTTTTACGAATACAACATTGAAAAACATTTTGTTTTTGATTATCCTTGGGTGTTGTTAGATGGGACGAACTTTCTTAAAAAATTTGCCATGTAAACGCACTGATTTCAGATAGTTCCATTTTTAGAGGGATGGCTACTGCTGGATATGACAGTCCTTCGGAATACGAGTTGAAGAGACTCGAGAATATCAACAAAAACTTTGAGTTTATGGAAAAATGCGGTGAGTTGAAGCAATATGTCCTCTGTCAACAAGTCGAGTCATTTTCGTTCAGTCAACTCGTTTTTTCGGTGCTTAGTTTTTATTTATGTATAAAGAAAACTATTAACAATCTTTTGTTTTTCCATAATTAGGATTTAAAGTGACTAAGAAAGCATTCATTCCTAAACCGAGGAATAGAAAACCAAAGGTTAAAAGTGACAGTAGTGATGAAGAATGGTTGCCTGGCGTAGATGAAGAAGGTGCCTTTGATGAGAGAAAGAAGTTTAAACCAAGTAAGAGGCTGGTTATTATTTATAACTAGTTTTTCTCATGGTTATATAACGACGCCTGGTACGGTAATTACTTTGGTCTACTTTTTATTAGTTTTTAAACCCAAAAAATTACCAATCCAAAGAATACATCGTACCACTAAACAATCAACAAGCCAAGCAAAACAGGTCAGTATTGTTGTTTATTAATTTCCATTTATATTATGTGTTCGACAACGTTAAAATAAGATTTTCCTTTGTGTAATTTGTCAGTCTGCCAATAAAATAAACGAAGAAAAGACAGGAGAACAAGACCGTTCGGACTTTGAGTTACTCGGAAAATTTGATGATCATACAATAAATGGCCAACTTGGAAAGGAGACGAAAGCTGTAAAAAAGTCGATCAAGTTCAGGTGTAAAAAGATAACAGAGAAGCAATCACCCAGGGTAACACGCTCTATTCGTAAATGTTATAAAGAAGAAGAAGTACCAGATGATGATCACTACGTTTGTAAGTTACGGGAGTTTTGGTTTCAAAGTATTCCTGACAAATTCAGTGATAATGTTAAATTTATATTTTTAGTCTGCGAAGAATGCCAAGACTTTTATTATGGTGAATGTCCATCGCACAATTTTATGATAATTGAAGACTGTAACAGTGAAATGGAGACGATGCATCCAGATGCAGTGAAGTCATTGCCTGAAAGTTTGTCTATTCAAAAGTCCTTGATTCCAGGTGCTGGATTAGGAGTGTTTTCCAAGGTGAAGCTGGACGTTAACACCCGTTTTGGACCTTACAGGGGGAGCAAAGTTGATTTAGAAGATCTGGAAGATGAAATGAACACAGCTTACATGTGGGAGGTTTGATAATTTCGTCGACTTCAGTTTATTTAGAAAAAAAATTATTTATGCTGTCCTAATAAAAGCTTTGTAATTTATTTAGATAGTGCAAGATGGAAAGATGCAACATTACATTGATGGCTTTAATACCTCTTGTAGCAACTGGATGCGCTTTGTCAACTGTTCACGATGTGAAAGTGAGCAAAATTTGGTTGCCTATCAATATCATGGTGAAATTTATTACAGGGCTTATAAACGAATAGAACCAAATACAGAACTTCTGGTTTGGTATGGTGATGAATATGCAGAACAACTTGGGATACCCTTGTTGGAGGAAGAACAATGTGAAGATGACGTTGGTATGTTTTTTATAAGGATCTCATTCAAAATTTGAAATTGTTGGTTTAAGCAGTTTTTCGGAAGTATTACGTTCATTATCAATATTCATCAATCCGAAGATATAAGGCTCTTAAAACACAGTCATTGGTTAAAACTCGATACGAACTATGTTGATTAATCAAGATGGTCTATTTTCTGTCTCCAGGTGGATATTCTTGTAAATATTGTGGCCGAATGTATGCATATCATAATTACCTGAAAGTCCATCTAAAGCGATGTCCAGTGTTAGCGCGTGCCGAGTTATGGGAATGTAAAAATTGCAGCAGAAAGTACATTACAGAGGAATACCTGAACATGCATATGGAGAATGGCTGTAATGAAAATGTGAGTTTGAAAAATGATAGACCAAAACAAAATTGCAAGTCTTATCAATGTCAACATTGTGAGAAATATTTTATGAAGAATAGCAGTTTGAAAAGACATCTACGAACACACACTGGGGTGAAACCTTACCAGTGTGAACATTGTGGAAAGAGATTTACAGGAAATGGTGATTTGAAAAGACATCTACGAACACACACTGGAGTGAAACCTCACCAGTGTGAACATTGTGGGAAGAGATTTACACAAAATAGTCATTTGAACTTACATCTAAGAACACACACTGGGGTGAAACCTTACCAGTGTGAACATTGTGGGAAAAGATTTACAGTAAATAGTAATTTGAACTTACATCTAAGAACACACACTGGGGTGAAACCTTACCAGTGTGAACATTGTGGGAAGAGATTTACACAAAATAATAGTTTGAACTTACATCTAAGAACACACACTGGGGTGAAACCTTACCAGTGTGAACATTGTGGGAAGAGATTTACACAAAATGGTCATTTGAATAAACATCTACGAACACACACTGTGTGAAACCTTATCAATGTCAATATTGTGGGAAGAGATTTGCCTACAATTGTGATTTTAACAGACATCAACCAAGTCATAATATTTAGTGTAGGTTTCTTTTATTCGATGAACGTGGAACTGTTACTCAAAATTAATATTGTACAAATAATAATACTTCAAATTTACGGTTTTTCTTTACAGCAATTTTGATATTTAATGGTTTATAATTGAAGCGTTTAACGATTGTTCTTTTTGTGAACATTAAAGTTATGAATCTATTTGAAACTATTTTTTAGTTTGTTTCATTTCTTTTTTATCTTAGGGTTATTATATGTAGGTAGCACGTTGTTAAAAGCATAAATGAGTTGATTTTGAATATAATCGTGCATTGTCTTGCGTCGTTTAAAGATTACCAGTCGACCCTGCTGTCACTCTCAGATATGAATTTACATTAAAGTTGATTATTACGAATTTATAGCTTTCTTGTCTCGCCCATTACGTCTTCATTGGCTCGAGTTATAGCTGTATACTCTAATCAGAAACCAGGGAGAAGAAAGTAGAAAAGAAAAATAAACCATGTTGAAAAATGTCGAAAACCGACTAGAAAAATATTGTTTGTGGAACCCCACGAACCCAGCGTGGGTGGAGACACGCGGGCTACACGAATCTCCATCTTTCTTTAAAACTCCCGCTTCGCCGAAAGCGAAGTGCTGGGGTACTGGTAACGAGATAAAGTCACTGGATAAACTCATTAAGGAACAAGAGTGCACTTTGAATTTTTTCCTTGAAAGTTGTGAAATTTATATGAATCATAGACGAAATAAATTAACGCTATAGGAATCCATGACCCCAAAAAGAAACAGTGGATATTCCTCGTTCTGATGTTAGAAGCAACAAGCAAAGAATTTGAATTGCGAATTATTGCATAGTACGAAGATATCGAAGGTTACTGACTTGTCACTGGTACGTGATTATTTACTAATTTTTAAAATAATATGCTATAAGTTATTCATATAAGTCGCTATTTAGAAATTATAGAACTTTAAAACGGGATAAAAATATTGAAATCTTAAAACCAAACGTTTATGACCAGAAATATAGTCATTATCAGGGTTTCAATATATTACGACTACACGTGACTATTTTTGACATTTTTAGCCTGCAGTGATCAGGTTTAAAATTTTATGAATGTGACTATGGCCCCACATTTTAATTAATCATGGGCCATTGCTGAGTCGAATGGGCCATGAGCAACTTTTTATGAGACATAATAGCTATCACTAAATATTTGTGAATTTGTGAGACATATTAAAGTTTTAAAGCGCCATGTAGAAATTGAATGCCATGTGGAATAATCGAGTTGAAATTCATCAGAGCTATCGCTAAACACGATTCGCTAACGTGCAACCAATCGTAGGATTTCTTTTATTTGTTCGGCCCTAGTCTCATACGGAAACAACACGATAGCAAAGTTTGGGTTTCGAATTTTTTCTATCCACAAAAAAAACTACACACAACCAGATATATATAGCATTTTTATTTAGGCAAGCATAGGAGAATATAGCATGGGCCAAATGGCGCAGTTAAACTGGATTTATCGCGCCATTTAGTGTAAAAATGCGACTATGGCGCATGGCGTTGGCGTTTCCCGATCACTGAGCCTGGTTTATAAATTATACATATTCGATAAATTCAAGCTTATATTGACAGAGCTTATATTCGAACAATCCCCTTATAAAATTATTGAGTTAAGGAAAAACAATTGAAAATGTTTGAATTTTAAAAAGAGAAATATGTAGGTGTGCACTGACGTGGGACTGTGCCAAAAACATGGTAAGACTACATTATATTTGGTATTATGGGCTTTTTCGTTGAAAAATTAAACCTAGAAGTCTAATAGAGTAAGCAAACCAATAATTTAAATGAGCATTAAGTATTAAACACTGCTGAATTGACTCAATACAGTAAATTTTATGGCATGGATGTCAAAAGCAACTACAGTTTGATTGTAAAAAAACTTGTGTTATCCTTGCCCTGTTGGCAAATACAAAGTTACATCATTATTTTGGGGTAGATAATTTTAGTTTCACGCACTTTACATGTAACTGACATACAGCAGAAGGCAAGCAAGGCAACCAAGAACACTTTTTGCAGACAGTTCAAATCTGAATTAGTTAGTGGATGGATATTTAAGGATCAGACTACTATCATCGAGTGTCATGGGGTTTGCATTGTTCCTCATGTCCTGAGCTGCAAAGTCATCTTCAGACCAATAAAGTTTTGATTCAATTAAAATAAAATTTTGCAAAAAAGTCAAAAATTTACCATTCCAACATTTAGTCTTGCTTAAGACCTATGTCTTGGATTTTCAAGATGCTGTTTTATAGAGATTTTGCTTAATCTTATGGTTTTTAAAGTTGTTGGCTGGTTCTGGATTCTGAGCTGCTTTGGCCATGTTTAAAAAAGTACAGTACATCATTAACAGAAGCAATCATTTGTGTCAGCAGGGATATATAGATTCACTAGGACATGGGTTATCCAGAGTTTGGACCGAAGGGGTTTGATCCTTATTGACCATCTCCCTTCTTTTCATTTAGGCCAAGGAGAAATCTTGGGGCACAGTGAAGATTTTGAACCACTTTTTTCAAAAGTGGATGGTCAGAAGTAAAAAGAACATCCTGTTTCAAGCACAGTGGGTAGATATATGTAGTTAGACTGTAAGGGCCAGGCTTTTGCCTTTTATTTTTTCTCAAGCAGATGAAGAAGTTCCATTGCAACTTTTCAGTATTAGTTCTTTATTTATGTACAGTACTGTGTATTTTTATACAGAAAAAGAAATATTTTGTTGACATCTGATTTAAATGGTACCGTGTTTTCTGTGAATTATTTGCTGCTGTCTTGGTAAAAATACGTGTCAAACAAAGTTGAATTACAGTCTTTTTATAAAACTCGTTCTATTTTAATACTTCCTATAAGTTATATTTTTCTTGATCCTAGCTGTTCAAAAGGTGATAATCAGGAAAACAAACAAACAAACAATAATCAAAACAAATAAACAAATTATTAAGTCAAGAAATCATTCTGGAATTTGGAATGGATGAAGTTCTGTAGTTGTTCCATAATATCCCTTGTTCTCCCTACCCTGCCCCATTCTTGACTTCTCTTTATCTTCTATTGAGTTGTTTAAGTGAACAGTTGTAACCTTCACTGTGCTGTTGTGGTTTCGTTTTTTGCAACATTTTAATTTGCTTGACCAACTTTTAGAAATATCTCTCCATATTTGTCCCATTGGTGCTCCCATAGCCTCACGCCAGCTGTTTGGTCTCTGGACAAATGGTAAAGAAAACCATAGTGAAATATTTTAGAGTATTAAGTCCGAAAATGAAGTTTGAAATGCTCATTGTTTTCTAATTGCTGCTGTCCAGTAATGGTATAAATTTGACAGGGAAGTAATATATTTAGTGTGGATGTTTTAAAGCTGGAGTAGCATGAAATGAGTGGTTGCGTATAGGGGGAAATGAATGAGAGAAAAGTTGGAAAGGTGAAAAAGGGATAATAGGGGTAACATGATGATAAGAGTACAAAAATGAACTAGAGAGGTCATGTTAATTTTAACTTTATTATCTGTAATGCCCTACCATGGGATCCGTTGGATCAACCTCCCAGTATGAGGCCACACACCACTCAATCACAATGAGCACGAGACCAAGAGCAATACCAAAATATACACAAAATAACACACCAATCATATCATCAAGAGTTAACTGTCCAGTAGATGGCTGAAGTATTGAGAGGTCTGGAGTACAGTCACCTAAAATACAGTCGAACCCCGCCATTTCGAAGTCCCAAGGGAAATGGGAAAAAGTTCGAAATAGCGGTGATTTGAAATAACCGGGGAAGCGTAAAATTCGTAACAATGAATCATTTTTTAATAAAATACAGTACAGTATGAAGAAAGACAGTGATTAAATAAAAATAGAGTAATTATATGTCGGATAAATGAGCAGATGCTGTTGCATTGAAAAATCTTTGAATGTTCTGTTGTTTTTGGTTTTTTCTAATACTTTTGTCGATAGTGAATGACAACTGGCTTGTTTGCCGTCGAATCTCGGCTCCCTCAACAGCAAACAAACTGTAGCGTGAGAGAGTCTCGATTGCTTGATGGACCTCACTCTTCGTTGGTCGCTTGGGAGTTTCTTCTTGTTGTTCATCGTCATTTCCATCATCGCCGTCATCCACTTCCATCTGGTTTTCTTCACGAAACTCTGCGAGGATGTCTTCATCGCTCAACGAACCAATGTGAGATGTTAAAACGCCGCTATCTGTATCAACCACATCTTCGGCACTGACTTCATCTGGTACAAGTTTGGGGCTTCTTTCTCGTAAGGCGCTGATATCTTCTAACAGAATGTTGAAGGGATCGTCGTCGTCATTCAAAGCACTTTGTTGTGCTTGGTTAGCAATGCCAGCTTTTCTGAAGCAGTTGCGTATTGTGTCCTCTGAAACTACACCCCATGCTTCAGTGAGAATGGGCATAGCATCTAAAATAGAGAGGTTGGGTAGGGGCTTTTTGTTGTCAACGGTATCAATGAATTTCTTTACACAGCCTTGCGTATAATACGCCTTTGTTGCTCGTATAACACCGTGATCCATTGGTTGGGTCTTGGAGGTGGAGTTTGGCGGCAAGAAAACTAGATGGATTGCTTTTAAATTGGAGATTTGCGGGTGGGCGGGACAGTTGTCAACCATCAGAGCAATCTTTCTTCCTTGACGCTGAAATTTCCTGTCCTGTTCTCGAACCCATTCCTCAAACAAGTTACTATCCATCCAGCTCTTTTTTTTTGAGCACGATATCTGCAGGGTAAGTTTATCACGCCTGTAAAGCATCTGGGTTTGACAGACTTTCCGATGACAAACATTGGAAGCTTTTCGCCTTCAGGATTTGCAGCCGCCATACCAGTCAAACGTACTTTATTGTGCTTGCCGTCAATGCACTTCTCTGATTTCAGATGCAGCGATTTATCTGGCAAAGCCTTGTAGAATAAACCAAATTCGTCTGCATTGAAAATGTCGCGCAACTGGTAGTTTGTTAGTATGGTTGGCAGAGTTGTCTCTTCCCAGGACGCTGTCATGTCTGCTGTGCAGGATTTAGCCTCGCCAGAGACAGTCTTAAACACAATACCATGTCTACCCTTCCATCTGTCGAACCAACCATTGGACGCCTTAAAAGTTTCAATTCCTAGTTCTCTGGCATATTTTGATGCTTTTTCCTTCAGTATGCCGCCGCTGATCGGCAGTCGTTCCTCCCTGACTTTTGTAAACCATTTGTACAGCGCCTTATCCACCGCATCATGGTTGCCTGCTCGCTGCTTTCGTTGACTGTGGCTATCTCCCCCTTCGAATGCTTTCACGATCTTGTCTTTATTCTTTATCCACGTTGAAAGTGTATTTGGTGGGACTTTGTACTGCGCAGCAACATCCTTTTTAGCTATTCCACTCTCAAGCTTCTTCAAAGCCTCGTACTTGTCGAGTAATGTGTTACAAGAGTATTTTCCACGTTTTGACTCCGACATGCTTTCAGGGTACAAAGCAATAATACCACATGCATTGGCAATTGCGTGACTGAAACAAACTGTAATACGAAGCTACTGTAGTGACAAAGGGTCAAAGTACAGTGAACATTGCTAAAAAAGAACTCCAGTTAAGCGCTGCAAATTGCAATGGATCCCCAGTGCACGCTCGCCTCGTTCGAAATCGACTCGCACGTTAAGGGATATCATGCCTACCAAAATGAATAGGTTCCTGTGGTTAACGAGAAACTAAGGACCCGAACAGAGCCAGAAAACGTTGTGGACAAGTATGCAGTGTGCGTGTTGTCAGGTGAAGACTTTGTTGGACATTTAAAGACAGGAAAAAGTGGACGTTTTGCCAAAACGGTATTTTACTTTTTGGAGGGTGATAAAGACGGTTCATGCAGCGTCATCGTGAGGGGCAAACCTGTCAACCTTGGAGATGGAGAAGGCATGCAAGTGCCGTGCAATGTACATTTCACAGGGCAGAAAACATTCATTGAGGTCCTGCGGAAACAGCTTTCAAGATAGATGAGTGTTAGATGTCGTTGATTCCCACGTTATCACGCTGATTTGTAAAATAATGCGAAATGCTTAGAGATGAATCATCAAGCAGATGTCAAAGGACGTTTGTAATCACCAAAGAAAATTCAGAACATTACTTTACAATGTCGAATGATCAGAATAGAGACAGCAGAGTTCATACATGAGTATTTCAGCCGGAAGAACAGTTCACTAACAGTGCGTTTTGTTTTGTAATTGAATAACACAGCTGGAATTTCTTATCAGGACACTGCACGTGAGTCAAGCATTGTAAGTCACCAATTACGCAACACGAGCTCAAATAAAATGCAATACGTTTCCAGCTGTGGGTTGATTTAAGGTGTAGGGAAAGAACGATCAGTTCGAATAAGCGGGGAATTCGAAATAACCGAGTTCGAAATAGCTGATAGTAAATGACTGAAAACATAAGGGTAAATCCAAGGGAATTCGATCTTAGTTCGAAATAGCGGGAACTTCGTATTAACCGAGTTCAAAATAGCGAGGTTCGACTGTACATTTTAAAATTAACAAATGATCAACAGAGCTATTCTCGTAAACATGTTTCATTTATATACTATGTTTCAAGTAATAAGTCTGTCACACAAATGTAGTAATGGCCTCCTCATGATAATGTTTATACATAGGTTATTAGAGATTCTGGATTCCGAGTTAATCATGTTTGCATTATATTTTGCATGATGGGTTTTTGTTGGTTTTTTTGTGAAAAGTAACGGAAAGGCTGGTGTATGGTTAAGTATTTGTACTTGTCAGAAACTGTAGGACTGTATTGAAGACGTTTCTAAATGCTGCACCATATGAGAAAAAACCCTGTTCTTCTACACAGAACAATACCAACCTACGTTGTTTTTTGAACCAGTAGTCTTCATAGAACAAGATTACTCCTGCTTCACGAAGATTTAAAATTTCCAGGCTAAACGTGGTTGTATATGGTGAGTTTTTTTGAAAAGCCAGGCCATACCCTGAAAGAATATAGACTTGATAAAATAAGGTGCGTGAGACATTGGTTATTCCTACCAACAAAAAGGCCGTTTCTTTTCCAACATAGCAATGAGATACAGTGTTGGGCAATAACCAAAGTTTAAACAGTTTCTACCGCTTTTGGGATGAAAATGATTACCTTAAACTTTTACTTCACAATTTTTAATAGAACCACTACTTCGATTGCTTTATTTTATGGTCGTAAACTTCATATTTCTATGGTACTAAATGGAAGAGTTTTAACTATGATTTGTGACTCAACGGATGTGAAAAAAGAATTACCGCGTTTAACCTTTTTACGCGCCATTTGCGAATGGTTTTCAGCAACATTTTGAGGGAACCATATTGGCGGTTTCAAAATTATTCCATGAACTGCATCACTTTTTTATGACTTAAATTTAGCATAATACCGATGGTGTCATTCAATGGAATGTTGGTGAAATGGCCCTCATTTGGATTGAGAACGAGTGAAGTCAGTTTCCGTGCTCCGATTCGTTGGATCCGACTACCAGAAGGCCGTTACAGCGTATCAAGTAAAGATATTCTTAGTCTTACCAAACTTTCCAAACACTTGACCGACGGTAAACACATCGCACGGTTCTTTGTACGTCTCCCTAACCAGAAAAAGAGAATCATAGATGAACGCAAAGTTTTCGTTTTTAACTTTCTCAATGCCTGTAGCAGCTGTTGGTACGAGGGTTCCTCTTGCTTCCATGAACTGATAACTGATTCATCCCATTGAAGGATGGCAGCATGGAGTTTTGAAAGAATTCTTACGCTGGTGAATTTCTTACTGTGCCATAACTCACATCCATCTGTGAAGCTAGTTGCTCCACCGAGTTGATACTAAGCTTCATTCCATTGAAGGTTAAAAATGCTGCCAAGTTGGCGGTGTATGTTGCTTTAAGGATCATGGATGCAGCGCACTGATGTGTAACCTAGTTAAATGAAACTCATTTCGACCAATTTTGGGCCGACGAGCCTGTCTTGGAATGAAGCTTGTCGATGTTTGGGATAACTATGCTATGCGGCCCACCAGTATTGAAGATAAAGCTGCGGTCTATACTACAGAGTCACTGCCTCTTTCAAGGAAGAAATCGTGATGAAATTCCCAGAAGTATTTCAAGAAGGAATTGGATTGATTGAGGGAGAGTACAACGTCAAACTCGACCCTGCTGCAAGACCAGTCCAACACGCGCCTAGACGAGTTCAAGTCGCGATCCGAGAGAAAGTTAAGGAGTCTTTCGATGACCTGGTAAAAAAAGAAGTCGTAGGAAAAGTCACACGACCCACAGATTGGATATCTAGCATGGTTGTGGTCCCAAAGAAGAATGGACAACTTCGAATATGTCTAGATCCAAAAGATTTAAATGCCGCTGTTCTGCGCGAGCACTACCCTGTTCCAGTAATAGAAGATATCGCTACACAACTACATGGAGCAAAAACCTTCTGAGTTCTTGATGTAGGCAATAGGTTTTTGCACGTAAAACTCAGTGAACAATCGTCTTACTTAACCACGTTTCACACCCCATTTGGACGTTACGGATGGTTGCGTATGCCATTTGGACTATCGTCTGCCCCGGAAATATTTCAACGAAGAATGCATGAATTAATCGAATGCCTGAAAGGAATCGAGGTCTTTGCAGATGATTTTGTGATAGATGGCTAAGGTGATACACAAAAAGCAGCAACAGCGTCACATGATCAAAACCTGATTGGCTTTTTGGAACGCTGCAAAGAGCGTGGGATTAAGCTAGCACCAGAGAAGATGAAACTGCGCCGCTCTAGTGTACCATTCATAGGATACATCGCTTCAGCTGAAGGACTGCGTCCAGATCCTGCCAAAGTAGAAGCAATAAACAGAATGCCTAAACCAAGCGACGTGCGAGCTATACAGCGACTGCTAGGCCTTGCACAATATCTTGCTAAATTTTTGCCAAAGCTGTCAGATATTACGAAAACTCTGCGCGATCTAACCCTGAAAGGAGCCACCTGGAAATGGACGAAGAAACATGAAGCATCATTTCAAGCTCTAAAGAAAGCAGTTACTGAAGCCCCGATTTTAGAGTACTACTCGCTGGACAAAGAAGTAACCATACAGTGTGACCCGTCGCAGTCAGGACTCGGTGGTTCACTACTACAAAATGGCCATCCTATAGCTTTCGCATCACGTGCTTTAACGCCAACTGAGTGCAAATATGCGCAAATTGAGAAATGCTCGCTATCCTGTATGCATGTGAACGCTTTGATGCATATATCTATGGTCGTGATATCATTACAGTCGAGTCAGACCACAAGCCTTTGGAATCATTTTTCCGAAAGAATCTTTGCCTTGCACCCAAACGATTACAACGCATGATGTTTCGATTGCAGAACTACAACTTTGACGTTGTCTACACTAAAAGTTCAACACTGCATCTAGCTGATACCTAGAGTCGAGCGTACTTCCCACTTGATGAACACATTGAAAGCATCAACGCTTTGGAAACAGTTGAGCATACCGAAACCCTACCGGTCAGCCGTGCACGTTTCGACCAAATCAAGAAAGCAAACGAAGCCGACACAGTAATGAAGAAACTAGCAGAAACGGCCCGGTATGGTTGGTCAAATAATAAGAAAGACGTCGATAATTAAATACGTGCTTGTTGGGATGTAAGAGCCAACTGACTATTCAAGGTTCATTAATCTTTAAAGGACAACAGCTCGTTGTACCTCCAACCCTTCGAGGAGAACTTATGAAAGCAGCTCATGCCAGCCACATTGGAATAGAAGCATGCCAACGCCGCATTCGCGATACGCTCTACTGGCCTCGAATGAACTTGCAGTTCAAGGAATACATGTCGAAATGTGACATTTGCTTACGATACAGCAGTGCGCAACAGAAAGAGCCACTTCTCCAGCACGAAGTACCAGCCCGACCTTTGGATAAAAGTCGCCGCCGATCTTTGCGATTTTGATCACAGACAGCTGCTGGTAGTCGTTGATTACTTTAGCAACTACATCGAAGGTGAGCGCCTAACTTCTACAACGTCACCTAGCGTCATCAAAGCCTTGAAAGCAATGTTTTCTCGTTTTGGAATTCCAGATAGCATAGTATCTGATAATGGTGCACAATTTAGCTCTGACGAGTTTGCCATATTTTGCCAGAAATTGTCAATCAAACATCTGACATCATCCCCACATTATCCACAAAGTAACGGAAAAGCCGAGAATGCAGTGAAAACGGTTAAAAAACTGTTCAACAAATGTAAATCATCGGGCCAGTCAGAGTATCTTGCACTCCTGGACTGGCGCAACACTCCAAGTGAATAGATGAAGACATCACCAGCACAAAGACTAATGGGACGACGCTGCAAAATACTACTATTGACAGCGACTACCCTTCTACAACCTCGTTACAACAAAAAGAATGACGTGCAAGCACTTTTTAAACAGAAGAAGAAACAGTATCATCATTATGATAAGCATGCCAAACCCCTTAGACCACTGCTGCCAGGAGGCAGGAGATACAGTTTTGCTTCGCTTGCCTGGACAATCGACGTGGTCACGAGGAACATGTAAACAACAAGTGGCACTACGTTCATATCACTTTGAATCGAACGGCAACCTTTACAGACGAAATCGCCGCGACTTGAAGAAAAACAAACAAGACCCATCACTAGAAATGACCGCACTACGAAATAACGAACAAACTACTGTCTCCTACTCCACACCCAGAAGATCCACCCGCATGTCCAAGCCCCCTGAACGCTTGATTGATAACGCATAGATTGCAGGTTGGAACACTGAAATGAATGACAGATTTGAGATATGAACTAGTTACCATTGTTGATATTACTCTTGAATGTTATTACTCTTGTACCTTAAAGTAAAGACTTAATTTTGTTAAAAGAATGGAGATGTAACGCGTACGGCACGTTAACAACACGTGCTAAGAAGCACGCGAGAAACTCACGTTCTTTTGTTATTGTATCTTGGCACATTGTGACAATGAATAAAAGGTTAGAATCTACAGAGATGTGAACTTTGTTAAACGCGAGAAAAAACCAGCTGTTTTTGATTCGTTTTGTGATTTTTATCTTACAATTGTGCCTTATATTAAGAAAAGGTAAGTTTTAGGCAATCCTGTATTTTAGGGTCGGATTCGATTTGGGAAATAAAATAGCGTCGGATTCATTTTACTAAGAGCGCCGGATTGAAACGTATACTCTTCGGTCACGAATAAGGAGGGAGGCGGGCAATCTTGTATTTTAGCGTCGGATTCGATTTGGAAAATAGCACATGGTGCGAAAGACTGACACGTGGGATTTAAATATGACTATAATAACTGTCTAGACAAATAAAACGTCTAGAAAAATAAAACGCCTAAACAAATAAAACGTCTAGACAAATAAAACGTTTAGACAAATAAAACGCCCCCCTCCTTATTCGGGACCAAAATCGAATCCGACGCTAAAATACAGGATTGCCAAGTTTTAAATGAACTAGTCAAGTTTTACGAATACAACATTGAAAAACATTTCGTTTTTGATTGTCCTTGGGTGTTGTTAGATGGGACGAACTTTCTTAAAAAATTTGCCCTGTAAGCACACTGTTTTCAGATACTTCCATTTTTAGAGGGATGGCTACTGCTGGATATGACAGTCCTTCGGAATACGAGTTGAAGAGACTCGAGAATATCAACAAAAACTTTGAGTTTATTGAAAAATGCGGTGAGTTGAAGCAATATGTCCTCTGTCAACAAGTCGAGTCATTTTCGTTCAGTCAACTCGTTTTTTCGGTGCTTAGTTTTTATTTATGTATAAAGAGAACTATTAACAATCTTTTGTTTTTCCATAATTAGGATTTAAAGTGAATAAGAAAGCATCATTCCTAAACCGAGGAATAGAAAACCAAAGGTGGAAAGTGACAGTAGTGACGAAGAATGGTTGCCTGGCGTAGATGAAGAAGGTGCCTTTGATGAGAGAAAGAAGTTTAAACCAAGTAAGAGGCTGGTTATTATTTATGAGTAGTTTTTCTCATGGTTATATAACGACGCCTGGTACGGTAATTACTTTGGTCTACTTTTTATTAGTTTTTAAACCCAAAAAATTACCAATCGAAAGAATGCATCGTACCACTAAACAATCAACAAGCCAAGCAAAACAGGTCAGTATTATTGTTTATTAATTTCCATTTATATTATGTGTTCGACAACGTTAAAATAAGATTTTCCTTTGTGTAATTTGTCAGTCTGCCAATAAAATAAACGAAGAAAAGACAGGAGAACAAGACCGTTCGGACTTTGAGTTACTCGGAAAATTTGATGATCATACAATAAATGGAAAACTTGGAAAGGAGACGAAAGCTGTAAAAAAGTCTATCAAGTTTAGGTGTAAAAAGATAGCAGAGAAGCAATCACCCAGGGTAACACGCACTATTCGTAAATGTTATAACGAAGAAGAAGTACCAGATGATGATCACTACATTTGTAAGTTACGGGAGTTTTGGTTTCAAAGTATCCCTGAGAAATTCAGTGATAATGTTAAATTTATATTTTTAGTCTGCGAAGAATGCCAAGACTTTTATTATGGTGAATGTCCATTGCACAATTTTATAATAATTGAAGACTGTAACAGTGAAATGGAGACGATGCATCCAGATGCAGTGAAGTCATTGCCTGAAAGTTTGTCTATTCAAAAGTCCTTGATTCCAGGTGCTGGATTAGGAGTCTTTTCCAAGGTGAAGCTGGACGTTAACACCCGTTTTGGACCTTACAGGGGGAGCAAAGTTGATTTAGAAGATCTGGAAGATGAAATGAACACAGATTACATGTGGGAGGTTAGATAATTTCGTCGACTTCAGTTTATTTAGAAAAAAACTTGTTATTTATGTTGTCCTAATAAAAGCTTTGTAATTTATTTAGATAGTGCAAGATGGAAAGATGCAACATTACATAATGGCTTTAATACCTCTTGTAGCAACTGGATGCGCTTTGTCAACTGTTCACGATGTGAAAGTGAGCAAAATTTGGTTGCCTATCAATATCATGGTGAAATTTATTACAGGGCTTATAAACGAATAGAACCAAATACAGAACTTCTGGTTTGGTATGGTGATGAATATGCAGAACAACTTGGGATACCCTTGTTGGAGGAAGAACAATGTGAAGATGACGTTGGTATGTTTTTTATAAGGATCTCATTCAAAATTTGAAATTGTTGGTTTAAGCAGTTTTTCGGAAGTATTACGTTCATTATCAATATTCATCAATCCGAAGATATAAGGCTCTTAAAACACAGTCATTGGTTAAAACTCGATACGAACTATGTTGATTAATCAAGATGGTCTATTTTCTGTCTCCAGGTGGATATTCTTGTAAATATTGTGGCCGAATGTATGCATATCATAATTACGTGGAAGTCCATCTAAAGCGATGTCCAGTGTTAGCGAGTGCTGAGTTATGGGAATGTAAAAATTGCAGCAGAAAGTACCTTACAGAGGAATACCTGAATATGCATATGGAGAATGACTGTAATAAAAATGTGAGTTTGAAAAATGATAGACCAAAACAAAATTGCAAGTCTTATCAATGTCAACATTGTGAGAAATAATTTACGGGGAATAGCAATTTGAAAAGACATCTACGAACACACACTGGAGTGAAACCTTACCGGTGTGAGTATTGTGGGAAAAGATTTACACAAAATGTTGATTTGAAAAAACATCAACGAACACACACTGGAGTGAAACCTTACCAGTGTGAACATTGTGGGAAGAGATTTACAGGAAATGGTGATTTGAAAAGACATCTACGAACAAACACTGGGGTGAAACCTTACCAGTGTGAACATTGTGGGAAGAGATTTACACAAAATGGTAGTTTGAGAGGACATCTAAGAACACACACTGGGGTGAAACCTTACCAGTGTGAACATTGTGGGAAGAGATTTACACAAAATAGTCATTTGAACTTACATCTAAGAACACACACTGGGGTGAAACATTACCAGTGTGAACATTGTGGGAAGAGATTTACAGTAAATAGTCATTTGAACTTACATCTAAGAACACACACTGGGGTGAAACCTTACCAGTGTGAACATTGTGGGAAGAGATTTACACAAAATGGTAGTTTGAGAGTACATCTAAGAACACACACTGGGGTGAAACCTTACCAGTGTGAACATTGTGGGAAGAGATTTACACAAAATGGTAGTTTGAGAGGACATCTAAGAACACACACTGGGGTGAAACCTTACCAGTGTGAACATTGTGGGAAGAGATTTACACAAAATAGTCATTTGAACTTACATCTAAGAACACACACTGGCATGTTTGAGGAAGTTGATCGTCCAGGTTAGTGTAGTCTTGAGAAAGACTGTTGGTTGAAGTGACTGACGTTTCGACAGCCTTAGCGGCGGTCATCTTCAGAGTCAAAAGGAGAGTAAAGGTCAGGTTCGCCTGTATTTGTATCTGGCTCGTCCGTGATAAGTGGGCGGTCGTATTAGTCATGGAGGTGTGATATTTGGCGAGAAGCAATGGGTGTGGTTGTGTAGGCGTTAATTATCAGTTTGTCGAAGTGTAAGTCTATTGGCTGCTCGCACGTTTGACTTTGTGAATTAGTCGTTTGTAAGGTCCCGGTAATTGTTGTGATCGGTTTAATGGATTTTGTTCTAAGTTCGTATACCAGCTTTCTAGTGTGAGTCGCTGTTTGTAGTTGGTGCTGTACGTAATGCATTTTGCCGAATCCCAGTCAATGTTGTGTTTGGTTTGTCGGTGGTGTTCGGCAATGTGGTTGGTTTTGTCTCCGTTTTTTGTCGCTCGTTTGTGTTCTGTTAGTCGTATATTTAAGTTTCTGCTAGTCTCACCTATATAAGTGGCTTGGCAGTCGGAGCAATTAATTTTGTAAATTGCACCTTGTCTTTCGTGCGGTTGTTCTCTGTCCTTAACGTTAGTCAGTACATGTCGTAAAGTTGTGATAGGTTTGTGCGCTACTCGTATGTTGTATGGTCGTAAGATACGCGAGATAATCTCAGACGTACCTTTTATGTAGGGTATCGTTGCTGTAGTTGTTGTCGGACTGTTGTTTTTGTCGCGTTCATTGTCTTTGTAAGTGTTAAGTTTGATGAAGTCAGAGTTATAGTTGTTTTTGTGGAAAACGCATTGTAGGTAGTCATTTTCTTGGCGTAGAGCGTTGGGTGAGTTACAAATGAGTTGTGCGCGTCTCGTCAATGTTTTGATGGTGGTAGCTTTGTGTGAGGTTGGATTGTACGACGATTGGTCAAGTAGTCTGTCAGTATGCGTTGGTTTCCTGTAGACAGTGGTCTGTAGTTTGTTATTGTCACGACTTACCAAACAGTCAAGGAACGGAATAGCTCCGTCTTCTTCAATCTCTTTGGTAAATTGTATGTGACTGTTCTGTTCGTTAATGTGTTTGTGAAACTCGTCAATCTCGTCTTCGGGTAGTGCAGTAATCGTGTCGTCAACGTAACGAAACCAAAAAGGTAACGTGTGTTTGTAAGTTGCAAGAGCTCGTTCCTCTATGGATTGCATTACAATTTCAGCAACCACAACAGAAACGGGTGAGCCCATTGCCGTGCCATGTAACTGTTTGTAGTGTTTACCGTTGTATTGAAAGTAAGTTGATGTGAGACAAAGTTCCAGTAGTTCCACGATGTCCCCTGTAGGTAAAGGAAGTGCGTCAGTAAATTCGTTGATGGCAGTTTTGGTGCATTCTAGCGCCAGTTGAAGCGGAATACTGGTAAACAGTGATTTCACGTCAAAAGACACTAGCTTGTGGTTGTGTGGTATTTGTACTGTTTTGAGATTGTTGATGAAGTTTTCAGTCGATCGTAGTCTATGTTGTGACTTGTTGGTTAGTGGTTGCAGTATGGTTGTTAAGTATTTGGAAAGTTCGTAAGTAGGCGACCCACAGAACGAAACTATAGGTCGCATGGGTATTTGTGGCTTGTGAAGTTTCGGTAGTCCGTACAGCTTTGGTGATCGCGGTACCGAACACCTGAGTCGATAGTAGGTTTGTTGAGTGATCGTGTTAGTTTTTCTCATTGAGAAAATTTTGTTGTTAAGTTTTCGTTGAAGTGATGGTGCAGGGTCTCGTTTAAGTAGTTCGTAGGTTTGTTTGTCGTTAACTAGTTCGTCCATTTTGTCGTAGTAATCGGTCTTGTCCATAACAACAGTAACGCGTCCTTTGTCTGCTGGTAGTATGACAATGTTTTCGTCATGTTTTAGTCGTTTGAGTGCTTGTTTTTCGACTGTCGTCAAGTTAGTATCACGTATAGAGGCCGATTGTACGGTGGAGGCGACCCTACTCCTGATCTCGTCTTTTGTTGCCTCTGCCAAATCTCTTTGAGAAGCTAAGACAGCCTCGACACTCGATATAATCGCCTCAGTCGGTATATGTTTGGGTGTTATAGAGTGTTTTAGTCCGTAGACTAGTTAACGACTAGTCTAACGACTAGTTCACCAGTGTGAACATTGTGGGAAGAGATTTACAGTAAATAGTCATTTGAACTTACATCTAAGAACACACACTGGGGTGAAACCTTACCAGTGTGAACATTGTGGGAAGAGATTTACACAAAATGGTAGTTTGAGAGTACATCTAAGAACACACACTGGGGTGAAACCTTACCAGTGTGAACATTGTGGGAAGAGATTTACAGTAAATAGTCATTTGAAATTACATCTAAGAACACACACTGGGGTGAAACCTTACCAGTGTGAACATTGTGGGAAGAGATTTACACAAAATGGTCATTTGAATAAACATCTACGAACACACACTGTGTGAAACCTTATCAATGTCAATATCGTGGGAAGAGATTTGCCGACAATTGTGATTTTGACAGACATCAACCAAGTCATAAAATTTAGTGTAGGTTTCTTTTATTCGATGAACGTGGAACTGTTACTCAAAATTAATATTGTACAAATAATAATACTTTAAATATACGGTTTTTCTTTACAGCAATTTTGATATTTAATGGTTTATAATTGAAGCGTTTAACGATTGTTCTTTTTGTGAACATTAAAGTTATGAATCTATTTGAAACTACATGTATTTTTTAGTTTGTTTCATTTCTTTTTTATCTTTAGTCCGTAGAACTAGTTAACGACAAACAAACCTACGAACTACTTAAACGAGACCCTGCACCATCACTTCAACGAAAACTTAACAACAAAATTTTCTCAATGAGAAAAACTAACACGATCACTCAACAAACCTACTATCGACTCAGGTGTTCGGTACCGCGATCACCAAAGCTGTACGGACTACCGAAACTTCACAAGCCACAAATACCCATGCGACCTATAGTTTCGTTCTGTGGGTCGCCTACTTACGAACTTTCCAAATACTTAACAACCATACTGCAACCACTAACCAACAAGTCACAACATAGACTACGATCGACTGAAAACTTCATCAACAATCTCAAAACAGTACAAATACCACACAACCACAAGCTAGTGTCTTTTGACGTGAAATCACTGTTTACCAGTATTCCGCTTCAACTGGCGCTAGAATGCACCAAAACTGCCATCAACGAATTTACTGACGCACTTCCTTTACCTACAGGGGACATCGTGGAACTACTGGAACTTTGTCTCACATCAACTTACTTTCAATACAACGGTAAACACTACAAACAGTTACATGGCACGGCAATGGGCTCACCCGTTTCTGTTGTGGTTGCTGAAATTGTAATGCAATCCATAGAGGAACGAGCTCTTGCAACTTACAAACACACGTTACCTTTTTGGTTTCGTTACGTTGACGACACGATTACTGCACTACCCGAAGACGAGATTGACGAGTTTCACAAACACATTAACGAACAGAACAGTCACATACAATTTACCAAAGAGATTGAAGAAGACGGAGCTATTCTGTTCCTTGACTGTTTGGTAAGTCGTGACAATAACAAACTACAGACCACTGTCTACAGGAAACCAACGCATACTGACAGACTACTTGACCAATCGTCGTACAATCCAACCTCACACAAAGCTACCACCATCAAAACATTGACGAGACGCGCACAACTCATTTGTAACTCACCCAACGCTCTACGCCAAGAAAATGACTACCTACAATGCGTTTTCCACAAAAACAACTATAACTCTGACTTCATCAAACTTAACACTTACAAAGACAATGAACGCGACAAAAACAACAGTCCGACAACAACTACAGCAACGATACCCTACATAAAAGGTACGTCTGAGATTATCTCGCGTATCTTACGACCATACAACATACGAGTAGCGCACAAACCTATCACAACTTTACGACATGTACTGACTAACGTTAAGGACAGAGAACAACCGCACGAAAGACAAGGTGCAATTTACAAAATTAATTGCTCCGACTGCCAAGCCACTTATATAGGTGAGACTAGCAGAAACTTAAATATACGACTAACAGAACACAAACGAGCGACAAAAAACGGAGACAAAACCAACCACATTGCCGAACACCACCGACAAACCAAACACAACATTGACTGGGATTCGGCAAAATGCATTACGTACAGCACCAACTACAAACAGCGACTCACACTAGAAAGCTGGTATACGAACTTAGAACAAAATCCATTAAACCGATCACAACAATTACCGGGACCTTACAAACGACTAATTCACAAAGTCAAACGTGCGAGCAGCCAATAGACTTACACTTCGACAAACTGATAATTATCGCCTACACAACCACACCCATTGCTTCTCGCCAAATATCACACCTCCATGACTAATACGACCGCCCACTTATCACGGACGAGCCAGATACAAATACAGGCGAACCTGACCTTTACTCTCCTTTTGACTCTGAAGATGACCGCCGCTAAGGCTGTCGAAACGTCAGTCACTTCAACCAACAGTCTTTCTCAAGACTACACTAACCTGGACGATCAACTTCCTCAAACATGTCACGATTCTCCCAGGTTCAAACCATTTACTTTAACACACACTGGGGTGAAACATTACCAGTGTGAACATTGTGGGAAGAGATTTACAGTAAATAGTCATTTGAACTTACATCTAAGAACACACACTGGGATGAAACCTTACCAGTGTGAACATTGTGGGAAGAGATTTACACAAAATGGTAGTTTGAGAGTACATCTAAGAACACACACTGGGGTGAAACCTTACCAGTGTGAACATTGTGGGAAGAGATTTACAGTAAATAGTCATTTGAAATTACATCTAAGAACACACACTGGGGTGAAACCTTACCAGTGTGAACATTGTGGGAAGAGATTTACACAAAATGGTCATTTGAATAAACATCTACGAACACACACTGTGTGAAACCTTATCAATGTCAATATCGTGGGAAGAGATTTGCCGACAATTGTGATTTTGACAGACATCAACCAAGTCATAAAATTTAGTGTAGGTTTCTTTTATTCGATGAACGTGGAACTGTTACTCAAAATTAATATTGTACGAATAATAATACTTTAAATATACGGTTTTTCTTTACAGCAATTTTGATATTTAATGGTTTATAATTGAAGCGTTTAACGATTGTTCTTTTTGTGAACATTAAAGTTATGAATCTATTTGAAACTACATGTATTTTTTAGTTTGTTTCATTTCTTTTTTATCTTAGGGTTATTATATGGAGATAGCACGTTGTTAAAAGAATAAATGAGTTGATTTTGAATATAATCGTGCATTGTCTTGCGTCGTTTAAAGATTACCAGTCGACGCTGCTGTCACTCTCAGATATGAATTTACTTTAAAGTTGATTATTACTAATTTATAGCTTTCTTGTCTCGCCCATTACGTCTTCATTGGCTCGAGTTATAGCTGTATACTCTAATCAGAAACCAGGAAGAAGAAAGTAGAAAAGAAAAATAAACCATGTTGAAAAATGTCGAAAACCGACTAGAAAAATATTGTTTGTGGAACCCCACGAACCCAGCGTGGGTGGAGACACGCGGGCTACACGAATCTCCATCTTTCTTCAAAACTCCCGCTTCGCCGAAAGCGAAGTGCTGGGGTACTGGTAACGAGATAAAGTCACCGGATAAACTCATTAAGGAACAAGAGTGCACTTTGAATTTTTTCCTTGAAAGTTGTGAAATTTATATGAATCATAGACGAAATAAATTAACGCTATAGGAATCCATGACCCCAAAAAGAAACAGTGGATATTCCTCGTTCTGATGTTAGAAGCAAAAACGAAAGAATTTGAATTGCGAATTATTGCATAGTACGAAGATATCGAAGGTCACTGACTTGTCACTGGTACGTGATTATTTACTAATTTTTAAAATAATATGCTATAAGTTATTCATATAAGTCGCTATTTAGAAATTATAGAACTTTGAAACGGGATAAAAATATTGAAATCTTAAAACCAAACGTTTATGACCAGAAATATAGTCATTATCAGGGCTACAATATATTACGACTACACGTGGCTATTGACATTTTTAGCCTGGTTTATAAATTATACATATTCGATAAATTCAAGCTTATATTGACAGAGCTTATATTCGAACAATCCCCTTATAAAATTATTGAGTTAAGGAAAAACAATTGAAAATGTTTGAATTTTAAAAAGAGAAATATGTAGGTGTGCACTGACGTGGGACTGTGCCAAAAACATGGTAAGACTACATTATATTTGGTATTATGGGCTTTTTCGTTGAAAAATTAAACCTAGAAGTCTAATAGAGTAAGCAAACCAATAATTTAAATGAGCATTAAGTATTAAACACTGCTGAATTGACTCAATACAGTAAATTTTATGGCATGGATGTCAAAAGCAACTACAGTTTGATTGTAAAAAAACTTGTGTTATCCTTGCCTTGTTGGCAAATACAAAGTTACATTATTTTGGGTTAGATAATTTTAGTTTCACGCACTTTACATGTAACTGAGATGCAGCAGAAGGCAAGCAAGGCAACCAAGAACACTTTTTCCAGACAGTTCATATCTGAATTAGTTAGTGGATGGATATTTAAGGATCAGACTACTAGCATTGAGTGTCATGGGGTTTGCATTGTTCCTCACGTCCTGAGCTGCAAAGTCATCTTCAGACCAATAAAGTTTTGATTCAATTAAAATATAATTTTGCAAAAAAGTCAAAAATTTACCATTCCAACATTTAGTCTTGCTTAAGACCTATGTCTTTGACTTTCAAGATGCTGTTTTATAGAGATTTTGCTTAATCTTACGGTTTTTAAAGTTGTTGGCTGGTTCTGGACTCTGAGCTGCTTTGGCCATGTTTAAAAAAGTACAGTACATCATTAACAGAAGCAATTATTTGTGTCAGCAGGGATATATAGATTCACTAGGACATGGGTTATTCAGAGTTTAGACCCAAGGGGTTTGATCCTTGTTGACCATCTCCCTTCTTTTCATTTAGGCCAAGGAGAAATCTTGGGGCAAGGTGAAGATTTTGAGCCACTTTTTTCAAAAGTGGATGGTCAGAAGTAAAAAGAACATCCTATTTCAAGCACAGTGGGTAGATACATGTAGTTAGAATGTAAGGGCCAGGCTTTTGCCTTTTATTTTTTCACAAGCAGATGAAGAAGTTCCATTGCAAGTTTTCAGTATTAGTTCTTCATTTATGTACAGTACTGTGTATTTTTATACAGAAAAAGAAATATTTTGTTGACATCTGATTTAAATGGTGCAGTGTTCTCTGTGAATTATTTGCTGCTGTCTTGGTAAAAATACGTGTCAAAGAAAGTTGAATTACAGTCTTTTTATAAAATTCAGTGTATTTTAATACTTCCTATAAGTTATATTTTTCTTGATCCAAGCTGTTCAAAAGGTGATAATCAGGAAAACAAACAAACAAACAATAATCAAAAGAAATAAACAAATTATTAAGTCAAGAAATCATTCTGGAATTTGGAATGGATGAATTTCTGTAGTTGTTCCATTATATCCCTTGTTCTCCCTACCCTGCTCCATTCTTGACTTCTCTCGATCTTCCTTTGAGTTGTTTAACTGAAGAGTTGTAACCTTCACTGTGCTGTTGTGGTTTCGTTTTTTGCAACATTTTAATTTGCTTGACCAACTTTTAGAAATATCTCTCCATATTCGTCCCATTGGTGTTCCCATAGCCTCACGCCAGCTGTTTGGTCTCTGGACAAATGGTAAAGAAAACCATAGTGAAATATTTTAGAGTATTAAGTCTGAAAATGAAGTTTGAAATGCTCACTGTTTTCTAATTGCTGCTGTCCAGTAATGGTATAAATTTGACAGGGGAGTAATATATTTAGTGTGGATGTTTGAAAGCTGGAGTAGCATGAAATGAGTGGTTGCGTGTAGGGGGAAATGAATGAGAGAAAAGTTGGAAAGGTGAAAAAGGGATAATAGGGGTAACATGATGATAAGAGTACAAAAATGAACTAGACAGGTTATATTAACTTTAACTTTATTATCTGTAATGCCCCTACCATGGGATCTGTTGGATCAACCTCCCAGTATGAGGCCACACACCACTCAATCACAATGAGCACCAGACCAAGAACAATAACAAAATATACACAAAATAACACACCAATCATATCATCAAGAGTTAACTGTCCAGTAGATGGCTGAAGTATTGAGAGGTCTGGAGTACAGTCACCTAAAATGCAGTCGAACCCCGCCATTTCGAAGTCCCAAGGGAAATGGAAAAAAGTTCGAAATAGCGGGGTTTCGAAATAACCGGGGAAGCGTAAAATTCGTAACAATGAATAATTTTTTAATAAAATACAGTACAGTATGAAGAAAGACACTGATTAAATAAAAATAGAGTAATTATATGTCGGATAAATGAGCAGATGCTGTTGCATTGAAAAATCTTTGAATGTTCTGTGGTTTTTGGTTTTTTCTAATACTTTTGTCGATCGTGAATGACAACTGGCTTGTTTGCCGTCGAATCTCGGCTTCCTCAACAGCAAACAAACTGTAGCGTGAAAGAGTCTCGAATACTTGATGGACCTCACTGTTCGTTGGTCGCTTGGGAGTTTCTTCTTGTTGTTCATCGTCATTTCCATCATCGCCGTCATCCACTTCCATCTGGTTTTCTTCACGAAACTCTGCGAGGATGTCTTCATCGCTCAACGAACCAATGTCAGATGTTAAAACGCCGCTATCTGTATCAACCATATCTTAAGCACTGACTTCATCTGGTACAAGTTTGGGGCTTCTTTCTCGTAAGGCGCTGATATCTTCTAACAGAATGTTGAAGGGATCGTCGTCGTCATTCAAAGCACTTTGTTGTGCTTGGTTAGCAATGCCAGCTTTTCTGAAGCAGTTGCGTATTGTGTCCTCTGAAACTCTACCCCATGCTTCAGTGAGAATGGGCATAGCATCTAAAATAGAGAGGTTGGGTAGGGGCTTTTTGTTGTCAACGGCATCAATGAATTTCTTTACACAGCCTTGCGTATAATACGCCTTTGTTGCTCGTATAACACCCTGATCGATTGGTTGGGTCTTGGAGGTGGAGTTTGGCGGCAAGAAAACTAGATGGATTGCTTTTAAATTGGAGATTTGCGGGTGGGCGGGACAGTTGTCAACTATCAGAGCAATCTTTCTTCCTTGACGCTCAAATTTCTTGTCCTGTTCTCGAACCCATTCCTCAAACAAGTTACTATCCATCCAGCTCTTTTTTTTGAGCACGATATCTGCAGGGTAAGTTTATCACGCCTGTAAAGCATCTGGGTTTGACAGACTTTCCGATGACAAACATTGGAAGCTTTTCGCCTTCAGCATTTGCAGCCGCCATACCAGTCAAACGTACTTTATTGTGCTTGCCACCAATGCACTTCTCAGATTTCAGATGCAGCGATTTATCTGGCAAAGCCTTGTAGAATAAACCAAATTCGTCTGCATTGAAAATGTCGCGCAACTGGTAGTTTGTTAGTATGGTTGGCAGAGTTGTCTCTTCCCAGGACGCTGTCATGTCTGCTGTGCAGGATTTAGCCTTGCCAGAGACAGTCTTAAACACAATACCATGTCTACCCTTCCATCTGTCGAACCAACCATTGGACGCCTTAAAAGTTTCAATTCCTAGTTCTCTGGCATATTTTGATGCTTTTTCCTTATGTATGCCGCCGCTGATCGGCAGTCGTTCCTCCCTGACTTTTGTAAACCATTTGTACAGTGCCTTATCCACCGCATCATGGTTGCCTGCTCGCTGCTTTCGTTGACTGTGGCTATCTCCCCCTTCGAATGCTTTCACGATCTTGTCTTTATTCTTTATCCACGTTGAAAGTGTATTTGGTGGGACTTTGTACTGCGCAGCAACATCCTTTTTAGCTATTCCACTCTCAAGCTTCTTCAAAGCCTCGTACTTGTCGAGTAATGTGTTACAAGAGTATTTTCCACGTTTTGACTCCGACATGCTTTCAGAGTACAAAGCAATAATACTGGATGCATTGGCAATTGCGTGACTGAAACAAACTGTAATACGAAGCTACTGTAGTGACAAAGGGTCAAAGTACAGTGAACATTGTTAAAAAAGAACTCCAGTTAAGCGCTGCCCCCGATTTTAGAGTACTACTCGCTCGACAAAGAAGTAACCATACAGTGTGACGCCTGGCAGTCAAGACTCGGTTGTGCACTACTACAAAATGGCCATCCTATAGCTTTCGCATCACGTGCTTTAACGCCAACTGAGTGCAAATATGCGCAAATTGAGAACGAAATCCTCGCTATCCTGTATGCATGTGAACGCTTTGATGCATATATCTATGGTTGTGATATCATTACAGTCGAGTCAGACCACAAGCCTTTGGAATCAATTTTCCGAACGAATCTTTGCCTTGCACCCAAACAATTACAACGCATGATCCTTCGATTGCAGAACTACAACCTTAACGTTGTCTACACCAAAGGTTCCACACTGCATCTAGCTGATACCTAGAGTCGAGCGTACCTCCCAATTGATGAACACATTGAAAGCATCAGCGCTTTGGAAACAGTTGAGCATAACGAAACCCTGCCGGTCAGCCGTGCACGTTTCGACCAAATGAAGAAAGCAAACGAAGCCGACACAGTAATGAAGAAACTAGCAGAAACGACCCAGTATGGTTGGTCAAATAATAAGAAAGACGTCGATAATGAAATACGTGCTTATTGGGATGTAAGAGACGAACTGACTATTCAAGGTTCATAAATCTTTAAAGGACAACAGCTCGTTGTACCTCCAACTCTTCGAGGAGAACTTATGAAAGCAGCTCATGCCAGCCACATTGGAATAGAAGGATGCCAACGCCGCATTCGCGATACGCTCTACTGCCGTCGAATGAAATTGCAGTTCAAGGAATACATGTCGAAATGTGACATTTGCTTACGATACAGCAGTGCGCAACAGAAAGAGCCACTTCTCCAGCACGAAGTACCAGCCCGACCTTGGAGAAAAGTCGCCGCCGATCTTTGCGATTTTGATCACAGACAGCTGCTGTTAGTCGTTGATTACTTTAGCAACTACATCGAAGGTGAGAGCCTAACTTCTACAACGTCACCTAGCGTCATCAAAGACTTGAAAGCAATGTTTTCTCGTTTTGGAATTCCAGATAGCATAGTATCTGATAATGGTGCACAATTTAGCTCTGACGAGTTTGCCATATTTTGCCAGAAATTGTCAATCAAACATCTGACATCATCCCCACATTATCCACAAAGTAACGGAAAAGCCGAGAATGCAGTGAAAACGGTTAAAAAACTGTTCAACAAATGCAAATCTTCCGGCCAGTCAGAGTATCTTGCACTCCTGGACTGGCGCAACACTCCAAGTGAATAGATGAAGACATCACCAGCACAAAGACTAATGGGACGACGCTGCAAAACACTACTATTGACAGCGACTACCCTTCTACAACCTCGTTACAACACAAAGAATGACGTGCAAGCATTTAAACAGAAGAAGAAACAGTATCATCATTATGATAAGCATGCCAAACCCCTTAAACCACTGCTGCCAGGAGGCAGGAGATACAGTTTTGCTTCGCTTTCCTGGACAATCGACGTGGTCACGAGGAACATGTAAACAACAAGTGGCACTACGTTCATATCACTTTGAATCGAAAGGCAACCTTTACAGACGAAATCGATGGGACTTGAAGAAAAACAAACAAGACCTATCACTAGAAATGACCGCACTACGAAATAACGAACAAACTACTGTCTCCTACTCCACACCCAGAAGATCCACCCGCATCTCTAAGCCACCCGAACCCTTAATTGATAACGCATAGATTACAGGTTGGAACACTGAAATAAATGACAGATATGAGATATTAACTAGTTACCATTGTTGATATTACTCTTGAAAGTTATTACTTTTGTACCTTAAAGTAAAGACTTAATTTTGTTAAAAGAAGGGAGATGTAACGCGTACGGCACGTTAACAACACGTGCTAAGAAGCACGCGAGAAACTCACGTTCTTTTGTTATTGTATCTTGGCACATTGTGACAATGAATAAAAGGTTAGAATCTACAGAGATGTGAACTTTGTTAAACGCGAGAAAAAACCAGCTGTTTTTGATTCGTTTTGTGGTTTTTATCTTACAATTGTGCCTCATATTAGGAAAAGGTAAGTTTTAAGCAATCCTGTATTTTAGGGTCGGATTCGATTTGGGAAATAAAATAGCGTCGGATTCATTTTACGAAGAGCGCCGGATTGAAACGTATACTCTTCGGTCCCGAATAAGGAGGGGGGCGGGCAATCTTGTATTTTAGCGTCGGATTCGATTTGGGAAATAGCACATGGTGCGAAAGACTGACACGTGGGATTTATATATGACTATAATCACTGTCTAGACAAATAAAACGTCTAGAAAAATAAAACGCCTAGACAAATAAAACGTCTAGACAAATAAAACGCCCCCGTCCTTATTCGGGACCGAAGAGTATACGTTTTAATCCGGCGCTCTTTGTAAAATGAATCCGACGCTATTTTATTTCCCAAATCGAATCCGACGCTAAAATACAGGATTGCCAAGTTTTAAATGAACTAGTCAAGTTTTACGAATACAACATTGAAAAACATTTTGTTTTTGATTATCCTTGGGTCTAGTTAGATGGGACGAACTTTCTTAAAAAATTTGCCCCGTAAACACACTGTTTTCAGATAGTTCCATTTTTAGAGGGATGGCTACTGCTGGATATGATAGTCCTTCGGAATACGAGTTGAAGAGACTCGAGAATATCAACAAAAACTTTGAGTTTATGGAAAAATGCGGTGAGTTGAAGCAATATGTCCTCTGTCAACAAGTCGAGTCATTTTCGTTCAGTCAACTCGTTTTTTCGGTGCTTAGTTTTTATTTATGTATAAAGAAAACTATTAACAATCTTTTGTTTTTCCATAATTAGGATTTAAAGTGACTAAGAAAGCATTCATTCCTAAACCGAGGAATAGAAAACCAAAGGTGGAAAGTGACAGTAGTGACGAAGAATGGTTGCCTGGCGTAGATGAAGAAGGTGCCTTTGATGAGAGAAAGAAGTTTAAACCAAGTAAGAGGCTGGTTATTATTTCTGACTAGTTTTTCTCATGGTTATATAACGACGCCTGGTACGGTAATTACTTTGGTCTACTTTTTATTAGTTTTTAAACCCAAAAAATTACCAATCGAAAGAATACATCGTACCACTAAACAATCAACAAGGCAAGCAAAACAGGTCAGTATTATTGTTTATTAATTTCCATTTATATTATGTGTTCGACAACGTTAAAATAAGATTTTCCTTTGTGTAATTTGTCAGTCTGCCAATAAAATAAACGAAGAAAAGACAGGAGAACAAGACCGTTCGGATTTTGAGTTACTCGGAAAATTTGATGATCATACAATAAATGGCCAACTTGGAAAGGAGACGAAAGCTGTAAAAAAGTCGATCAAGTTCAGGTGTAAAAAGATAGCAGAGAAGCAATCACCCAGGGTAACACGCTCTATTCGTAAATGTTATAAAGAAGAAGAAGTACCAGATGATGATCACTACATTTGTAAGTTACCGGAGTTTTGGTTTCAAAGTATCCCTGAGAAATACAGTGATAATGTTAAATTTATATTTTTAGTCTGCAAAGAATGCCAAGACTTTTATTATGGTGAATGTCCATTGCACAATTTTATAATAATTGAAGACTGTAACAGTGAAATGGAGACGATGCATCCAGATGCAGTGAAGTCATTGCCTGAAAGTTTGTCTATTCAAAAGTCCTTGATTCCAGGTGCTGGATTAGGAGTGTTTTCCAAGGTGAAGCTGGACGTTAACACCCGTTTTGGACCTTACAGGGGGAGCAAAGTTGATTTAGAAGATCTGGAAGATGAAATGAACACAGATTACATGTGGGAGGTTAGATAATTTCGTCGACTTCAGTTTATTTAGAAAAAAACTTGTTATTTATGCTGTCCTAATAAAAGTTTTGTAATTTATTTAGATAGTGCAAGATGGAAAGATGCAACATTACATTGATGGCTTTAATACCTCTTGTAGCAACTGGATGCGCTTTGTCAACTGTTCACGATGTGAAAGTGAGCAAAATTTGGTTGCCTATCAATATCATGGTGAAATTTATTACAGGGCTTATAAACGAATAGAACCAAATACAGAACTTCTGGTTTGGTATGGTGATGAATATGCAGAACAACTTGGGATACCCTTGTTGGAGGAAGAACAATGTGAAGATGACGTTGGTATGTTTTTTATATGGATCTCATTCAAAATTTGAAATTGTTGGTTTAAGCAGTTTTTCGGAAGTATTACGTTCATTATCAATACTCATCAATCCGAAGATATAAAGCTCTTAAAACAGTCATTGGTTAAAACTCGATACGAACTATGTTGATTAATCAAGATGGTCTATTTTCTGTCTCCAGGTGGATATTCTTGTAAATATTGTGGCCGAATGTATGCATATCATAATTACCTGGAAGTCCATCTAAAGCGATGTCCAGTGTTAGCGCGTGCCGAGTTATGGGAATGTAAAAAGTGCAGCAGAAAGTACATTACAGAGGAATACCTGAACATGCATATGGAGAATGACTGTAATAAAAATGTGAGTTTGAAAAATGATAGACCAAAACAAAATTGCAAGTCTTATCAATATCAACATTGTGAGAAATATTTTACGAAGAATAGCAAATTGAAAGAACATCAACGAACACACACTGGAGTGAAACCTTACCAGTGTGAACATTCTGGGAAGAGATTTACAGAAAATGGTGATTTGAAAAAACATCTACGAACACACACTAGTGTGAAACCTTACCAGTGTGAACATTGTGGGAAGAGATTTACACAAAATGGTAGTTTGAGACGACATCTAAGAACACACACTGGGGTGAAACCTTACCAGTGTGAACATTGTGGGAAGAGATTTACACAAAATAGTCATTTGAACTTACATCTAAGAACACACACTGGGGTGAAACCTTACCAGTGTGAACATTGTGGGAAGAGATTTACACAAAATAGTCATTTGAACTTACATCTAAGAACACACACTGGGGTGAAACCTTACCAGTGTGAACATTGTGGGAAGAGATTTACACAAAATAGTCATTTGAACTTACATCTAAGAACACACACTGGGGTGAAACCTTACCAGTGTGAACATTGTGGGAAGAGATTTACACAAATTGGTAGTTTGAGAGGACATCTAAGAACACACACTAGGGTGAAACCTTACCAGTGTGAACATTGTGGGAAGAGATTTGCACAAAATAGTAGTTTGAACTTACATCTAAGAACACACACTGGGGTGAAACCTTACCAGTGTGAACATTGTGGGAAGAGATTTACACAAAATAGTCATTTAAACTTACATCTAAGAACACACACTGGGGTGAAACCTTACCAGTGTGAACATTGTGGGAAGAAATTTACACAAATTGGTAGTTTGAGAGGACATCTAAGAACACACACTGGGGTGAAACCTTACCAGTGTGAACATTGTGGGAAGAGATTTTCACAAAATACTAGTTTGAACTTACATCTAAGAACACACACTGGGGTGAAACCTTACCAGTGTGAACATTGTGAGAAGAGATTTACACAAAATGGTCATTTGAATAAACATCTACGAACACACACTGTGTGAAACCTTATCAATGTCAATATCGTGGGAAGAGATTTGCCGACAATTGTGATTTTGACAGACATCAACCAAGTCATAATATTTAGTGTAGGTTTCTTTTATTCGATGAACGTGGAACTGTTACTCAAAATTAATATTGTACAAATAATAATACTTTAAATATACGGTTTTTCTTTACAGCAATTTTAATATTTAATGGTTTATAATTGAAGCGTTTAACGATTGTTCTTTTTGTGAACATTAAGGTTATGAATCTATTTAAACTATTTTTTAGTTTATTTCATTTCTTTTTTATCTTAGGGTTATTATATGGAGGTAGCACGTTGTTAAAAGCATAAATGAGTTGATTTTGAATATAATCGTACATTGTCTTGCGTCGTTTAAAGATTATCAGTCGACCCTGCTGTCACTCTCAGATATGAATTTACTTTAAAGTTGATTATTACAAATTTATAGCTTTCTTGTCTCGCCCATTACGTCTTCATTGGCTCAAGTTATAGCTTTATACTCTAATCAGAAACCAGGAAGAAGAAAGTAGAAAAGAAAAATAAACCATGTTGAAAAATGTCGAAAACCGACTAGAAAAATATTGTTTGTGGAACCTCACGAACCAAACGTGGGTGGAGACACGCGGGCTACACGAATCTCCATCTTTCCGCTTCGGCGAAAGCGAAGTGCTGGGGTGCTGGGGTACTGGTAACGAGATAAAGTCTCTGGATAAACTCATGGAGGAACAAGAGTGCACTTTGAATTTTTTCCCTGAAAGTTGTGAAATTTATATGAATCATAGACGAAATAAATTAACGCTATAGGAATCCATGACCCCAAAAAGAAACAGTGGATATTCCTCGTTCTGATGTTAGAAGCAAGAAGCAAAGAATTTGAATTGCGAATTATTGCATAGTACGAAGATATCGAAGGTCACTAACTTGTCACTGGTACGTGATTATTTACTAATTTTTAAAATAATATGCTATAAGTTATTCATACAAGTCGCTATTTAGAAATTATAGAACTTTAAAACGGGATAAAAATATTGAAATCTTAAAACCAAACGTTTATGACCAGAAATATAGTCATTATCAGGGCTACAATATATTACGACTACACGTGGCTATTGACATTTTTAGCCTGGTTTATAAATTATACATATTCGATAAATTCAAGCTTATATTGACAGAGCTTATATTCGAACAATCCCCTTATAAAATTATTGAGTTAAGGAAAAACAATTGAAAATGTTTGAATTTTAAAAAGAGAAATATGTAGGTGTGCACTGACGTGGGACTGTGCCAAAAACATGGTAAGACTACATTATATTTGGTATTATGGGCTTTTTCGTTGAAAAATTAAACCTAGAAGTCTAATAGAGTAAGCAAACCAATAATTTAAATGAGCATTAAGTATTAAACACTGCTGAATTGACTCAATACAGTAAATTTTATGGCATGGATGTCAAAAGCAACTACAGTTTGATTGTAAAAAAACTTGTGTTATCCTTGCCCTGTTGGCAAATACAAAGTTACATCATTATTTTGGGGTAGATAATTTTAGTTTCACACACTTTACATGTAACTGAGATGCAGCAGAAGGCAAGCAAGGCAACCAAGAACACTTTTTCCAGACAGTTCATATCTGAATTAGTTAGTGGATGGATATTTAAGGATCAGACTACTAGCATTGAGTGTCCTGGGGTTTGCATTGTTCCTCACATCCTGAGCTGCAAAGTCATCTTCAGACCAATAAAGTTTTGATTCCATTAAAATAAAATTTTGCAAAAAAGTCAAAAATTTACCATTCCAACATTTAGTCTTGCTTAAGACCTATGTCTTGGATTTTCAAAATGCTGTTTTATAGAGATTTTGCTTAATGTTATGGTTTTTAAAGTTGTTGGCTGGTTCTGGATTCTGAGCTGCTTTGGCCATGTTTAAAAAAGTACAGTACATCATTAACAGAAGCAATCATTTGTGTCAGCAGGGATATATAGATTCACTAGGACATGGTTATCCAGAGTTTGGACCCAAGGGGTTTGATCCTTGTTGACCATCTCCCTTCTTTTCATTTAGGCCAAGGAGAAATCTTGGGGCACAGTGAAGATTTTGAGCCACTTTTTTCAAAAGTGGATGGTCAGAAGTAAAAAGAACATCCTGTTTCAAGCACAGTGGGTAGATATATGTAGTTAGACTGTAAGGGCCAGGCTTTTGCCTTTTATTTTTTCTCAAGCAGATGAAGAAGTTCCATTGCAACTTTTCAGTATTAGTTCTTTATTTATGTACAGTACTGTGTATTTTTATACAGAAAAAGAAATATTTTGTTGACATCTGATTTAAATGGTACCGTGTTTTCTGTGAATTATTTGCTGCTGTCTTGGTAAAAATACGTGTCAAACAAAGTTGAATTACAGTCTTTTTATAGAATTCAGTGTATTTTAATACTTCCTATAAGTTATATTTTTCTTGATCATAGCTGTTCAAAAGGTGATAATCAGGAAAACAAACAAACAAACAATAATCAAAACAAATAAACAAATTATTAAGTCAAGAAATCATTCTGGAATTTGGAATGGATGAATTTCTGTAGTTGTTCCATTATATCCCTTGTTCTCCCTACCCTGCCCCATTCTTGACTTCTCTTGATCTTCCTTTGAGTTGTTTAAGTCAACAGTTGTAACCTTCACTGTGCTGTTGTGGTTTCGTTTTTTGCAACATTTTAATTTGCTTGACCAACTTTTAGAAATATCTCTCCATATTCGTCCCATTGGTGCTCCCATAGCCTCACGCCAGCTGTTTGGTCTCTGGACAAATGGTAAAGAAAACCATAGTGAAATATTTTAGAGTATTAAGTCTGAAAATGAAGTTTGAAATGCTCACTGTTTTCTAATTGCTGCTGTCCAGTAATGGTATAAATTTGACAGGGGAGTAATATATTTAGTGTGGATGTTTGAAAGCTGGAGTAGCATGAAATGAGTGGTTGCGTATAGGGGGAAATGAATGAGAGAAAAGTTGGAAAGGTGAAAAAGGGATAATAGGGGTAACATGATGATAAGAGTACAAAAATGAACTAGACAGGTCATATTAATTTTAACTTTATTATCTGTAATGCCCCTACCATGGGATCTGTTGGATCAACCTCCCAGTATGAGGCCACACACCACTCAATCACAATGAGCACGAGACCAAGAACAATACCAAAATATACACAAAATAACACACCAATCCTATCATCAAGAGTTAACTGTCCAGTAGATGGCTGAAGTATTGAGAGGTCTGGAGTACAGTCACCTAAAATACAGTCGAACCCCGCCATTTCGAAGATTCAAGGGAAATGGAAAAAAGTTCGAAATAGTAGGGTTTGGAAATAACCGGGGAAGCGTAAAATTCGTAACAATGAATAATTTTTTAATAAAATACAGTACAGTATGAAGAAAGACACTGATTAAATAAAAATAGAGTAATTATATGTCGGATAAATCAGCAGATGCTGTTGCATTGAAAAATCTTTGAATGTTGAGTTGTTTTTGGTTTTTTCTAATACTTTTGTCGATCGTGAATGACAACTGGCTTGTTTGCCGTCGAATCTCGGCTCCCTCAACAGCAAACAAACTGTAGCGTGAGAGAGTCTCGATTGCTTGATGGACCTCACTGTTCGTTGGTCGCTTGGGAGTTTCTTCTTGTTGTTCATCGTCATTTCCATCATCGCCGTCATCCACTTCCACCTGGTTTTCTTCACGAAACTCTGCGAGGATGTCTTCATCACTCAACGAACCAATGTGAGATGTTAAAACGCCGCTATCTGTATCAACCACATCTTCGGCACTGACTTCATCTGGTACAAGTTTGGGGCTTCTTTGTCGTAAGGCGCTGATATCTTCTAACAGAATGTTGAAGGGATCGTCGTCGTCATTCAAAGCACTTTGTTGTGCTTGGTTAGCAATGCCAGCTTTTCTGAAGCAGTTGCGTATTGTCTCCTCTGAAACTGTACCCCATGCTTCAGTGAGAATGGCCATAGCATCTAAAATAGAGAGGTTGGGTAGGGGCTTTTTGTTGTCAACGGCATCAATGAATTTCTTTACACAGCCTTGCCTATAATACGCCTTTGCTGCTCGTATAACACCCTGATCCATTGGTTGGGTCTTGGAGGTGGAGTTTGGCGGCAAGAAAACTAGATGGATTGCTTTTAAATTGGAGATTTGCGGGTGGGCGGGACAGTTGTCAACCATCAGAGCAATCTTTCTTCCTTGACACTCAAATTTCCTGTCCTGTTCTCGAACCCATTCCTCAAACAAGTTACTATCCATCCAGCTCTTTTTTTGAGCACGATATCTGCAGAGTAAGTTTATCACGCCTGTAAAGCATCTGGGTTTGACAGACTTTCCGATGACAAACATTGGAAGCTTTTCGCCTTCAGGAATTGCAGCCGCCATACCAGTCAAACTTACTTTATTGTGCTTGCCACCAATGCACTTCTCAGATTTCAGATGCAGCGATTAATCTGGCAAAGCCTTGTAGAATAAACCAAATTCGTCTGCATTGAAAATGTCGCGCAACTGGTAGTTTGTTAGTATGGTTGGCAGAGTTGTTTCTTCCCAGGACGCTGTCATGTCTGCTGTGCAGGATTTAGCCTCGCCAGAGACAGTCTTAAACACAATACCATGTCTACCCTTCCATCTGTCGAACCAACCATTGGACGCCTTAAAAGTTTCAATTCGTAGTTCTCTGGCATATTTTGATGCTTTTTCCTTCAGTATGCCGCCGCTGATCGGCAGTCGTTCCTCCCTGACTTTGGAAACCTTTTGTACAGCGCCTTATCCACCGCATCATGGTTGCCTGCTCGCTGCTTTCGTTGACTGTGGCTATCTCCCCCTTCGAATGCTTTCACGATCTTGTCTTTATTCTTTATCCACGTTGAAAGTGTATTTGGTGGGACTTTGTACTGCGCAGCAACATCCTTTTTAGCTATTCCACTCTCAAGCTTCTTCAAAGCCTCGTACTTGTCGAGTAATGTGTTACAAGAGTATTTTCCACGTTTTGACTCCGACGTGCTTTCAGGGTACAAAGCAATAATACCACATGCATTGGCAATTGCGTGACTGAAACAAACTGTAATACGAAGCTACTGTAGTGACGAAGGGTCAAAGTACAGTGAACATTGCTAAAAAAGAACTCCAGTTAAGCGCTGCAAATTGCAATGGATCCCCAGTGCACGCTCGCCTCGTTCGAAATCGACTCGCACGTTAAGGGATATCATGCCTACCAAAATGAATGGGTTCCTGTGGTCAACGAGAAACTAAGGACCCGAACAGAGCCAGAAAACGTTGTGGACAAGTATGCAGTGTGCGTGTTGTCAGGTGAAGACGTTGTTGGACATTTAAGGACAGGAAAAAGTGGACGTTTTGCCTAAACGATATTTTACTTTTTGAGGGGTGATAAAGACGGTTCATGCAGCGTCATCGTGAGGGGCAAACCTGTCAACCTTGGAGATGGAGAAGGCATGCAAGTGCCGTGCACTGTACATTTCACAGGGCAGAAAACATTCATTGAGGTCCTGCGGAAACAGCTTTCAAGCCTAGATGAGTGTTAGATGTCGTTGATTCCCACGTTATCACGCTGATTTGTAAAATAATGCGAAATGCTTAGAGATGAATCATCAAGCAGATGTCAAAGGACGTTTGTAATCACCAAAGAAAATTCAGAACATTACTTTACAATGTCGAATGATCAGAATAGAGACAGCAGAGTTCATACATGAGTATTTCAGCCGGAAGAACAGTTCACTAACAGTGCGTTTTGTTTTGTAATATAATAACACAGCTGGAATTTCTTATCCGGACACTGCACGTGAGTCAAGCATTGTAAGTCACCAATTACGCAACACGAGCTCAAATAAAATGCAATACGTTTCCAGCTGTGCTCTTATGTACGTACTCTGTTTTTGACAAGTTCGAAATAACGGGGTTGATTTAAGGTGTAGGGAAAGAACGATCAGTTCGAATTAGCGGGGAATTCGAAATAACCGAGTTCAAAATAGCTGATAGTAAATGACTGAAAACATAAGGGTAAATCCAAGGGAATTCGATCTTAGTTCGAAATAGCGGGGACTTCGAATTAACCGAGTTCAAAATAGCGAGGTTCGACTGTACATTTTAAAATTAACAAATGATCAACAGAGCTATTCTCGTAAACATGTTTCATTTATATTCTATGTTTCAAGTAATAAGTCTTTCACACAAATGTAGTAATGGCCTCCTCATGATAATGTTTATACATAGGTTATTAGAGATTCTGGATTCCGAGTTAATCATGTTTGCATTATATTTTGCATGATGGGTTTTTGTTGGTTTTTTTGGGAAAAGTAACGGAAAGGCTGGTGTATGGTTAAGTATTTGTACTTGTCAGAAACTGTAGGACTGTATTGAAGACGTTTCTAAATGCAGCACCATATGAGAAAAGACCCTGTTCTTCTACAGAGAACAATACCAACCTACGTTGTTTTTTGAACCAGTAGTCTTCATAGAACAAGATTACTCCTGCTTCACGAAGATTTAAAATTTCCAGGCTAAACGTGGTTGTATATGGTGAGTTTTTTTGAAAAGCCAGGCCATACCCTGAAAGAATATAGACTTGATAAAATAAGGTGCGTGAGACATTGGTTATTCCTACCAACAAAAAGGCCGTTTCTTTTCTAACATAGCAATGAGATACAGTGTAGGGCAATAACCAAAGTTTAAACAGTTTCTACAGCTTTTGGGCTGAAAATGATTACCTTAAACTTTTACTTCACAATTTTTAATAGAACCACTACTTCGATTGCTTTATTTTATGGTCGTAAACTTCATATTTTTATGGTACTAAATGGAAGAGTTTTAACTATGATTTGTGACTCAACGGATGTGAAAAAAGAATTACCGCGTTTAACCTTTTTACGCGCCATTTGCGAATGGTTTTCAGCAACATTTTGAGGGAACCAAATTGGCGGTTTCAAAATTATTCCATGAACTGCATCACTTTTTTATGACTTAAATTTAGCATAATACCGATGGTGTCATTCAATGGAATGTTGGTAAAATGGCCCTGATTTGGATTGAGAACGAGTGAAGTCAGTTTCCGTGCTCCGATTCGTTGGATCCGACTACCAGAAGGCCGTTACAGCGTATCAAGTAAAGATATTCTTAGTCTTACCAAACTTTCCAAACACTTGACCGACGGTAAACACATCGCACGGTTCTTTGTACGTCTCCCTAACCAGAAAAAGAGAATCATAGATGAACGCAAAGTTTTCGTTTTTAACTTTCTCAATGCCGGTAGCAGCTGTTGGTTCGAAGGTTCCTCTTGCTTCCATGAACTGATAACTGATTCATCCCATTGAAGGATGGCAGCATGGAGTTTTGAAAGAATTCTTACGCTGGTGAATTTCTTACTGTGCCATAACTCACATCCATCTGTGAAGCTGGTTGCTCCACCGAGTTGATACTAAGCTTCATTCTTTTGAAGGTTAAAAATGCTGCCAAATTGGCGTTCTATGTTGCTTTAAGGATCATGGATGCAGCGCACTGATGTGTAACCTAGTTGAATGAAACTCATTTCGACCAATTTTGGGCCGACGAGCCTGTCTTGGAATGAAGCTTGTCGATGTTTTGGATAACTATGCTATGCGGCCCACCAGTATTGAAGATAAAGCTGCGGTCTATACTGCAGAGTTACCACCTCTTTTAAGGAAGAAATCGTGATGAAATTCCCAGAAGTATTTCAAGAAGGAATTGGATTGATTGAGGGAGAGTACAACGTCAAACTCGACCCTGCTGCAAGACCAATCCAACACGCGCCTAGACGAGTTGAAGTCACGATCCGAGAGAAAGTTAAGGAGTCTTTGGATGACCTGGTAAAAAAAGAAGTCGTAGGAAAAGTCACACGACCCACAGATTGGATATCTAGCATGGTTGTGGTCCCAAAGAAGAATGGACAACTTCGAATATGTCTAGATCCAAAAGATTTAAATGCCGCTGTTCTGCGCGAGCACTACCCTGTTCCAGTAATAGAAGATATCGCTACACGACTACATGGAGCAAAAACCTTCTGAGTTCTTGATGTAGCCAATAGGTTTTGGCACGTAAAACTCAGTGAACAATCGTCTTACTTAACCACGTTCTACACCCCATTTGTACGTTAGAGATGGTTGCGTATGCCATTTGGACTGTCTTCTGCCCCGGAAATATTTCAACGAAGAATGCATGAATTAATCGAATGCCTGAAAGGAATCGAGGTCTTTGCAGATGATTTTGTGATAGTTGGCTACGGTGATACACAAGAAGCAGCAGCAGCATCACATGATCAAAACCTGATTGGCTTTTTGGAACGCTGCAAAGAGCGTGGGATTAAGCTAGCACCAGAGAAGATAAAACTGCGCCGCTCTAGTGTACCATTCATAGGATACATCGCTTCAGCAGAAGGACTGCGTCCAGATCCTGCCAAAGTAGAAGCAATAAAGAGAATGCCTAAACCAAGCGACGTGCGAGCTATACAGCGACTGCTAGGCCTTGCACAATATCTTGCTAAATTTTTGCCAAAGCTGTCAGATATAACGAAAACACTACGCGATCTAAGCCTGAAAGGAGCCACCTGGAATTGGACCAAGAAACATGAAGCATCATTTCAAGCTCTAAAGAAAGCAGTTACTGAAGCCCCGATTTTAGAGTACTACTCGCTCGACAAAGAAGTAACCATACAGTGTGACGCTTCGCAGTCAGGACTCGGTGGTGCACTACTACAAAATGGCCATCCTATAGCTTTCGCATCACGTGCTTTAACGCCAACTGAGTGCAAATATTCGCAAATTGAGAAATGCTCGCTATCCTGTATGCATGTGAACGCTTTGATGCATATATCTATGGTCGTGATATCATTACAGTCGAGTCAGACCACAAGCCTTTGGAATCAATTTTCCGAACGAATCTTTGCCTTGCACCCAAACGATTACAACGCATGATGTTTCGATTGCAGAACTACAACCTTAACGTTGTCTACACCAAAGGTTCCACACTGCATGTAGCTGATACCTAGAGTCGAGCGTACTTCCCACTTGATGAACACATTGAAAGCATCAACGCTTTGGAAACAGTTGAGCATACCGAAACCCTACCGGTCAGCCGTGCACGTTTCGACCAAATCAAGAAAGCAAACGAAGCCGACACAGTAATGAAGAAACTAGCAGAAACGACCCAGTATGGTTGGTCAAATAATAAGAAAGACGTCGATAATTAAATACGTGCTTATTGGGATGTAAGAGACCAACTGACTATTCAAGGTTCATAAATCTTTAAAGGACAAAAGCTCGTTGTACCTCCAACTCTTCTAGGAGAACTTATGAAAGCAGCTCATGCCAGCCACATTGGAATAGAAGGATGCCAACGCCGCATTCGCGATACGCTCTACTGGCGTCGAATGAACTTGCAGTTCAAGGAATACATGTCGAAATGTGACATTTGCTTACGACACAGCAGTGCGCAACAGAAAGAGCCACTTCTCCAGCACGAAGTACCAGCCCGACCTTGGAGAAAAGTCGCCGCCGATCTTTGCGATTTTGATCACAGACAGCTGCTGTTAGTCGTTGATTACTTTAGCAACAACATCGAAGGTGAGCGCCTAACTTCTACAACGTCACCTAGCGTCATCAAAGCCTTGAAAGCAATGTTTTCTCGTTTTGGAATTCCAGATAGCATAGTATCTGATAATGGTCCAAAATTTAGCTCTGACGAGTTTGCCATATTTTGCCAGAAATTGTCAATCAAACATCTGACATCATCCCCACATTATCCACAAAGTAACGGAAAAGCCGAGAATGCAGTGAAAACGGTTAAAAAACTGTTCAACAAATGCAAATCTTCAGGCCAGTCAGAGTATCTTGCACTCATGGAATGGCGCAACACTCCAAGTGAAGGGATGAAGACTAATTGGAAGACGCTGCAAAACACTACTATTAACACCGTCTACCCTTCTACAACCTCGTTACAACACAAAGAATGACGTGCAAGCACTTTTTAAACAGAAGAAGAAACAGCATCATGATTATGATAAGCATGCCAAACCCCTTAAACCGCTGCTGCCATGAGGCAAGAGATACAGTTTGGCTTCGGTTGCATGGACAATCGACGTGGTCACGAGGGACATGTAAACAACAAGTGGCACCACTTTCATATCACGTTGAATCGAACGGGAACTTTTACAGACGAAATCGCCGCGACTTGAAGAAAAACAAACAAGACCTATCACTAGAAATGACCGCACTACGAAATAACGAACAAACTACTGTCTCCTACTCCACACCCAGAAGATCCACCCGCATCTTCAAGCCACCCGAACGCTTGATTTATAACGCATGGATTACAGGTTGGAACACTGAACTGAGTGACAGATTCGAGATATGAACTAGTTACCATTGTTGATATTACTCTTGAGTGTTATTACTCTTGTACCTTAAAGTAAAGACTTAATTTTGTTAAAAGAAGGGAGATGTAACGCGTACGGCACGTTAACAACACGTGCTAAGAAGCACGCGAGAAACTCACGTTCTTTTGTTATTGTATCTTGGCACATTGTGACAATGAATAAAAGGTTAGAATCTACAGAGATGTGAACTTTGTTAAACGCGAAAAAAACCCAGCTGTTTTTGATTCGTTTTGTGGTTTTTATCTTACAATTGTGCCTCATATTAGGAAAAGGTAAGTTTTAGGCAATCCTGTATTTTAGCGTCGGATTCGATTTGGGAAATAAAATAGCGTCGGATTCATTTTACGAAGAGCGCCGGATTAAAACGTATACTCTTCGGTCCCGAATGAGGAGGGGGGCGGGCAATCTTGTATTTTAGCGTCGGATTCGATTTGGGAAATACCGCATGGTGCGAAAGACTGACACGTGGGATTTAAATATGACTATAATCACTGTCTTGACAAATAAAACCTCTAGACAAATAAAACGTCTAGAAAAATAAAACGCCTAGACAAATAAAACGTCTAGACAAATAAAACGTCTAGACAAATAAAACGCCCCCTACTTATTCGGTACCGAAGAGTATACGTTTTAATCCGGCGCTCTTCGTAAAATGAATAAGACGCTATTTTATTTCCCAAATCGAGTCCGACGCTAAAATACAGGATTGCCAAGTTTTAAATGAACTAGTCAAGTTTTACGAATACAACATTGAAAAACATTTCGTTTTTGATTATCCTTGGGTGTTGTTAGATGGGACGAACTTTCTTAAAAAATTTGCCATGTAAACGCACTGTTTTCAGATAGTTCCATTTTTAAAGGGATGGCTACTGCTGGATATGACAGTCCTTCGGAATACGAGTTGAAGAGACTCGAGAATATCAACAAAAACTTTGAGTTTATGGAAAAATGCGGTGAGTTGAAGCAATATGTCCTCTGTCAGCAAGTCGAGTCATTTTCGTTAAGTCAACTCGTTTTTTCGGTGCTTAGTTTTTATTTATGTATAAAGAGAACTATTAACAATCTTTTGTTTTTCCATAATTAGGATTTAAAGTGAATAAGAAAGCATTCATTCCTAAACCGAGGAATAGAAAACCAAAGGTGGAAAGTGACAGTAGTGATGAAGAATGGTTGCCTGGCGTAGATGAAGAAGGTGCCTTTGATGAGAGAAAGAAGTTTAAACCAAGTAAGAGGCTGGTTGTTATTTATGACTAGCTTTTCCCATGGTTATATAACGACGCCTGGTACGGTAATTACTTTGGTCTACTTTTTATTAGTTTTTAAACCCAAAAAATTACCAACTAAAAGATTGAATCGTGCCACTAAGGCAAGCAAAACAGGTCAGTATTATTGTTTATTAATTTCCATTTATATTATGTGTTCGACAACGTTAAAATAAGATTTTCCTTTGTGTAATTTGTCAGTCTACCAATAAAATAAACGAAGAAAAGACAGGAGAACAAGACCGTTCGGATTTTGAGTTACTCGGAAAATTTGATGATCAAACAATAAATGGCCAACTTGGAAAGGAGACGAAAGCTGTAAAAAAGTCGATCAAGTTCAGGTGTAAAAAGATAGCAGAGAAGCAATCACCCAGGGTAACACGCTCTATTCACAAATGTTATAAAGAAGAAGAAGTACCTGATGATGATCACTACATTTGTAAGTTGACGGAGTTTTGGTTTCAAAGTATTCCTGACAAATTCAGTGATAATGTTAAATTTATATTTTTAGTCTGCGAAGAATGCCAAGACTTTTATTATGGTGAATGTCCATCGCACAATTTTATGATAATTGAAGACTGTAACAGTGAAATGGAGACGATGCATCCAAACGCAGTGAAGTCATTGCTTGAAAGTTTGTCTATTCGAAACTCCTTGATTCCAGGTGCTGGATTAGGAGTCTTTTCCAAGGTGAAGCTGGACGTTAACACCCGTTTTGGACCTTACAGGGGGAGCAAAGTTGATTTAGAAGATCTGGAAGATGAAATGAACACAGATTACATGTGGGAGGTTTGATAATTTCGTCGACTTCAGTTTATTTAGAAAAAAAATTTTTATTTATGCTGTCCTAATAAAAGCTTTGTAATTTATTTAGATAGTGCAAGATGGAAAGATGCAACATTACATTGATGGCTTTAATACCTCTTGTAGCAACTGGATGCGCTTTGTCAACTGTTCACGATGTGAAAGTGAGCAAAATTTGGTTGCCTATCAATATCATGGTGAAATTTATTACAGGGCTTATAAACGAATAGAACCAAATACAGAACTTCTGGTTTGGTATGGTGATGAATATGCAGAACAACTTGGGATACCCTTGTTGGAGGAAGAACAATGTGAAGATGACGTTGGTATGTTTTTTATATGGATCTCATTCAAAATTTGAAATTGTTGGTTTAAGCAGTTTTTCGGAAGTATTACGTTCATTATTAATATTCATCAATCCAAAGATATAAAGCTCTTAAAACAGTCATTGGTTAAAACTCGATACGAACTATGTTGATTAATCAAGATGATCTATTTTCTGTCTCCAGGTGGATATTCTTGTAAATATTGTGGCCGAATGTATGCATATCATAATTACCTGGAAGTCCATCTAAAGCGATGTCCAGTGTTAGCGCGTGCCGAGTTATGGGAATGTAAAAATTGCAGCAGAAAGTACATTACAGAGGAATACCTGAAGATGCATATGGAGAATGACTTTAATAAAAATGTGAGTTTGAAAAATGATAGACCAAAACAAAATTGCAAGTCTTATCAATATCAACATTGTGAGAAATATTTTACGAAGAATAGCAAATTGAAAGAACATCAACGAACACACACTGGGGTGAAACCTTACCAGTGTGAACATTGTGGGAAGAGATTTACACAAAATGGTAGTTTGAGAGGACATCTAAGAACACACACTGGGGTGAAACCTTACCAGTGTGAACATTGTGGGAAGAGATTTACAGTAAATAGTAATTTGAACTTACATCTAAGAACACACACTGGGGTGAAACCTTACCAGTGTGAACATTGTGGGAAGAGATTTACACAAAATAGTCATTTGAACTTACATCTAAGAACACACACTGGGGTGAAACCTTACCAGTGTGAACATTGTGGGAAGAGATTTACACAAAATGGTAGTTTGAGAGGACATCTAAGAACACACACTGGTGTGAAACCTTACCAGTGTGAACATTGTGGGAAGAGATTTACACAAAATGGTAGTTTGAGAGGACATCTAAGAACACACACTGGGGTGAAACCTTACCAGTGTGAACATTGTGGGAAGAGATTTACAGTAAATAGTAATTTGAACTTACATCTAAGAACACACACTGGGGTGAAACCTTACCAGTGTGAACATTGTGGGAAGAGATTTACACAAAATAGTCATTTGAACTTACATCTAAGAACACACACTGGGGTGAAACCTTACCAGTGTGAACATTGTGGGAAGAGATTTACACAAAATGGTAGTTTGAGAGGACATCTAAGAACACACACTGGGGTGAAACCTTACCAGTGTGAACATTGTGGGAAGAGATTTACACAAAATAGCAGTTTGAGAGGACATCTAAGAACACACACTGGAGTGAAACTTTACCAGTGTGAACATTGTGGGAAGAGATTTACAGGAAATGGTGATTTGAAAAAACATCTAAGAACACACACTGGTGTGAAACCTTACCAGTGTGAACATTGTGAGAAGAGATTTACAGTAAATAGTCATTTGAACTTACATCTAAGAACACACACTGGTGTGAAACCTTACCAGTGTGAACATTGTGGGAAGAGATTTACACAAAATAGTCATTTGAACTTACATCTAAGAACACACACTGGGGTGAAACCTTACCAGTGTGAACATTGTGGGAAGAGATTTACACAAAATGGTCATTTGAATAAACATGTACGAACACACACTGTGAAACCTTATCAATGTCAATATCGTGGGAAGAGATTTGCCGACAATTGTGATTTTAAGAGACATCAACCAAGTCATAATATTTAGTGCAGGTTTCTTTTATTCGATGAACGTGGAACTGTTACTCAAAATTAATATTGTACAAATAATAATACTTTAAATTTACGGTTTTTCTTTACAGCAATTTTGATATTTAATGGTTTATAATTGAAGCGTTTAACGATTGTTCTTTTTGTGAACATTAAAGTTATGAATCTATTTGAAACTACATGTATTTTTTAGTTTGTTTTATTTCTTTTTTATCTTAGAGTTATTATATGGAGATAGCACGTTGTTAAAAGCATAAATGAGTTGATTTTGAATATAATCGTGCATTGTCTTGCGTCGTTTAAAGATTACCAGTCGACCCTGCTGTCACTCTCAGATATGAATTTACTTTAAAGTTGATTATTACAAATTTATAGCTTCCTTATCTCGCCCATTACGTCTTCATTGGCTCGAGTTATAGCAGTATACTCTAATCAGAAACCAGGGAGAAGAAAGTAGAAAAGAAAAATAAACCATTTTGAAAAATGTCGAAAACCGACTAGAAAAATATTGTTTGTGGAACCCCACGAACCCAACGTGGGTGGAGACACGCGGGCTACACGAATCTCCATCTTTCTTTAAAACTCCCGCTTCCCCGAAAGCGAAGTGCTGGGGTACTGGTAACGAGATAAAGTCATCGGATAAACTCATTAAGGAACAAGAGTGCACTTTGAATTTTTTCCTTGAAAGTTGTGAAATTTATATGAATCATAGACGAAATAAATTAACGCTATAGGAATCCATGACCCCAAAAAGAAACAGTGGGTATTCCTCGTTCTGATGTTAGAAGCAACAAGCAAAGAATTTGAATTGCGAATTATTGCATAGTACGAAGATATCGAAGGTTACTGACTTGTAACTGGTACGTGATTATTTACTAATTTTTAAAATAATATGCTATAAGTTATTCATATAAGTCGCTATTTAGAAATTATAGAACTTTAAAACGGGATAAAAATATTGAAATCTTAAAACCAAACGTTTATGACCAGAAATATAGTCATTATCAGGGCTACAATATATTACGACTACACGTGACTATTTTTGACATTTTTAGCCTGCAGTGATCAGGTTTAAAATTTTATGAATGTGACTATGGCCCCACGTTGTAATTAATCATGGGCCATTGCTGAGTCGAATGGGCCATGAGCAACTTTTTATGAGACATAATAGCTATCACTAAATATTTGTGAGACATATTAAAGTTTTAAACCGCCATGTAGAAATTGAATGCCATGTGGAATAATCGAGTTGAAATTCATCAGAGCTATCGCTAAACACGATTCGCTAACGTGCAACCAATCGTAGGATTTCTTTTATTTGTTCGGCCCTAGTCTCACACGGAAACAACACGTTAGCAAAGTTTGGGTTTCGAATTTTTTCTATCCACAAAAAAAACTACACACAACCAGATATATATAGCATTTTTATTTAGGCAAGCATAGGAGAATATAGCATGGGCCAAATGGCGCAGTTAAACTGGATTTATCGCGCCATTTAGTGTAAAAATGCGACTATGGCGCATGGCGTTAGCGTTTCCCGATCACTGAGCCTGGTTTATAAATTATACATATTCGATAAATTCAAGCTTATATTGACAGAGCTTATATTCGAACAATCCCCTTATAAAATTATTGAGTTAAGGAAAAACAATTGAAAATGTTTGAATTTTAAAAAGAGAAATATGTAGGTGTGCACTGACGTGGGAATGTGCCAAAAACATGGTAAGACTACATTATATTTGGTATTATGGGCTTTTTCGTTGAAAAATTAAACCTAGAAGTCTAATAGAGTAAGCAAACCAATAATTTAAATGAGCATTAAGTATTAAACACTGCTGAATTGACTCAATACAGTAAATTTTATGGCATGGATGTCAAAAGCAACTACAGTTTGATTGTAAAAAACATGTGTTATCCTTGCCCTGTTGGCAAATACAAAGTTACATCATTATTATGGGGTAGATAATTTTAGTTTCACCCACTTTACATGTAACTGAGATGCAGCAGAAGGCAAGCAAGGCAACCAAGAACACTTTTTCCAGACAGTTCATATCTGAATTAGTTAGTGGATGGATATTTAAGGATCAGACTACTAGCATTGAGTGTCATGGGGTTTGCATTGTTCCTCACGTTCTGAGCTGCAAAGTCATCTTCAGACCAATAAAGTTTTGATTCAATTAAAATAAAATTTTGCAAAAAAGTCAAAAATTTACCATTCCAACATTTAGTCTTGCTTAAGACCTATGTCTTGGATTTTCAAGATGCTGTTTTATAGAGATTTTGCTTAATCTTATGGTTTTTAAAGTTGTTGGCTGGTTATGGATTCTTAGCTGCTTTGGCCATGTTTAAAAAAGTACAGTACATCATTAACAGAAGCAATCATTTGTGTCAGCAGGGATATATAGATTCACTAGGACATGGGTTATCCAGAGTTTGGACCCAATGGGTTTGATCCTTGTTGACCATCTCCCTTCTTTTCATTTAGGCCAAGGAGAAATCTTATGGCACAGTGAAGATTTTGAACCACTTTTTTCAAAAGTGGATGGTCAGAAGTAAAAAGAACATCCTGTTTCAAGCACAGTGGGTAGATATATGTAGTTAGACTGTAAGGGCCAGGCTTTTGTCTTTTATTTTTTCTCAAGCAGATGAAGAAGTTCCATTGCAACTTTTCAGTATTAGTTCTTTATTTATTTACAGTACTGTATATTTTCATACAGAAAAAGAAATATTTTGTTGACATCTGATTTAAATGGTGCAGTGTTTTCTGTGAATTATTTGCTGCTGTCTTGGTAAAAATACGTGTCAAACAAAGTTGAATTACAGTCTTTTTATAAAACTCGGTATATTTTAATACTTCCTATAAGTTATATTTTTCTTGATCCTAGCTGTTCAAAAGGTGATAATCAGGAAAACAAACAAACAAACAATAATCAAAACAAATAAACAAATTATTAAGTCAACAAATCATTCTGGAATTTGGAATGGATGAATTTCTGTAGTTGTTCCATTATATCCCTTGTTCTCCCTACCCTGCCCCATTCTTGACTTCTCTTGATCTTCCTTTGAGTTGTTTAACTCATGAGTTGTAACCTTCACTGTGCTGTTGTGGTTTCGTTTTTTGCAACATTTTAATTTGCTTGACCAACTTTTAGAAATATCTCTCCATATTTGTCCCATTGGTGCTCCCATAGCCTCACGCCAGCTGTTTGGTCTTTGGACAAATGGTAAAAAAACCATAATGAAATATTTTAGAGTATTAAGTCTGAAAATGAAGTTTGAAATGCTCACTGTTTTCTAATTGCTGCTGTCCAGTAATGGTATAAATTTGACAGGAGAGTAATATATTTAGTGTGGATGTTTGAAAGCTGGAGTGGCATGAAATGAGTGGTTGCATGTAGGGGGAAATGAATGAGAGAAAAGTTGGAAAGGTGAAAAAGGGATAATAGGGGTAACATGATGATAAAAGTACAAAAATGAACTAGAGAGGTCATTAATTTTAACTTTATTATCTGTAATGCCCCTACCATGGGATCCGTTTGATCAACCTCCCAATATGATGCCACACACCACTCAATCACAATGAGCACCAGACCAAGAGCAATACCAAAATGTACACAAAATAACACACCAATCATATCATCAAGAGTTAACTGTCCAGTAGATGGCTGAAGTATTGAGAGGTCTGGAGTACAGTCACCTAAAATACATTTTAAAATTAACACGTGATCAACAGAGCTATTCTCGTAAACATGTTTCATTTATATACTATGTTTCAAGTAATAAGTCTGTCACACAAATGTAGTAATGGCCTCCTCATGATAATGTTTATACATAGGTTATTAGAGATTCTGGATTCCGAGTTAATCATGTTTGCATTATATTTTTGCATGATGGGTTTTTTTTGTTTTTTTTGGGAAAATTAACAGAAAGGCTGGTTAAAACAGTGAAAATGGCGTTCTTCTAATCAAAGTATTTTATTTCGAGCTTTCGGTCACCAGGCTGTCACCTTTCGGTAAACTTTTTTTTTTTTTTCTTTTTTTTTATTCTTTTTTTTTTTTTTTCCCCATTTGTTGCTGACGAAGGTCACAGCCTGGTGACCGAAAGCTAGAAATAAAATACTTTGATCAGAAGAACGCCGTTTTTACTGTTTCAGTTATGTCTATACCTGATCGTGCTTCATCTATATTTTTAAGAAAGGCTGGTGTATGGTTAAGTATTTTTACTTGTCAGAAACTGTAGGACTGTATTGAAGACTTTTCTAAATGCAGCACCATATGAGGAAAGACCCTGTTCTTCTACACAGAACAATACCAACTTACCTTGTTTTTTGAACCAGTAGTCTTCATAGAACAAGATTACTCCTGCTTCACGAAGATTCAAAATTTCCAGTCTAAACCTAGTTGTATATGGTGAGTTTTTTTGAAAAGCCAGGCCATACCCTGAAAGAATATAGACTTGATAAAATAAGGTGCGTGAGACATTGGTTATTCCTACCAACAAAAAGGCCGTTTCTTTTCCAACATAGCAATGATATACCGTGTAGGGCAATAACCAAAGTTTAAACAGTTTCTAGAGCTTTTGGGCGGAAAATGATTACCTTAAACTTTTATTTCACAATTTTTAATACAACCACTACTTCGATTGTTTTATTTTATGGTCGTAAACTTCATATTTTTATGGTACTAAATGGAAGAGTTTTAACTATGATTTGTGACTCAACGGATGTGAAAAAAGAATTACCGCGCTTAACCTTTATACGCGCCATGTGCGAATGGTTTTCAGCAGCATTTTAAGGGAATCACATTGGCGGTTTCAAAATTATTCCATGAACTGTATCACTTTTTTAGGGCCTAAATTTAGCATAATACCGATGGTTTCATTCAGTGGAATGTTGGTAAAATGGCCCTGATTTGGATTGAGAACGAGTGAAGTCAGTTTCCGTGCTCCGATTCGTTGGATCCGACTACCAGAAGGCCGTTACAGCGTAACAAGTAAAACTTCCAAACACTTGACCGACGGCAAACACATCGCACGGTTCTTTGTACGTCTCCCTAACCAGAAAAAGAGAATCATAGATGAACGCAAAGTTTTCGTTTTTAACTTTCTCAATGCCTGTAGCAGCTGTCGGTACGAGGGTTCCTCTTGCTTCCATGAACTGATAACTGATTCATCCCATTGAAGGATGGCAGCATGGAGTTTTGAAAGAATTCTTGGGCTGGTGAATTTCTTACTGTGCCATAACTCACATCCATCTGTGAAGCTAGTTGCTCCACCGAGTTGATACTCAGCTTCATTGTATTGAAGGTTAAAAATGCTGCCAAGTTGGCGGTGTATGTTGCTATAAGGATCATGGATGCAGCCCACTGATGTGTAACCTAGTTGAATGAAACTCATTTCGACCAATTTTGGGCCGACGAGCCTGTCTTGGAATGAAGCTTGTCGATGTTTGGGATAACTATGCTATGCGGCCCACCAGTATTGAAGATAAAGCTGCGGTCTATACTACAGAGTCACCACCTCTTTCAAGGAAGAAATCGTGATGAAATTCCCAGAAGTATTTCAAGAAGGAATTGGATTGATTGAGGGAGAGTACAACGTCAAACTCGACCCTGCTGCAAGACCAGTCCAACACGCGCCTAGACGAGTTCAAGTCGCGATCCGAGAGAAAGTTAAGGAGTCTTTGGATGACCTTATAAAAAAAGAAGTCGTAGCAAAAGTCACACGATCGACAGATTGGATATCTAGCATGGTTGTGGTCCCAAAGAAGAATGGACAACTTCGAATATGTCTAGATCCAAAAGATTTAAATGCCGCTGTTCTGTGCGAGCACTACCCTGTTCCAGTAATAGAAGATATCGCTACACGACTACATGGAGCAAAAACCTTCTGAGTTCTTGATGTAGCCAATAGGTTTTGGCACGGAAAACTCAGTAAACAATCGTCTTACTTAATCACGTTCCACACCCCATTTGTACGTTAGAGATGGTTGCGTATGCCATTTGGACTGTCTTCTGCCCCGGAAATATTTCAACGAAGAATACATGAATTAATCGAATGCCTGAAAGGAATCGAGGTCTTTGCAGATGATTTTGTGATAGTTGGCTACGGTGATACACAAAAAGCAGCAACAGCATCACATGATCAAAACCTGATTGGCTTTTTGGAACGCTGCAAAGAGCGTGGGATTAAGCTAGCACCAGAGAAGATGAAACTGCGCCGCTCTAGTGTACCATTCATAGGATACATCGCTTCAGCAGAAGGACTGCGTCCAGATCCTGCCAAAGTAGTAGCAATAAACAGAACGCCTAAACCGAGTGACGTGCGAGCTATACAGCGACTGCTAGGCCTTGCACAATATCTTGCTAAATTTTTGCCAAAGCTGTCAGATATTACGAAAACTCTGCGCGATCTAAGCCTGAAAGGAGCCACCTGGAATTGGATCAAGAAACACGAAGCATCATTTCAAGCTCTAAAGAAAGCAGTTACTGAAGCCCCGATTCTAGAGTACTACTCGCTCGACAAAGAAGTAACCATACAGTGTGACGCTTCGCAGTCAGGACTCGGTGGTGCACTACTACAAAATGGCCATCCTATAGCTTTCGCATCACGTGCTTTAACGCCAACTGAGTGCAAATATGAGGAATACAGAGGAATACCAGAAGATGCATATGGAGAATGACTGTAATAAAAATGTGAGTTTGAAAAATGATAGACCAAAACGAAATTGCAAGTCTTATCAATATCAACATTGTGAGAAATATTTTATGAAGAATAGCAGTTTGAAAAGACATCTACGAACACACACTGGGGTGAAACCTTACCGGTGTGAGCATTGTGGGAAGAGATTTACAGGAAATATTAGTTTGAACTTACATCTAAGAACACACACTGGGGTGAAACCTTACCAGTGTGAACATTGTCGGAAGAGATTTACACAAAATGGTCATTTGAAAAGACATCTATGAGCACACACTGGGTGAAACCTTATCAATGTCAATATTATTGTAGGAAGAGATTTGCCGACAACTGATTTTAACAGACATCAACGAAGTCATAATATTTTGTGTAGGTTTCTTTTATTTGATGAAAATGGAAAAGTTACTCAAAATTAATATTGTACAAATAATATTATTTCAAATTTACGGTTTTTCTTTACAGCAATTTTAATATTTAATGGTTTATAATTGAAGCATTTAACAATTGTTCTTTTTGTGAACATTAAATACTTTAAGTTATGGATCTAATTTGAAACTATTTTTTAGTTTATTTTATTTCTTTTTTATCTCAGGGACTAATTATTGACTTAGGGTTATTATAGGGAGGTAGCGCGTTGTCAAAAGCATAAATGAGTTGATTTACACAAAATGGTAATTTGAACTCACATCTAAGAACACACACTGGGGTGAAACCTTACCAGCGTGAACATTGTGGGAAGAGATTTACAGTAAATAGTAGTTTGAACTTACATCTAAGAACACACACTGGGGTGAAACCTTATCAGTGTGAACATTGTTGGAAGAGATTTACAGTAAATGGTGATTTGAAAAAACATCTACGAACACACACTGGGGTGAAACCTTACCAGTGTGAACATTGTGGGAAGAGATTTACAGTAAATAGTCATTTGAACTTACATCTAAGAACACACACCTGGGTGAAACCTTACCAGTGTGAACATTGTGGGAAGAGATTTACAGGAAATAGTCAATTGAAAAGACATCTAAGAACACACATAGGGTGAAACCTTACCAGTGTGAACATTGTGGGAAGAGATTTACAGTAAATAGTAATTTGAAAGAACATTTACGAACACACACTGGGGTGAAACCTTACCAGTGTGAACATTGTGGGAAGAGATTTACAGTAAATAGTAATTTGAAAGAACATTTACGAACACACACTGGGGTGAAACCTTACCAGTGTGAACATTGTGGGAAGAGATTTACACAAAATGGCCATTTGAAAGGATATCTACGAACACACACTGGGTGAAACCTTATCAATGTCAATATTATGGGAAGAGATTTGCCGACAACTGTGATTTTAACAGACATCAACCAAGTCATAATATTTAGTGTAGGTTTCTTTTATTTGATGAACGTGGAACTGTTACTCAAAATTAATATTGTACAAATAATATTACTTCAAATTTACTCTCTTTCTTTACAGCAATTTTGATATTTAATGGTTTATAATTGAAGCGTTTAACGATTGTTCTTTTTGTGAACATTAAATACTTTAAGTTATGAATCTATTTGAAACTATTTTTTAGTTTGTTTTATTTCTTTTTTATCTTGTAACGTTTTAGTGTCTTTTATTAATAAGCCGTAACAACACAGTGCTGAAAGTTATCGAAAATGACGTATGAGTGACGTCACAGCTTTTCTTCTTTATAAGGAGAGAACGAGATAATGTCAAATAAAAATACAAACTCAACTTCTAGTCATCTGACGAATTACTAACACACTACAAGTAATATTTTGTTCTCCTATTTGAATGGTTCAGTATCTCAAAAGGAATTCCTTAAGGTGGCTGGGTAGTCTGACAGTTCGTTGTGATCGTCTTAAACCTGGTGGCGGTGGCTCGTTAGACGGAGATGTTGTTGCTGATGCAGTTGAAGTTTCAACTTCCTCTTCACATGGTGGTGTTGGGGTCGGCACTTCAGGAATAGTATCATATTCACTTTCGGTATCTTGTTCTTTCTGCCAACTGAAATCCTCTGTGGTTGACCTTAAATGTACTCTATTTCTTCTGAAAACTCTACCGTCTTCTGTTATTATCTTGTAGGAGCGTTGATTAACTCGCTGAATAACTTTAGCTTTGTGCCACTTGGTGGGCTTACTTTCAGGATTTAACAATACTCGAACAGTGGCACCTTGCTTCAAGGCTGGTAGTTTAGTTGTATTCCGGTTAAAGTAATTCTCTTGTCGTCGTTTCCTGGCCTGTTTCCTTCCGACTGTAGGTACGAGCTTAGGCTTTAGAAGCTTGCTGGAGGTAGGCAAAAGCGTTCTAGTGCGGCGGCCAAATAGTCTTTGAGCTGGCGAGCTGTTTAGCCCTTCTGTAGGAGTGTTTCTCCAGATAAGTAATGCCAACTGGTAATCAGTTTTGGATTCTTGGGTCTTCTTCAGCAAGGTCTTAGCCGTCTTGACTGCATTCTCCACCTTACCATTACTTTGTGGATGTTTGGGAGAACTGGTGGTATGCTTGAATTCATATTTCTCTGCAAATGACGAGAACTCTTTCGAAGAGAATGGAGGGCCATTATCACTCTGCACCACATCTGGTATGCCGTGGGTTGCAAAATGTTTCTTTAACTTCTTGATGAGGCCCTCGCCCTGTCTTGTTGCTGAGTTGATCTACTTCAAAGTAATCCGAGTAGTAATCTACGGTACACAAATAATCTTTGCTTTTGTACGTGAAAATGTCTACACCAATCTTTTCCCATGGTCGATTGGGGACCGGGTGGGCCATCATTGGTTCTTTAGGTTGTGCCCTCTGGAAGCTCGCACAAATGTCACAGTTAGATATAAAATTTGTCAAGTCCTTGTTCATTCCCGGCCAATAAACAGCTTCTCGCGCTCGCCTCATGCACCCCTGGATTCCAATATGGGCTGCATGGATCTTTTTCTTGATCTTCGGTCGCAACACCAGCGGAATGACGGCTCTTTGTCCCTTAAAGACAACTCCATCGTGGATAGACAGTTCGTCACGCACGTTATAATACGGGTGGAGATCACTTGGTAATTCGTGTTTCTGTTCTGGCCAGCCCTCTATAATTTTCGCTATTAGTCGCTGCATTGTGGCGTTATTCCATGTTTCTTTCTGCAACTCTTCGAACTGATAGTGTGACATTGGAAGGAAATGCGTTGTGTGCAAGTGCTCGGTTTCTTCTTCAACCTCCGATCTTTTGCACGACTTCAGATGGGCTCTTGACAAAGTATCAGGCACATACATCTCCTTCCCGGGCTTGTAACAGATTTCGGTGTCATACTGCTGCATTCGGAGTAGTAGTCTTTGCAATCGTTTGGGGGCGGTTGTCAGTGGTTTCCTCGATATGGAAACAAGTGGTTTGTGGTCTGTCCATAGAGCAATCTTCCTTCCATAAACATATTGGTGGTTATGCTCGAGACCAAATACCAGCGCCAGAAGTTCTTTCTCGATCTGAGAGTATCTGGTTTCTGCCTGGGTCAAGGCGCGGCTGGCAAATGTCACTGGCTGGTCGTTCTGTGTAAGGACAAATCCCAACCCGGTGGAAGAAGCATCACCTTGGCCTTGTGTCGGCTCACTAGGATTAAAATATTTAAGTACCGGCGCAGTGGAAACCATCTCTTTAATCTTCTCAAACGCCTCATCATGTTCTTCTCTCCAAGCCCATGTTGCATCTTTGCGGGTTAATCTTCTCAGCGGTTCACAAACAGACGATAGTCCATTAAGGAACTTTGATAAATACATCACCATCCCGATGAGCCTCCTCACTGCTTCAACGTTTTGTGGCTTTCTCATTCTGGTGATCGCTGCCACCTTAGATGAGTCTGGCTTTAAACCATTTTGGGTCAATATATGTCCGATGAAGGGTACACTAGTACACTTGAACTCAAACTTCCTTGCGTTCAGTTTTATGTTCCTCTCGCGACACCTCTGCAGCAGATTCATCAGGTTAATATCATGATCTCTCTCTGGACTGGGTCCCTGACCAGTGATGAGGATGTCATCCGCGATCTTATATACTCCTCTTAATCCTTCCAAGTTCTGGTCAAGCTTCTGTTGAAAATTCTCCGGAGCCGGTGCAATTCCGAATGGTAATCTGAGCCATCGATAGCGTCCCCATGGTTTCTGAAACGTTACTTTACTCGACTCCTCGTCAAGTTCGATTTGTAGAAATCCGTCCTTCAGATCTACTTTACTAAATACTCTGGCATCAGCTAACTCTGGCAGAACTTCTTCGATGACTGGCAAAGGGTAATGTGCACGTTTTATTGCTTTATTAAGATGCTGGGGGTCGATACAAACTCTAACTTGACCATTGGTTTTCTCTGTGACCACTAAACTGGATACCCACTGCGTTGGTCCTTCTTGTCTTGTAATGACCTGCATATCTTCAGGGCGCTTTAGTTCTGCTTTCAGCTTTTCTTTCACTGCGATAGGAACTCTCCTCGGGGGCATGACCACTGGTAGGGCAGATGCGTCAAATTCAAAATGTAGTTTACCTTCCATTTTTCCAAGCCCACTGTCACTGAAGACATCGCGATACTCACTTAGGACGTCCTCTTTGGTTAAGACTTTGTTGCTAGGTGGACGTGTAACATCTTTTGAGGTTACTTGTAAAATATTCTGCTTTTCAACAACAATCAAGTTCATTTGTTGAGCAGCCCTGGCTCCTATGATTGGTATATAATTTCCTTCAATGACCACGAATTCAACTCGATATTTCTTATTATTTTTAAGGTTTCGAAAACTCACTTTCGCCGTCCCTGAAGTCGCCATCTTTGTCTTGGAGTACATAACAAGCTCCTTGTCTTTCTTCTGAAGTTCTATTTTCTTTGGTAAGAATCTTCTCGGTAAGATATTACAAGATGCGCCCGAGTCAACTTGCATCTTCACTGGCTTTCCATTTATCTCTATGGTTGCATAAATCTTCTTGTCAAAGTTGTCACATCTGCCTCCTTTGTTGTCGCATCCGGTCACATTAAATAATTCTTCTTCAGAACTCTCACTGAGCGTATTCACATTTCTTGGAACCTTTGGTCTCTTCATCGCTTGTTTGTTTTTGCATTTGGCGGCGAAATGGTTCTGCTTACCACATTTTGCACACGTCCTGCCGAACGCCGGACATTTCTCTTTGTTGTTCTCGTGTTGTTTTCCGCATTACTTACATCCCTTGACCGTGCGTGTGTTGTTATTGCTACCCTCGGTTTTCCTAAAATCACGCTTCTTACGAGGATTTCGAGTGTCAAAATTAGCAACACTGTTTTCTTCGGCTGATTCTTTGCCCTGCAAGCTGGTTATATCTTTAAGTTGATTCTTTGTTGCTTCTGCTGCCCGACAGACGTCAACACAACGTTCGAGGGTTAACTTTGATTCTTGTAGCAGCTTCCTGCGCACGCTATTATCTCGAATGCCACAGACAAGTCGGTCGCAAATTAACTCGTCTTTTAAAGTCTGAAACTCGCATGTCTCCACTAGTGATCTTAAAGCGGTGACATATTCATCGATCGTTTCATGCAGCTCTTGTGAACGATTGTTAAATTTATATCTCTCATAGATAACGTTGGTCTTGCCTAGACAATAATCAGCCCATAGTTTCATCACTATGGCGATATCATTCTTCTCGTCGTCGTTCGCAAACGGTAATCCCATATGTATTTGGAGCGCTTCGGGTCCAATACAGGTTATGAACGTTGCTACTCGATAGTGGCTTTCTCTCTTTGCTAATTCCGTTACGGTTTCGTACGCGGTCCATACCTTTTCCCACTGCTTCCAGTTTTTTTGCGAGATTGCCTTTCACGCTAAGCTTGTGCGGAAGTGTTACGTTGGACATAAACATCTGGCGACTCGGTGGCTGCTGTTGTGCTGCTCCAGGATTCTCATCAGTAATCTCATCTTGATGGGTTTCCTCTGGATTCGACATTCTAAGATCCAGTTCACTCCTGACACCATGTAACGTTTTAGTGTCTTTTATTAATAAGCCATAACACAGAGTAAATAATCCAACCAGAGGTCCAACTCACTGTCGGCAGCTTTGATGTTTGTGTCCTCGCGCATGTTGCCTCGCGCATCTTATTAATTCAAACGCCGCCATGTTCCTGGCAAGCGTCTAGCCTACTGTCCTCTAAGTCAGTGGTCTAGCGCTCGCCGAGTGTAGGTATATGTTCTATAACTTTCGTACTCGTCTGAACTGAATTTTTGCAAAATTGAAGTGGTTTTACCGTCTTCGTCAACCTTAAGTGTGATCGCAAGGCCAAAAGAGGCAAGCGAAAAAATTGCGGATAAGTATATGTATACCAGTTGATCTTTCACAGTCAAACCGGATGTTCGTGTATAGCCAACTTTTCGATGTTGCGTAGCAACAATGCAATCTTCATTTAGCAAGTTCGTCAAGGAATTTGCAACTTGCAAGTCAACCAAGAAGCATGTTACCCGAAGGGCGGACAACGCAAGGTCAGATAAAACACGATTCAAGTTATTGTGAGATACTTAAATGAAATAACTTGAATCATGTTTTATCTGAAGTTGCGTTGTCTGCCCTTCGGGTAACATGCTTCTCGGATGACTTGCAAGTTGCAAATTCCTTGACGAACTTGATAAATGAAGATTGCATTGTTGCTACGCACCATCGAAAAGTTGGCTATACACGAACATCCGGCTTGACTGTAACAGTTTTTGACTTGTTTAAAATCGTGGTAAGATTAACAAGAATTCAGCACATGTTTGAATCCATCGAGCGTTGTCAACACGTTCGTACGATATTTGTAAATTGTGGAGTAAATTTTATTTTGTAAGCCCACTGAACAAATACCCCTCGATAGGTTTGAAAACCTAATTTCAATGTACCAGTTTAGTACTACAATCAAACTTCACTTTGTTTACATATAAGTGGCAAAAATTCGTATAAGGTCAAAACTGCCGGGGGAACTTGCCAGGAACATGGCGGCCAGCGCATGCGCATAAAAAATTTGGGACAAATTTTAACGCGAGTTGGACCTCTGGTTGGATTATTTACTCTGTGGCCATAACAACACAGTGCTGAAACTTATCGAAAATGACATATGAGTGACGTCACATATCTCAAAGACTAATTATTGAATTAGGGTTATTATATGGAGGTAGCACGTTGTCAAAAGCATAAATGAGCTGATTTTGAATATAGTCGTGCATTGTCTTGCGTCGTTTAAAGATTACAAGTCAACCCTGCTGTCACTCTCAGATATGAATTTACTTTAAAGTTGATTATTACAAATTTATAGCTTCCTTATCTCGCCCATTACGTCTTCATTCGCTCGGGTTATAGCTCTATACTTTAATCAGAAACCAGGAAGAAGAAAGTAGAAAAGAAAAATAAACCATTTTGAAAAATGTCAAAAACCGACTATAAAAATATTGTTTGTGGAACCCCACGAACCCAACGTGGGTAGAGACACGCGGGCTACACGAATCTTCATCTTTCTTCAAAACTCCCGCTTCGCCGAAAGCGAAGTGCTGGGGTACTGGTAACGAGATAAAGTCATCGGATAAACTCATTAAGGAACAAGAGTGCACTTTGAATTTTTTCCTTGAAAGTTGTGAAATTTATATGAATCATAGACGAAATAAATTAACGCTATAGGAATCCATGACCCCAAAAAGAAACAGTGGATATTCCTCGTTCTGATGTTAGAAGCAACAAGCAAAGAATTTGAATTGCGAATTATTGCATAGTACGAAGATATCGAAGGTTACTGACTTGTCACTGGTACGTGATTATTTACTAATTTTTAAAATAATATGCTATAAGTTATTCATATAAGTCGCTATTTAGAAATTATAGAACTTTAAAACGGGATAAAAATATTGAAATCTTAAAACCAAACGTTTATGACCAGAAATATAGTCATTATCAGGGTTAGAATATATTACGACTACACGTGACTATTTTTTACATTTTTAGCCTGCAGTGATTAGGTTTAAAATTTTATGAATGTGACTATGGCCCCACGTTGTAATTAATCATGGGCCATTGCTGAGTCGAATGGACCATGAGCAACTTTTTATGAGACATAATAGCTATCACTAAATATTTGTGAAACATTAAAGTTTTAAAGCGCCATGTAGAAATTGAATGCCATGTGGAATAATCGAGTTGAAATTCATCAGAGCTATCGCTAAACACGATTCGCTAACGTGCAACCAATCGTAAGATTTCTTTTATTTGTTCGGCCCTAGTCTCACACGGAAACAACACGTTAGCAAAGTTTGGGTTTCGAATTTTTTCTATCCACAAAAAAAACTACACACAACCAGATATATATAGCATTTTTATTTAGGCAAGCATAGGAGAATATAGCATGGGCCAAATGGCGCAGTTAAACTGGATTTATCGCGCCATTTAGTGTAAAAATGCGACTATGGCGCATTGCGTTGGCGTTTCCCGATCACTGAGCCTGGTTTATAAATTATACATATTCGATAAATTCAAGCTTATATTGACAGAGCTTATATTCGAACAATCCCCTTATAAAATTATTGAGTTAAGGAAAAACAATTGAAAATGTTTGAATTTTAAAAAGAGAAATATATAGGTGTGCACTGACGTGGGACTGTGCCAAAAGCATGGTAAGACTACATTATATTTGGTATTATGGGCTTTTTCGTTGAAAAATTAAACCTAGAAGTCTAATAGAGTAAGCAAACCAATAATTTAAATGAGCATTAAGTATTAAACACTGCTGAATTGACTCAATACAGTAAATTTTATGGCATGGATGTCAAAAGCAACTACAGTTTGATTGTAAAAAACATGTGTTATCCTTGCCCTGTTGGCAAATACAAAGTTACATCATTATTTTGGGGTAGATAATTTTAGTTTCACCCACTTTACATGTAACTAACGTGCAGCAGAAGGCAAGCAAGGCAACCAAGAACACTTTTTCCAGACAGTTCATATCTGAATTAGTTAGTGGATAGATATTTAAGGATCAGACTACTAGGATTGAGTGTCATGGGGTTTGCATTGTTCCTCACGTTCTGAGCTGCAAAGTCATCTTCAGACCAATAAAGTTTTGATTCAATTAAAATAAAATTTTGCAAAAAAGTCAAAAATTTACCATTCCAACATTTAGTCTTGCTTAAGACCTATGTCTTGGATTTTCAAGATGCTGTTTTATAGAGATTTTGCTTAATCTTATGGTTTTTAAAGTTGTTGGCTGGTTCTGGATTCTTAGCTGCTTTGGCCATGTTTAAAAAAGTACAGTACATCATTAACAGAAGCAATCATTTGTGTCAGCAGGGATATATAGATTCACTAGGACATGGGTTATCCAGAGTTTGGACCCAAGGGGTTTGATCCTTGTTGACCATCTCCCTTCTTTTCATTTAGGCCAAGGAGAAATCTTGGGGCACAGTGAAGATTTTGAGCCACTTTTTTCAAAAGTGGATGGTCAGAAGTAAAAAGAACATCCTGTTTCAAGCACAGTGGGTAGATATATGTAGTTAGACTGTAAGGGCCAGGCTTTTGTCTTTTATTTTTTCTCAAGCAGATGAAGTAATTCCATTGCAACTTTTCAGTATTAGTTCTTTATTTATTTACAGTACTGTATATTTTCATACAGAAAAAGAAATATTTTGTTGACATCTGATTTAAATGGTGCAGTGTTTTCTGTGAATTATTTGCTGCTGTCTTGGTAAAAATATGTGTCAAACAAAGTTGAATTTCAGTCTTTTTATAAAACTCGGTATATTTTAATACTTCCTATAAGTTATATTTTTCTTGATCCTAGCTGTTCAAAAGGTGATAATCAGGAAAACAAACAAACAAACAATAATCAAAACAAATAAACAAATTATTAAGTCAACAAATCATTCTGGAATTTGGAATGGATGAATTTCTGTAGTTGTTCCATTATATCCCTTGTTCTCCCTACCCTGCCCCATTCTTGACTTCTCTTGATCTTCCTTTGAGTTGTTTAACTGAAGAGTTGTAACCTTCACTGTGCTGTTGTGGTTTCGTTTTTTGTAACATTTTAATATGCTTGACCAACTTTTAGAAATATCTCTCCATATTTGTCCCATTGGTGCTCCCATAGCCTCACGCCAGCTGTTTGGTCTCTGGACAAATGGTAAAAAAACCATAATGAAATATTTTAGAGTATTAAGTCTGAAAATGAAGTTTGAAATGCTCACTGTTTTCTAATTGCTGCTGTCCAGTAATGGTATAAATTTGACAGGGGAGTAATATATTTAGTGTGGATGTTTGAAAGCTGGAGTGGCATGAAATGAGTAGTTGCATGTAGGGGGAAATGAATGAGAGAAAAGTTGGAAAGGTGAAAAAGGGATAATAGGGGTAACATGATGATAAAAGTACAAAAATGAACTAGAGAGGTCATATTAATTTTAACTTTATTATCTGTAATGCCCCTACCATGGGATCCGTTTGATCAACCTCCCAATATGATGCCACACACCACTCAATCACAATGAGCACCAGACCAAGAGCAATACCAAAATATACACAAAATAACACACCAATCATATCATCAAGAGTTAACTGTCCAGTAGATGGCTGAAGTATTGAGAGGTCTGGAGTACAGTCACCTAAAATACATTTTAAAATTAACACGTGATCAACAGAGCTATTCTCGTAAACATGTTTCATTTATATACTATGTTTCAAGTAATAAGTCTGTCACACAAATGTAGTAATGGCCTCCTCATGATAATGTTTATACATAGGTTATTAGAGATTCTGGATTCCGAGTTAATCATGTTTGCATTATATTTTTGCATGATGGGTTTTTTTTGGTTTTTTTGGGAAAATTAACAGAAAGGCTGGTTAAAACAGTGAAAATGGCGTTCTTCTAATCAAAGTATTTTATTTCGAGCTTTCGGTCACCAGGCTGTCACCTTTCGGTCACCTTTTTTTTTTTTTTCTTTTTTTTTTTTCTTTTTTTTTTTTTTTTTCTTTTTTTTTTTCTTTTTTTTTTTTTTTTTCCCATTTCTTGCTGACGAAGGTCACAGCCTGGTGACCGAAAGATCGAAATAAAATACTTTGATCAGAAGAACGCCGTTTTTACTGTTTCAGTTATGTCTATACCTGATCGTGCTTCATCTATATTTTTAAGAAAGGCTGGTGTATGGTTAAGTATTTTTACTTGTCAGAAACTGTAGGACTGTATTGAAGACTTTTCTAAATGCAGCACCATATGAGAAAAGACCCTGTTCTTCTACACAGAACAATACCAACTTACCTTGTTTTTTGAACCAGTAGTCTTCATAGAACAAAATCACTCCTGCTTCACGAAGATTCAAAATTTCCAGTCTAAACCTAGTTGTATATGGTGAGTTTTTTTGAAAAGCCAGGCCATACCCTGAAAGAATATACACTTGATAAAATAAGGCGCGTGAGACATTGGTTATTCCTACCAACAAAAAGGCCGTTTCTTTTCCAACATAGCAATGATATACCGTGTAGGGCAATAACCAAAGTTTAAACAGTTTCTAGAGCTTTTGGGCGGAAAATGATTACCTTAAACTTTTATTTCACAATTTTTAATAGAACCACTACTTCGATTGTTTTATTTTATGGTCGTAAACTTCATATTTTTATGGTACTAAATGGAAGAGTTTAAACTATGATTTGTGACTCAACGGATGTGAAAAAAGAATTACCGTGCTTAACCTTTATACGCGCCATGTGCGAATGGTTTTCAGCAGCATTTTGAGGGAATCACATTGGTGGTTTCAAAATTATTCCATGAACTGTATCACTTTTTTAGGGCCTAAATTTAGCATAATACCGATGGTTTCATTCAGTGGAATGTTGGTAAAATGGCCCTGATTTGGATTGAGAACGAGTGAAGTCAGTTTCCGTGCTCCGATTCGTTGGATCCGACTACCAGAAGGCCGTTACAGCGTAACAAGTAAAGATATTTGTAGTCTTACCAAACTTTCCAAACACTTGACCGACGGTAAACACATCGCACGGTTCTTTGTACGTCTCCCTAACCAGAAAAAGAGAATCATAGATGAACGCAAAGTTTTCGTTTTTAACTTTCTCAATGCCTGTAGCAGCTGTCGGTACGAGGGTTCCTCTTGCTTCCATGAACTGATAACTGATTCATCCCATTGAAGGATGGCAGCATGGAGTTTTGAAAGAATTCTTGGGCTGGTGAATTTCTTACTGTGCCATAACTCACATCCATCTGTGAAGCTAGTTGCTCCACCGAGTTGATACTCAGCTTCATTGTATTGAAGGTTAAAAATGCTGCCAAGTTGGCGGTGTATGTTGCTATAAGGATCATGGATGCAGCCCACTGATGTGTAACCTAGTTGAATGAAACTCATTTCGACCAATTTTGGGCCGACGAGCCTGTCTTGGAATGAAGCTTGTCGATGTTTGGGATAACTATGCTATGCGGCCCACCAGTATTGAAGATAAAGCTGCGGTCTATACTACAGAGTCACCACTTCTTTCAAGGAAAAAATCGTGATGAAATTCCCAGAAGTATTTCAAGAAGGAATTGGATTGATTGAGGGAGAGTACAACGTCAAACTCGACCCTGCTGTAAGACCAGTCTAACACGCGCCTAGACGAGTTCAAGTCGCGATCCGAGAGAAAGTTAAGGAGTCTTTGGATGACCTTATAAAAAAAGAAGTCGTAGCAAAAGTCACACGATCGACAGATTGGATATCTAGCATGGTTGTGGTCCCAAAGAAGAATGGACAACTTCGAATATGTCTAGATCCAAAAGATTTAAATGCCGCTGTTCTGCGCGAGCACTACCCTGTTCCAGTAATAGAAGATATCGCTACACGACTACATGGAGGAAAATCCTTCTGAGTTCTTGATGTAGCCAATAGGTTTTGGCACGTAAAACTCAGTGAACAATCGTCTTACTTAACCACATTCCACACCCCATTTGTACGTTAGAGATGGTTGCGTATGCCATTTGGACTGTCGTCTGCCCCGGAAATATTTCAACGAAGAATACATGAATTAATCGAATGCCTGAAAGGAATCGAGGTCTTTGCAGATGATTTTGTGATAGTTGGCTACGGTGATACACAAAAAGCAGAAACAGCATCACATGATCAAAACCTGATTGGCTTTTTGGAACGCTGCAAAGAGCGTGGGATTAAGCTAGCACCAGAGAAGATGAAACTGCGCCGCTCTAGTGTACCATTCATAGGATACATCGCTTCAGCAGAAGGACTGCATCCAGATCCTGCCAAAGTAGAAGCAATAAACAGAATGCCTAAACCGAGTGACGTGCGAGCTATACAGTGACTGCTTGGCCTTGCACAATACCTTGCTAAATTTTTGCCAAAGCTGTCAGATATTACGAAAACTCTGCGCGATCTAAGCCTGAAAGGAGCCACCTGGAATTGGATCAAGAAACACGAAGCATCATTTCAAGCTCTAAAGAAAGCAGTTACTCAAGCCCCAATTCTAGAGTACTACTCGCTCGACAAAGAAGTAACCATACAGTGTGACGCTTCGCAGTCAGGACTCGGTGGTGCACTACTACAAAATGGCCATCCTATAGCTTTCGCATCACGTGCTTTAACGCCAACTGAGTGCAAATATGCGCAATTAAGAAAGAAATGCTCGCTATCCTGTATGCATGTGAACGCTTTGATGCATATATCTATGGTCGTGATATCATTACAGTCGAGTCAGACCACAAGCCTTTGGAATCAATTTTCCAAAAGAATCTTTACCTTGCACCCAAACGATTGCAACGCATGATGCTTCGATTGCAGAACTACAACCTTAACGTTGTCTACACCAAAGGTTCCACATTGCATCTAGCTGATACCTAGAGTCGAGCGTACTTCCCACTTGATGAACACATTGAAAGCATCAACGCTTTGGAAACAGTTGAGCATACCGAAACCATACCGGTCAGCCGTGCACGTTTCGACCAAATGAAGAAAGCAAACGAAGCCGACACAGTAATGAAGAAACTAGCAGAAACGACCCAGTATGGTTGGTCAAATAATAAGAAAGACGTCGATAATGAAATACGTGCTTATTGGGATGTAAGAGATCAACTGACTATTTAAGGTTCATTAATTTTTAAAGGCCAACAGCTCGTTGTACCTCCAACTCTTCTAGGAGAACTTATGAAAGCAGCTCTTGCCAGCCACATTGGAATAGAGGTATGCCAACGCCGCATTCGCGATACGCTCTACTGGCGTCGAATGAACTTGCAGTTCAAGAAATACATGTCGAAATGTGACATTTGCTTACGACACAGCAGTGCGCAACAGAAAGAGCCACTTTTCCAGCACGAAGTAGCAGCCCGACTTTGGACAAAAGTCGCCGCCGACCTTTGCGATTTTGATCACAGACAGCTGCTGGTAGTCGTTGATTACTTTAGCAACTTCATCGAAGGTGAGCGCATAACTTCTACAACGTCACCTAGCGTCATCAAAGCCTTGAAAGCAATGTTTTCTCGTTTTGGAGTTCCAGATAGCATAGTATCTGATAATGGTCCTCAATTTAGCTCTGACGAGTTTGCCATATTTTGCCAGAAATTGTCAATCAAACATCTGACATCATCCCCACATTATCCACAAAGTAACGGAAAAGCCGAGAATGCAGTGAAAACGGTTAAAAAACTGTTCAACAAATGCAAATCTTCCGGCCAGTCAGAGTATCTTGCACTCCTGGACTGGCGCAACACTCCAAGTGAATAGATGAAGACATCACCAGCACAAAGACTAATGGGACGACGCTGCAAAACACTACTATTGACAGCGACTACCCTTCTACAACCTCGTTACAACACAAAGAATGACGTGCAAGCACTTCTTGAACAGAAGAAGAAACAGTATCATCATTATGATAAGCATGCCAAACCCCTTAAACCACTGCTGCCAGGAGGCAGGAGATACAGTTTGGCTTCGGTTGCATGGACAATCGACGTGGTCACGAGGAACATGGAAACAACAAGTGGCACTACGTTCATATCACTTTGAATCGAACGGCAACCTTTACAGACGAAATCGCCGTGACTTGAAGAAAAACAAACAAGACCCATCACTAGAAATGACCGCACTACGAAATAACGAACAAACTACTGTCTCCTACTCCACACCCAGAAGATCCACCCGCATGTCCAAGCCACCCGAACGCTTGATTGATAACGCATAGATTACAGGTTGCAACACTGAAGTGAATGACAGATTTGAGATATGAACTAGTTAGCATTGTTGATATTACTCTTGAATGTTATTACTCTTAAACCTTAAAGTAAAGACTTAATTTTGTTAAAAGAAGGGAGATGTAACGCGTACGGCACGTTAACAACACGTGCTAAGAAGCACGCGAGAAACTCACGTTCTTTTGTTATTGTATCTTGGCACATTGTGACAATGAATAAAAGGTTAGAATCTACAGAGATGTGAACTTTGTTAAACGCGAGAAAAAACCAGCTGTTTTTGATTCGTTTTGTGGTTTTTATCTTACAATTGTGCCTCATATTAGGAAAAGGTAAGTTTTAGGCAATCCTGTATTTTAGCGTCGGATTCGATTTGGGAAATAAAATAGAGTCGGATTCATTTTACGAAGATCGCCGGATTGAAACGTATACACTTCGGTCCCGAATAAGGAGGGGGGCAGGCAATCTTGTATTTTAGCGTCGGATTCGATTTGGGAAATAGCACATGGTGCGAAAGACTGACACGTGGGATTTAAATATGACTACAATCACTGTTATGACAAATAAAACCTCTAGACAAATAAAACGTCTAGAAAAATAAAACGCCTAGACAAATAAAACGTCTAGACAAATAAAACGTCTAGACAAATAAAACGCCCCCCCTACTTATTCGGTACCGAAGAGTATACGTTTTAATCCGGCGCTCTTCGTAAAATGAATCCGACGCTATTTTATTTCCCAAATCGAATCCGACGCTAAAATACAAGATTGCCAAGTTTTAAATGAACTAGTCAAGTTTTACGAATACAACATTGAAAAACATTTCGTTTTTGATTATCCTTGGGTGTTGTTAGATGGGACGAACTTTCTTAAAAAATTTGCCATGTAAACGCACTGTTTTCAGATAGTTCCATTTTTAAAGGGATGGCTACTGCTGGATATGACAGTCCTTCGGAATACGAGTTGAAGAGACTCGAGAATATCAACAAAAACTTTGAGTTTATGGAAAAATGCGGTGAGTTGAAGCAATATGTCCTCTGTCAACAAGTCGAGTCATTTTCGTTCAGTCAACTCGTTTTTTCGGTGCTTACTTTTTATTTATGTATAAAGAGAACTATTAACAATCTTTTGTTTTTCCATAATTAGGATTTAAAGTGAATAAGAAAGCATTCATTCCTAAACCGAGGAATAGAAAACCAAAGGTGGAAAGTGACAGTAGTGATGAAGAATGGTTGCCTGGCGTAGATGAAGAAGGTGCCTTTGATGAGAGGAAGAAGTTTAAACCAAGTAAGAGGCTGGTTATTATTTCTGACTAGTTTTTCTCATGGTTATATAACGACGCCTGGTACGGTAATTACTTTGGTCTACTTTTTATTAGTTTTTAAACCCAAAAAATTACCAATCGAAAGAATGCATCGTACCACTAAACAATCAACAAGGCAAGCAAAACAGGTCAGTATTATTGTTTATTAATTTCCATTTATATTATGTGTTCGACAACGTTAAAATAAGATTTTCCTTTGTGTAATTTGTCAGTCTGCCAATAAAATAAACGAAGAAAAGACAGGAGAACAAGACCGTTCGGACTTTGAGTTACTCGAAAAATTTGATGATCATACAATAAATGGCCAACTTGGAAAGGAGACGAAAGCTGTAAAAAAGTCGATCAAGTTCAGGTGTAAAAAGATAGCAGAGAAGCAATCACCCAGGGTAACACGCTCTATTCGTAAATGTTATAAAGAAGAAGAAGTACCAGATGATGATCACTACATTTGTAAGTTACGGGAGTTTAGGTTTCAAAGTATCCCTGACAAATTCAGTGATAATGTTAAATTTATATTTTTAGTCTGCGAAGAATGCCAAGACTTTTATTATGGTGAATGTCCATCGCACAATTTTATAATAATTGAAGACTGTAACAGTGAAATGGAGACGATGCATCCAGATGCAGTGAAGTCATTGCCTGAACGTTTGTCTATTCAAAAGTCCTTGATTCCAGGTGCTGGATTAGGAGTGTTTTCCAAGGTGAAGCTGGACGTTAACACCCGTTTTGGACCTTACAGGGGGAGAAAAGTTGATTTAGAAGATCTGGAAGATGAAATGAACACAGATTACATGTGGGAGGTTAGATAATTTCGTCGACTTCAGTTTATTTAGAAAAAAAATTGTTATTTATGCTGTCCTAATAAAAGCTTTGTAATTTATTTAGATAGTGCAAGATGGAAAGATGCAACATTACATTGATGGCTTTAATACCTCTTGTAGCAACTGGATGCGCTTTGTCAACTGTTCACGATGTGAAAGTGAGCAAAATTTGGTTGCCTATCAATATCATGGTGAAATTTATTACAGGGCTTATAAACGAATAGAACCAAATACAGAACTTCTGGTTTGGTATGGTGATGAATATGCAGAACAACTTGGAATACCCTTGTTGGAGGAAGAACAATGTGAAGATGACGTTGGTATGTTTTTTGTAAGGATCTCATTCAAAATTTGAAATTGTTGGTTTAAGCAGTTTTTCGGAAGTATTACGTTCATTATCAATATTCATCAATCCGAAGATATAAGGCTCTTAAAACAGTCATTGGTTAAAACTCGATACGAACTATGTTGATTAATCAAGATGGTCTATTTTCTGTCTCCAGGTGGATATTCTTGTAAATATTGTGGCCGAATGTATGCATATCATAATTACCTGGAAGTCCATCTAAAGCGATGTCCAGTGTTAGCGCGTGCCGAATTATGGGAATGTAAAAATTGCAGCAGAAAGTACCTTACAGAGGAATACCTGAACATGCATATGGAGAATGACTGTAATAAAAATGTGAGTTTGAAAAATGATAGACCAAAACAAAATTGCAAGTCTTATCAATATCAACATTGTGAGAAATATTTTACGAAGAATAGCAAATTGAAAGAACATCAACGAACACACACTGGAGTGAAACCTTACCAGTGTGAACATTGTGGAAAGAGATTTACAGGAAATGGTGATTTGAAAAGACATCTACGAACACACACTGGGGTGAAACCTTACCAGTGTGAACATTGTGGGAAGAGATTTACACAAAATGATAGTTTGACAAGACATCTAAGAACACACACTTTGGTGAAACCTTACCAGTGTGAACATTGTGGGAAGAGATTTACACAAAATGGTAGTTTGAGAGGACATCTAAGAACACACACTGGGGTGAAACCTTACCAGTGTGAACATTGTGGGAAGAGATTTACACAAAATGGTAGTTTGAGAGTACATCTAAGAACACACACTGGGGTGAAACCTTACCAGTGTGAACATTGTGGGAAGAGATTTACAGTAAATAGTCATTTGAAAAGACATCTAAGAACACACACTGGGGTGAAACCTTACCAGTGTGAACATTGTGGGAAGAGATTTACAGTAAATAGTCATTTGAACTTACATCTAAGAACACACACTGGGGTGAAACCTTACCAGTGTGAACATTGTGGGAAGAGATTTACACAAAATGGTAGTTTGAGAGTACATCTAAGAACACACACTGGGGTGAAACCTTTACCAGTGTGAACATTGTGGGAAGAGATTTACAGTAAATAGTCATTTGAACTTACATCTAACAACACACACTGGGGTGAAACCTTACCAGTGTGAACATTGTGGGAAGAGATTTATAGTAAATAGTAGTTTGAACTTACATCTAAGAACACACACTGGGGTGAAACCTTACCAGTGTGAACATTGTGGGAAGAGATTTACACGAAATGGTCATTTGAATAAACATCTACGAACACACACTGTGTGAAGCCTTATCAATGTCAATATCGTGGGAAGAGATTTGCCGACAATTGTGATTTTAGCAGACATAAACCAAGTCATAATATTTAGTGTAGGTTTCTTTTATTCGATGAACGTGGAACTGTTACTCAAAATTAATATTGTACAAATAATAATACTTTAAATTTACGGTTTTTCTTTACAGCAATTTTGATATTTAATGGTTCATAATTGAAGCGTTTAACGATTGTTCTTTTTGTGAACATTAAAGTTATGAATCTATTTGAAACTATTTTTTAGTTTGTTTCATTTCTTTTTTATCTTAGGGTTATTATATGGAGATAGCACGTTGTTAAAAGCATAAATGAGTTGATTTTAAATATAATCGTGCATTGTCTTGCGTCTTTTAAAGATTACCAGTCAACCCTGCTGTCACTCTCAGATATGAATTTACTTTAAAATTGATTATTACTAATTTATAGCTTTCTTGTCTCGCCCATTACGTCTTCATTGGCTCGAGTTATAGCTGTGTACTCTAATCAGAAACCAGGGAGAAGAAAGTAGAAAAGAAAAATAAACCATGTTGAAAAATGTCGAAAACCGACTAGAAAAATATTGTTTGTGGAACCCCACGAACCCAGCGTGGGTGGAGACACGCGGGCTACAGGAATCTCCATCTTTCTTTAAAACTCCCGCTTCGCCGAAAGCGAAGTGCTGGGGTACTGCTAACGAGATAAAGTCAGTGGATAAACTCATTAAGGAACAAGAGTGCACTTTGAATATTTTCCTTGAAAGTTGTGAAATTTATATGAATCATAGACGAAATAAATTAACGCTATAGGAATCCATGACCCCAAAAAGAAACAGTGGATATTCCTCGTTCTGATGTTAGAAGCAACAAGCAAAGAATTTGAATTGCGAATTATTGCATAGTACGAAGATATCGAAGGTCACTGAGTTGTCACTGGTACGTGATTATTTACTAATTTTTAAAATAATATGCTATAAGTTATTCATATAAGTCGCTATTTAGAAGTTATAGAACTTTAAAACGGGATAAAAATATTGAAATCTTAAAACCAAACGTTTATGACCAGAAATATAGTCATTATCAGGGTTAGAATATATTACGACTACACGTGACTATTTTTGACATTTTTAGCCAGCAGTGATCAGGTTTAAAATTTTATGAATGTGACTATGGCCCCACATTGTAATTAATCATGGGCCATTGCTGAGTCGAATGGGCCATGAGCAACTTTTTATGAGACATAATAGCTATCACTAAATATTTGTGAATTTGTGGGACATATAAAAGTTTTAAAGCGCCATGTAGAAATTGAATGCCATGTGGAATAATCGAGTTGAAATTCAACAGAGCTATCGCTAAACACGATTCGCTAACGTGCAACCAATCGTAGGATTTCTTTTATTTGTTCGGCCCTCGTCTCACACGGAAACAACACGTTAGAAAAGTTTGGGTTTCGAATTTTTTCTATCCACAAAAAAAACTACACACAACCAGATATATATATAGCATTTTTATTTAGGCAAGCATAGGAGAATATAGCATGGGCCAAATGGCGCAGTTAAACTGGATTTATCGCGCCATTTAGTGTAAAAATGCGACTATGGCGCATGGCGCGGGCGTTTCCCGATCACTGAGCCTGGTTTATAAATTATACATATTCGATAAATTCAAGCTTATATTGACAGAGCTTATATTCGAACAATCCCCTTATAAAATTATTGAGTTAAGGAAAAACAATTGAAAATGTTTGAACTTTAAAAAGAGAAATATGTAGGTGTGCACTGACGTGGGACTGTGCCAAAAACATGGTAAGACTACATTATATTTGGTATTATGGGCTTTTTCGTTGAAAAATTAAACCTAGAAGTCTAATAGAGTAAGCAAACCAATAATTTAAATGAGCATTAAGTATTAAACACTGCTGAATTGACTCAATACAGTAAATTTTATGGCATGGATGTCAAAAGCAACTACAGTTTGATTGTAAAAAAACTTGTGTTCTCCTTGCCCTGTTGGCAAATACAAAGTTACATCATTATTATGGGGTAGATAATTTTAGTTTCACGCACTTTACATGTAACTGACATGCAGCAGAAGGCAGGCAAGGCAACCAAGAACACTTTTTCCAGACAGTTCATATCTGAATTAGTTAGTGGATGGATATTTAAGGATCAGACTAATATCATCGAGTGTCCTGGGGTTTGCATTGTTCCTCACGTCCTGAGCTGCAAAGTCATCTTCAGACCAATAAAGTTTTGATTCAATTAAAATAAAATTTTGCAAAAAAGTCAAAAATTTACCATTCCAACATTTAGTCTTGCTTAAGACCTATGTCTTGGATTTTCAAGATGCTGTTTTATAGAGATTTTGCTTAATCTTATGGTTTTTAAAGTTGTTGGCTGGTTCTGGATTCTTAGCTGCTTTGGCCATGTTTAAAAAAGTACAGTACATCATTAACAGAAGCAATCATTTGTGTCAGCAGGGATATATAGATTCACTAGGACATGGGTTATCCAGAGTTTGGACCCAAGGGGTTTGATCCTTATTGACCATCTCCCTTCTTTTCATTTAGGCCAAGGAGAAATCTTGGGGCACAGTGAAGATTTTGAACCACTTTTTTCAAAAGTGGATGGTCAGAAGTAAAAAGAACATCCTGTTTCAAGCACAGTGGGTAGATATATGTAGTTAGACTGTAAGGGCCAGGCTTTTGCCTTTTATTTTTTCTCAAGCAGATGAAGAAGTTCCATTGCAACTTTTCAGTATTAGTTCTTTATTTATGTACAGTACTGTGTATTTTTATACAGAAAAAGAAATTTTTTGTTGACATCTGATTTAAATGGTGCAGTGTTTTCTGTGAATTATTTGCTGCTGTCTTGGTAAAAATACGTGTCAAACAAAGTTGAATTACAGTCTTTTTATAAAACTCGGTGTATTTTAATACTTCCTATAAGTTATATTTTTCTTGATCCAAGCTGTTCAAAAGGTGATAATCAGGAAAACAAACAAACAAACAATAATCAAAACAAATAAACAAATTATTAAGTCAACAAATCATTCTGGAATTTGGAATGGATGAATTTCTGTAGTTGTTCCATTATATCCCTTGTTCTCCCTACCCTGCTCCATTCTTGACTTCTCTTGATCTTCCTTTGAGTTGTTTAACTGAAGAGTTGTAACCTTCACTGTGCTGTCGTGGTTTCGTTTTTTGCAACATTTTAATATGCTTGACCAACTTTTAGAAATATCTCTCCATATTCGTCCCATTGGTGCTCCCATACCCTCACGCCAGCTGTTTGGTCTCTGGGCAAATGGTAAAGAAAACCATAGTGAAATATTTTAGAGTATTAAGTCTAAGAATGAAGTTTGAAATGCTCACTGTTTTCTAATTGCTGCTGTCCAGTAATGGTATAAATTTGACAGGGGAGTAATATATTTAGTGTGGATGTTTGAAAGCTGGAGTAGCATGAAATGAGTGGTTGCGTATAGAAGGAAATGAATGAGAGAAAAGTTGGAAAGGTGAAAAAGGGATAATAGGGCTAACATGATGATAAAATTACAAAAATGAACTAGAGAGGTCATGTTAATTTTAACTTTATTATCTGTAATGCCCCTACCATGGGATCTGTTGGATCAACCTCCCAGTATGAGGCCACACACCACTCAATCACAATGAGCACCAGACCAAGAACAATACCAAAATATACACAAAATATCACACCAATCATATCATCAAGAGTTAACTGTCCAGTAGATGGCTGAAGTATTAAAAGGTCTGGAGTACAGTCACCTAAAATACAGTCGAACCCCGCCATTTCAAAGTCCCAAGGGAAATGGAAAAAAGTTCGAAATAGCGGGGTTTCGAAATAACCGTGGAAGCGTAAAATTCATAACAATGAATCATTTTTTAATAAAATACAGTACAGTATGAAGAAAGACACCGATTAAATAAAAATAGAGTAATTATATGTCGGATAAATCAGCAGATGCTGTTGCATTGAAAAATCTTTGAATGTTCTGTTGTTTTTGGTTTTTTCTAATTCTTTTGTCGATAGTGAATGACAACTGGCTGGTTTGCCGTCGAATCTCGGCTCCCTCAACAGCAAACAAACTATAGCGTGAGAGAGTCTCGATTGCTTGATGGACCTCACTCTTCGTTGGTCGCTTGGGAGTTTCTTCTTGTTGTTCATCGTCATTTCCATCATCGCCGTCATCCACTTCCATCTGGTTTTCTTCACGAAACTCTGCGAGGATGTCTTCATCGCTCAACGAACCAATGTGAGATGTTAAAACGCCGCTATCTGTATCAACTGCATCTGCGGCACTGACTTCATCTGGTACAAGTTTGGGGCTTCTTTCTCGTAAGGCGCTGATATCTTCTAACAGAATGTTGAAGGGATCGTCGTCGTCATTCAAAGCACTTTGTTGTGCTTGGTTAGCAATGCCAGCTTTTCTGAAGCAGTTGCGTATTGTCTTCTCTGAAACTGTACCCCATGCTTTAGTGAGAATGGGCATAGCATCTAAAATAGAGAGGTTTGGGTAGGGGCTTTTTGTTGTCAACGGCATCAATGAATTTCTTTACACAGCCTTGCCTATAATACGCCTTTGTTGCTCGTATAACACCCTGATCCATTGGTTGGGTCTTGGAGGTGGAGTTTGGCGGCAAGAAAACTAGATGGATTGCTTTTAAATTGGAGGTTTGCGGGTGGGCGGGACAGTTGTCAACTATCAGAGCAATCTTTCTTCCTTGACGCTCAAATTTCCTGTCCTGTTCTCGAACCCATTCCTCAAACAAGTTACTATCCATCCAGCTCTTTTTTTTGAGCACGATATCTGCAGGGTAAGTTTATCACGCCTGTAAAGCATCCTGGTTTGACAGACTTTCCGATGACAAACATTGGAAGCTTTTCGCCATCAGCATTTGCAGCCGCCATACCAGTCAAACGTACTTTATTGTGCTTGCCACCAATGCACTTCTCAGATTTCAGATGCAGGGATTTATCTGGCAAAGCCTTGTAGAATAAACCAAATTCGTCTGCATTGAAAATGTCGCGCAACTGGTAGTTTGTTAGTATGGTTGGCAGAGTTGTCTCTTCCCAGGACGCTGTCATGTCTGCTGTGCAGGATTTAGCCTCGCGAGTCTTAAACAGAGACAGTCTTAAACACAATACAATGTCTACCCTTCCATCTGTCGAACCAACCATTGGACGCCTTAAAAGTTTCAATTCCTAGTTCTCTGGCATATTTTGATGCTTTTTCCTTCAGTAAGCCGCCGCTGATCGGCACTCGTTCCTCCCTGACTTTTGTAAACCATTTGTACAGAGCCTTATCCACCGCATCATGGTTGCCTGCTCGCTGCTTTCGTTGACTGTGGCTATCTCCCCCTTCGAATGCTTTCACGATCTTGTCTTTATTCTTTATCCACGTTGAAAGTGTATTTGGTGGGACTTTGTACTGCGCAGCAACATCCTTTTTAGCTATTCCACTCTCAAACTTCTTGAAAGCCTCGTACTTGTCGAGTAATGTGTTACAAGAGTATTTTCCACGTTTTGACTCCGACGTGCTTTCAGGGTACAAAGCAATAATACCAGATGCATTGGCAATTGCGTGACTGAAACAAACTGTAATACGAAGCTACTGTAGTGACAAAGGGTCAAAGTACAGTGAACATTGCTAAAAAAGAATTCTAGTTTAGCGCTGCCCCCGATTTTAGAGTTCTACTCGCTCGACAAAGAAGTAACCATACAGTGTGACGCCTCGAAGTCAGGACTCGGTGGTGCACTACTACAAAATGGCCATCCTATAGCTTTCGCATCACGTGCTTTAACGCCAACTGAGTGTAAATATGCGCAAATTGAGAAATGCTCGCTATTCTGTATGCATGTAAACGCTTTGATGCATATATCTATGGTCGTGATATCATTACAGTCGAGTCAGACCACAAGCCTTTGGAATCAATTTTCCGAAAGAATCTTCGCCTTGCATCCAAACGATTACAACGCATGATGCTTCGATTGCAGAACTACAACCTTAACGTTGTCTACACCAAAGGTTCCACACTGCATCTAGCTGATACCTAGAGTCGAGCGTACCTCCCACTTGATGAACACATTGAAAGCATCAACGCTTTGGAAACGGTTGAGCATATCGAAACCCTACCGGTCAGCCGTGCACGTTTCGACCAAATGAAGAAAACAAACGAAGCCGACACAGTAATGAAGAAACTAGCAGAAACGACCCAGTATGGTTGGTCAAATAATAAGAAAGACGTCGATAATGAAATACGTGCTTATTGGGATGTAAGAGACCAACTGACTATTCAAGGTTCATTAATCTTTAAAGGACAACAGCTCGTTGTACCTCCAACTCTTCTAGGAGAACTTATGAAAGCAGCTCATGCCAGCCACATTGGAATAGAAGCATGCCAACGCCGCATTCGCGATACGCTCTACTGGCGTCGAATGAACTTGCAGTTCAAGGAATACATGTCGAAATGTGACATTTGCTTACGACACAGCAGTGCGCAACAGAAAGAGCCACTTCTCCAGCACGAAGTAGCAGCCCGACCTTGGACAAAAGTCGCCGCCGATCTTTGCGATTTTGATCACAGACAGCTGCTGGTAGTCGTTGATTACTTTAGCAACTACATCGAAGGTGAGCGCATAACTTCTACAACGTCACCTAGCGTCATCAAAGCCTTGAAAGCAATGTTTTCTCGTTTTGGAGTTCCAGATAGCATAGTATCTGATAATGGTCCTCAATTTAGCTCTGACGAGTTTGCCATATTTTGCCAGAAATTGTCAATCAAACATCTGACATCCTCCCCACATTATCCACAAAGTAACGGAAAAGCCGAGAATGCAGTGAAAACGGTTAAAAAACTGTTCAACAAATGTAAATCATCGGGCCAGTCAGAGTATCTTGCACTCCTGGACTGGCGCAACACTCCAAGTGAATAGATGAAGACATCACCAGCACAAAGACTAATGGGACGACGCTGCAAAACACTACTATTGACAGCGACTACCCTTCTACAACCTCGTTACAACACAAAGAATGACGTGCAAGCACTTCTTAAACAGAAGAAGAAATAGTATCATGATTATGATAAGCATGCCAAACCCCTTAAACCACTGCTGCCAGGAGGCAGGAGATACAGTTTGGCTTCGCTTGCCTGGACAATCGACGTGGTCACGAGGAACATGTAAACAACAAGTGGCACTACGTTCATATCACTTTGAATCGAACGGCAACCTTTACAGACGAAATCGCCGTGACTTGAAGAAAAACAAACAAGACCCATCACTAGAAATGACCGCACTACGAAATAACGAACAAACTACTGTCTCCTACTCCACACCCAGAAGATCCACCCGCATGTCCAAGCCACCCGAACGCTTGATTGATAACGCATAGATTACAGGTTGGAACACTGAAATGAATGACAGATTTGAGATATGAACTAGTTAGCATTGTTGATATTACTCTTGAATGTTATTACTCTTGTACCTTAAAGTAAAGACTTAATTTTGTTAAAAGAAGGGAGATGTAACGCGTACGGCACGTTAACAACACGTGCTAAGAAGCACGCGAGAAACTCACGTTCTTTTGTTATTGTATCTTGGCACATTGTGACAATGAATAAAAGGTTAGAATCTACAGAGATGTGAACTTTGTTAAACGCGAGAAAAAACCAGCTGTTTTTGATTCGTTTTGTGGTTTTTATCTTACAATTGTGCCTCATATTAGGAAAAGGTAAGTTTTAGGCAATCCTGTATTTTAGGGTCGGATTCGATTTGGGAAATAAAATAGCGTCGGATTCATTTTACGAAGAGCGCCGGATTGAAACGTATACTCTTCGGTCCCGAATGAGGAGGGGGTGCGGGCAATCTTGTATTTTAGCGTCGGATTCGATTTGGGAAATAGCACATGGTGCGAAAGACTGACACGTGGGATTTAAATATGACTATAATCACTGTTATGACAAATAAAACCTCTAGACAAATATAACGTCTAGAAAAATAAAACGCCTAGACAAATAAAACGTCTAGACAAATAAAACGTCTAGACAAATAAAACGCCCCCTACTTATTCGGTACCGAAGAGTATACGTTTTAATCCGGCGCTCTTCGTAAAATGAATCCGACGCTATTTTATTTCCCAAATCGAATCCGACGCTAAAATACAAGATTGCCAAGTTTTAAATGAACTAGTCAAGTTTTACGAATACAACATTGAAAAACATTTCGTTTTTGATTATCCTTGGGTGTTGTTAGATGGGACGAACTTTCTTAAAAAATTTGCCATGTAAACGCACTGTTTTCAGATAGTTCCATTTTTAAAGGGATGGCTACTGCTGGATATGACAGTCCTTCGGAATACGAGTTGAAGAGACTCGAGAATATCAACAAAAACTTTGAGTTTATGGAAAAATGCGGTGAGTTGAAGCAATATGTCCTCTGTCAACAAGTCGAGTCATTTTCGTTCAGTCAACTCGTTTTTTCGGTGCTTAGTTTTTATTTATGTATAAAGAGAACTATTAACAATCTTTTGTTTTTCCATAATTAGGATTTAAAGTGAATAAGAAAGCATTCATTCCTAAACCGAGGAATAGAAAACCAAAGGTGGAAAGTGACAGTAGTGACGAAGAATGGTTGCCTGGCGTAGATGAAGAAGGTGCCTTTGATGAGAGAAAGAAGTTTAAACCAAGTAAGAGGCTGGTTATTATTTCTGACTAGTTTTTCTCATGGTTATATAACGACGCCTGGTACGGTAATTACTTTGGTCTACTTTTTATTAGTTTTTAAACCCAAAAAATTACCAACTAAAAGATTGCATCGTACCACTAAACAATCAACAAGGCAAGCAAAACAGGTTAGTATTATTGTTTATTAATTTCCATTTATATTATGTGTTCGACAACGTTAAAATAAGATTTTCCTTTGTGTAATTTGTCAGTCTGCCAATAAAATAAACGAAGAAAAGACAGGAGAACAAGACCGTTCGGATTTTGAGTTACTCGGAAAATTTGATGATCAAACAATAAATGGCCAACTTGGAAAGGAGACGAAAGCTGTAAAAAAGTCGATCAAGTTCAGGTGTAAAAAGATAGCAGAGAAGCAATCACCCAGGGTAACACGCTCTATTCACAAATGTTATAAAGAAGAAGAAGTACCTGATGATGATCACTACATTTGTAAGTTGACGGAGTTTTGGTTTCAAAGTATTCCTGACAAATTCAGTGATAATGTTAAATTTATATTTTTAGTCTGCGAAGAATGCCAAGACTTTTATTATGGCGAATGTCCATCGCACAATTTTATGATAATTGAAGACTGTAACAGTGAAATGGAGACGATGCATCCAAACGCAGTGAAGTCATTGCTTGAAAGTTTGTCTATTCGAAACTCCTTGATTCCAGGTGCTGGATTAGGAGTGTTTTCCAAGGTGAAGCTGGACGTTAACACCCGTTTTGGACCTTACAGGGGGAGCAAAGTTGATTTAGAAGATCTGAAAGATGAAATGAACACAGATTACATGTGGGAGGTTTGATAATTTCGTCGACTTCAGTTTATTTAGAAAAAAAATTGTTATTTATGCTGTCCTAATAAAAGCTTTGTAATTTATTTAGATAGTGCAAGATGGAAAGATGCAACATTACATTGATGGCTTTAATACCTCTTGTAGCAACTGGATGCGCTTTGTCAACTGTTCACGATGTGAAAGTGAGCAAAATTTGGTTGCCTATCAATATCATGGTGAAATTTATTACAGGGCTTATAAACCAATAGAACCAAATACAGAACTTCTGGTTTGGTATGGTGATGAATATGCAGAACAACTTGGGATACCCTTGTTGGAGGAAGAACAATGTGAAGATGACGTTGGTATGTTTTTTATAAGGATCTCATTCAAAATTTGAAATTGTTGGTTTAAGCAGTTTTTCGGAAGTATTACGTTCATTATCAATATTCATCAATCCGAAGATATAAGGCTCTTAAAACACAGTCATTGGTTAAAACTCGATACGAACTATTTGATTAATCAAGATGGTCTATTTTCTGTCTCCAGGTGGATATTCTTGTAAATATTGTGGCCGAATGTATGCATATCATAATTACCTGGAAGTCCATCTAAAGCGATGTCCAGTGTTAGCGAGTGCTGAGTTATGGGAATGTAAAAATTGCAGCAGAAAGTACCTTACAGAGGAATACCTGAATATGCATATGGAGAATGACTGTAATAAAAATGTGAGTTTGAAAAATGATAGACCAAAACAAAATTACAAGTCTTATCGATGTCAACATTGTGAGAAATATTTTACGAGGAATATCAATTTGAAAAGACATCTACGAACACACACTGGAGTGAAACCTTACCAGTGTGAACATTGTGGGAAGAGATTTACAGTAAATAGTCATTTGAACTTACATCTAAGAACACATACTGGGGTGAAACCTTACCAGTGTGAACATTGTCGGAAGAGATTTACAGTAAATAGTCATTTGAAAAGACATCTAAGAACACACACTGGAGTGAAACCTTACCAGTGTGAACATTGTCGGAAGAGATTTACAGTAAATAGTCATTTGAAAAGACATCTAAAAACAGACACTGGTGTGAATCCTTACCAGTGTGAACATTGTGGGAAGAGATTTACAGTAAATAGTCATTTGAACTTACATCTAAGAACACACACTGGGGTGAAACCTTACCAGTGTGAACATTGTCGGAAGAGATTTACAGTAAATAGTCATTTGAAAAGACATCTAAGAACACACACTGGAGTGAAACCTTACCAGTGTGAACATTGTGGGAAGAGATTTACAGTAAATAGTCATTTGAAAAGACATCTAAAAACAGACACTGGTGTGAATCCTTACCAGTGTGAACATTGTGGGAAGAGATTTACACAAAATGGTAATTTGAAAAAACATTTACGAACACACACTGGGGTGAAACCTTACCAGTGTGAACATTGTGGGAAGAAATTTACACAAAATGGTCATTTGAAAAGACATCTACGAGCACACACTGGGTGAAACCTTATCAATGTCAATACTTCAGATGGGCTCTTGACAAAGTATCAGGCACATACATCTCCTTCCCGGGCTTGTAACAGATTTCGGTGTCATGCTGCTGCATTCGGAGTAGTAGTCTTTGCAATCGTTTCGGGGCGGTTGTCAGTGGTTTCCTCGATATGGAAACAAGTGGTTTGTGGTCTGTCCATAGAGCAATCTTCCTTCCATAAACATATTGGTGGTTATGCTCGAGACCAAATACCAGCGCCAGAAGTTCTTTCTCGATCTGAGAGTATCTGGTTTCTGCCTGGGTCAAGGCGCGGCTGGCAAATGTCACTGGCTGGTCGTTCTGTGTAAGGACAAATCCCAACCCGGTGGAAGAAGCATCACCTTGGCCTTGTGTCGGCTCACTAGGATTAAAATATTTAAGTACCGGCGCAGTGGAAACCATCTCTTTAATCTTCTCAAACGCCTCATCATGTTCTTCTCTCCAAGCCCATGTTGCATCTTTGCGGGTTAATCTTCTCAGCGGTTCACAAACAGACGATAGTCCATTAAGGAACTTTGATAAATACATCACCATCCCAATGAGCCTCCTCACTGCTTCAACGTTTTGTGGCTTTCTCATTCTGGTGATCGCTGCCACCTTAGATGAGTCTGGCTTTAAACCATTTTGGGTCAATATATATGTCCGATGAAGGGTACACTAGTACACTTGAACTCAAACTTCCTTGCGTTCAGTTTTATGTTCCTCTCGCGGCACCTCTGCAGCAGATTCATCAGGTTAATATCATGATCTCTCTCTGGACTGGGTCCCTGACCAGTGATGAGGATGTCATCCGCGATCTTATATACTCCTCTTAATCCTTCCAAGTTCTGGTCAAGCTTCTGTTGAAAATTCTCCGGAGCCGGTGCAATTCCGAATGGTAATCTGAGCCATCGATAGCGTCCCTATGGTGTCTGAAACGTTGTTACTTTACTCGACTCCTCGTCAAGTTCGATTTGTAGAAATCCGTCCTTCAGATCTACTTTACTAAATACTCTGGCATCAGCTAACTCTGGCAGAACTTCTTCGATGACTGGCAAGGGATAATGTGCACGTTTTATTGCTTTATTAAGATGCTGGGGGTCGATACAAACTCTAACTTGACCATTGGTTTTCTCTGTGACCACTAAACTGGATACCCACTGCGTTGGTCCTTCTTGTCTTGTAATGACCTGCATATCTTCAGGGCGCTTTAGTTCTGCTTTCAGCTTTTCTTTCACTGCGATAGGAACTCTCCTCGGGGGCATGACCACTGGTAGGGCAGATGCGTCAAATTCAAAATGTAGTTTACCTTCCATTTTTCCAAGCCCACTGTCACTGAAGACATCGCGATACTCACTTAGGACGTCCTCTTTGGTTAAGACTTTGTTGCTAGGTGGACGTGTAACATCTTTTGAGGTTACTTGTAAAATATTCTGCTTTTCAACAACAATCAAGTTCATTTGTTGAGCAGCCCTGGCTCCTATGATTGGTATATAATTTCCTTCAATGACCACGAATTCAACTCGATATTTCTTATTATTTTTAAGGTTTCGAAAACTCACTTTCGCCGTCCCTGAAGTCGCCATCTTTGTCTTGGAGTACATAACAAGCTCCTTGTCTTTCTTCTGAAGTTCTATTTTCTTTGGTAAGAATCTTCTCGGTAAGATATTACAAGATGCGCCCGAGTCAACTTGCATCTTCACTGGCTTTCCATTTATCTCTATGGTTGCATAAATCTTCTTGTCAAAGTTGTCACATCTGCCTCCTTTGTTGTCGCATCCGGTCACATTAAATAATTCTTCTTCAGAACTCTCACTGAGCGTATTCACATTTCTTGGATCCTTTAGTCTCTTCATCGCTTGTTTGTTTTTGCATTTGGCGGCGAAATGGTTCTGCTTACCACATTTTGCACACGTCCTGCCGAACGCCGGACATCTCTCTTTGTTGTTCTCGTGTTGTTTTCCGCATTACTTACATCCCTTGACCGTGCGTGTGTTATTATTGCTACCCTCGGTTTTCCTAAAATCACGCTTCTTACGAGGATTTCGAGTGTCAAAATTAGCAACACTGTTTTCTTCGGCTGATTCTTTGCCCTGCAAGCTGGTTATATCTTTAAGTTGATTCTTTGTTGCTTCTGCTGCCCGACAGACGTCAACACAACGTTCGAGGGTTAACTTTGATTCTTGTAGCAGCTTCCTGCGCACGCTATTATCTCGAATGCCACAGACAAGTCGGTCGCAAATTAACTCGTCTTTTAAAGTCTGAAACTCGCATGTTTCCACTAGTGATCTTAAAGCGGTGACATATTCATCGATCGTTTCATGCAGCTCTTGTGAACGATTGTTAAATTTATATCTCTCATAGATAACGTTGGTCTTGCCTAGACAATAATCAGCCCATAGTTTCATCACTATGGCGATATCATTCTTCTCGTCGTCGTTCGCAAACGGTAATCCCATATGTATTTGGAGCGCTTCGGGTCCAATACAGGTTATGAACGTTGCTACTCGATAGTGGCTTTCTCTCTTTGCTAATTCCGTTACGGTTTCGTACGCGGTCCATACTTTTTCCCACTGCTTCCAGTTTTTTGCGAGATTGCCTTTCACGCTAAGCTTGTGCGGAAGTGTTACGTTGGACATAAACATCTGGCGACTCGGTGGCTGCTGTTGTGCTGCTCCAGGATTCTCATCAGTAATCTCATCTTGATGGGTTTCCTCTGGATTCGACATTCTAAGATCCAGTTCACTCCTGACACCATGTAACGTTTTAGTGTCTTTTATTAATAAGCCATAACACAGAGTAAATAATCCAACCAGAGGTCCAACTCACTGTCGGCAGCTTTGATGTTTGTGTCCTCGCGCATGTTGCCCACTGATCTGAAAAATAGGACTGGATAGAGCAACCTAGGGTTGGACTGCGGGAGAAAATGAAGCCCGCGAAATTCAATCAGCGCCATATTGGAGTGACCACTTTCTCGGTAACGTTGTTGTAAGGCTATTATGAAAATGAGGAAACTCATACGTAGGGCTGTAGTAAACGAAGAGAAAATGTGAAAAGAAACGATAACACATCCCAAAGTGGTAGTGAGGGATCTGACGATGAAGAATCCAGGTTAGAAAGAAAATTTTCACGGACATTTCACTGGTAAGTATGGGGTGTCATTACCGTCAAAACTATTATGTTTCGTTAATATCTACCGGTTCATTATTATACAGTTTTTTCGTTATTATTATTCCCAAGTTCATCATGATCATGCAATGTCTAGTTATTAATTTGCATTTCTTTGTTATTATTATACACTGCTTTGTTAGTATTATGCACTGTTGATTTGTTATTATTATGCGCTGTTTCTTTATTATAAAGCATTGGTTTGTATTGGCACACACTGTTTCGTTATTATTGTGCAATGTTTCATTATTTGTACCGATTTGTTATTATTAGGCACTGTTTCAGTATTATTTTGCAATGTTTCGATATTATCATGCACTGTGGCATTATTATGCAGTGTTGTACTATTATCATAACCTAGTAAAATTTCATGCGCGTGTGAGTAGCTGGTACGTTGAGCAGGGCAGAAAGACAAACGAACATGCTGACAGATTTTGATGGCAATCATAAACTTGTCAAATTGTGTTTTGTTCATGGGTGTGAGGATGGCTTCACACCTGTGTATTTACCCTGCAATGCTAACAATGAAGCTGCCACAGTATTCTAAAATTTCATAAAAGCAGTAGAAAACTGGGGATTGCCCTCCAGAACCAGGTGTGATGTTGTTAGGGAAGTGAAAATGTGGATGTTGTCAAGAATAAGTTAAACACTTGTGGTCCAGGTAAGGGGTCAGCTCTTGTGGGTAAGAGAATGCACAATCAACAAATTGAGCACCTCTGGTGGGATGTATTTAAGGATGTTTTAAACAATTGTCACAATCTGTTTTCATTAATGGAGGATCTGAATGTCTTGGAGTATTAAGCAGAGAATGACTTATAGTGCTTACATTATGCATTCCTTCATCACATGAACCATTGTTTGGATGAATGGTCTGCTATGTGGTTGAGACATCCCATGTCCACAGCAAACAACTATACACCCCTTCAGCTTTGGGTCCAAGGTTCATTGATGACATCTGAAGAAGGTACCAATCCTACTGGAGTAACTGACAAGTATGGTATTGACTGGGATGGACCTATCCCACTTGATGACAGTTCAGTAGACATTCCACCAACTAGTCCTGCTTTAACAAGTGAACAACTTACACAGTTTGAGGAAAGAACTATGGCACTTCAAGAATCAACATTAACAGAAGACAAACTTAAACTTTACAAACTCACTAAAAAATATCTTCACCCTTAGTTAAATGTCAAATTCATGGCACCCCTCTGAATGAGCTACTTTTCTCACAAACCAAAATGCAACATCAGTTAGAACAAGGTGGTTGGTTGCTTTTATTGTGTATATTTGAATCGAACTTGTACAATTCGTTTTATAGATCAACAGCAAAACAGTTTCAGCACAACTCTAAACACAACTGCATTGAAAAATTAAAATTACTTCATATAACTAAACCTTTAGACACCTTTAAATGGCAAGTGTTATCAAAGCAAAATTTGCCTCAAATACCATCAATATCTATTTTAATGGTATATTTCTTTAAAAATTGCTAAAGCAATGGCATTAAAACATTATATTGCAAATATGTGCAAACTACAAATATTTTTTACCAAATGTAATTCTTATCCTGAGAAACATTTTCCTGTTTCAAATGACTGTGCAGAGCAGTTCATTTAAAGGTTCATCAAAGTTTAAAAATCCAAATATCAATGAAGCAAGCATAACTGAAACAGCTACCTGTGAATTGTGGTAAAACTGTTAATAAATTGCTTTAGCATACTGGAGACCAGTTTAACAAATTACATGTCATAGTACAGCCCAGGAATCTTCAATTGGCAGCTTGCTGTCTAGATGTGGCCCATGAAACCTTCTTGAATCTATCAAAATTTTTTGGCTTGGGAACGCCAAACAACCACGGCCTTTTCCATCCATAAAACTGGGCACTGTAAAAGGAAAAATCTCTGGCCTCCACAGTACGTAGACTATGCAGTAGATCTCGAAGTGCAGTACACACCACCAACACGATCACTCGTTGCTCAATAGTCGATTATTTATCACGGGAAAATCAGTAATTTTATAGAAAATCGGGCAAATTGAAGGACATTGTCTCTCCTTGGCATGTTTTCATTTAAAATTTGACAATTATACGCCAAGAACCTACACACCTTGAAAGTTCTCCTCCAATTTCTTCGATGTAACCTATACAAAATATACGGCGCACCTTGAAAAGTGGTCACTCCAATATGGCCGCCACGGCTGACTTCCGGCTTCACTTTTTGAACAATAGTTGCTCTATCCAGTCCTATTTTTCAGATCAGTGATGTTGCCTCGCGCATCTTATTAATTCAAACGCCGCCATGTTCCTGGCAAGCGTCTAGCCTACTGTCCTCTAAGTCAGTGGTCTAGCGCTCGCCGAGTGTAGGTATATGTTCTATAACTTTCGTACTCGTCTGAACTGAATTTTTGCAAAATTGAAGTGGTTTTACCGTCTTCGTCAACCTTAAGTGTGATCGCAAGGCCAGAAGAGGCAAGCGAAAAAATTGCGGATAAGTATATGTATACCAGTTGATCTTTCACAGTCAAACCGGATGTTCGTGTATAGCCAACTTTTCGATGTTGCGTAGCAACAATGCAATCTTCATTTAACAAGTTCGTCAAGGAATTTGCAACTTGCAAGTCAACCAAGAAGCATGTTACCCGAAGGGCGGACAACGCAAGATCAGATAAAACACGATTCAAGTTATTGTGAGGTACTTAAATGAAATAACTTGAATCATGTTTTATCTGAAGTTGCGTTGTCTGCCCTTCGGGTAACATGCTTCTCGGATGACTTGCAAGTTGCAAATTCCTTGACGAACTTGCTAAATGAAGATTGCATTGTTGCTACGCACCATCGAAAAGTTGGCTATACACGAACATCCGGCTTGACTGTAACAGTTTTTGACTTGTTTAAAATCGTGGTAAGATTAACAAGAATTCAGTACATATTTGAATCCATCGAGCGTTGTCAACACGTTCGTACGATATTTGTAAATTGTGGAGTAAATTTTATTTTGTAAGCCCACTGAACAAATACCCCTCGATAGTTTGAAAACCTAATTTCAATGTACCAGTTTAGTACTACAATCAAACTTCACTTTGTTTACATATAAGTGGCAAAAATTCGTATAAGGTCAAAACTGCCGGGGGAACTTGCCAGGAACATGGCGGCCAGCGCATGCGCATAAATAATTTGGGACAAATTTTCGCGCGAGTTGGACCTCTGGTTGGATTATTTACTCTGTGGCCATAACAACACAGTGCTGAAACTTATCGAAAATAACGTATGAGTGACGTCACATATCTCAAAGACTAATTATTGACTTAGGGTTATTATATGGAGGTAGCACGTTGTCAAAAGCATAAATGAGCTGATTTTGAATATAGTCGTGCATTGTCTTGCGTCGTTTAAAGATTACAAGTCAACCCTGCTGTCACTCTCAGATATGAATTTACTTTAAAGTTGATTATTACAAATTTATAGCTTCCTTATCTCGCCCATTACGTCTTCATTCGCTCGGGTTATAGCTCTATACTTTAATCAGAAACCAGGAAGAAGAAAGTAGAAAAGAAAAATAAACCATGTTGAAAAATGTCAAAAACCGACTAGAAAAATATTGTTTGTGGAACCCCACGAACCCAACGTGGGTGGAGACACGCGGGCTACACGAATCTCCATCTTTCTTCAAAACTCCCGCTTCGCCGAAAGCGAAGTGCTGGGGTACTGGTAACGAGATAAAGTCCCTGGATAAACTCATTAAGGAACAAGAGTGCACTTTGAATTTTTTCCTTGAAAGTTGTGAAATTTATATGAATCATAGACGAAATAAATTAACGCTATAGGAATCCATGACCCCAAAAAGAAACAGTGGATATTCCTCGTTCTGATGTTAGAAGCAACAAGCAAAGAATTTGAATTGCGAATTATTGCATAGTACGAAGATATCGAAGGTCACTGAGTTGTCACTGGTACGTGATTATTTACTAATTTTTAAAATAATATACTATAAGTTATTCATATAAGTCGCTATTTAGAAATTATAGAACTTTAAAACGGGATAAAAATATTGAAATCTTAAAACCAAACGTTTATGACCAGAAATATAGTCATTATCAGGGCTACAATATATTACGACTACACGTGACTATTTTTTACATTTTTAGCCTGGTTTATAAATCATACATATTCGATAAATTCAAGCTTATATTGACAGAGCTTATATTCGAACAATCCCCTTATAAAATTATTGAGTTAAGAAAAAACAATTGAAAATGTTTGAATTTTAAAAAGAGAAATATGTAGGTGTGCACTGACGTGGGACTGTGCCAAAAACATGGTAAGACTACATTATATTTGGTATTATGGACTTTTTCGTTGAAAAATTAAACCTAGAAGTCTAATAGAGTAAGCAAACCAATAATTTAAATGAGCATTAAGTATTAAACACTGCTGAATTGACTCAATACAGTAAATTTTATGGCATGGCTGTCAAAAGCAACTACAGTTTGATTGTAAAAAAACTTGTGTTATCCTTGCCTTGTTGGCAAATACAAAGTTACATCATTATTTTGGGGTAGATAATATTAGTCTCACCCACTTTACATGTAACTGACATGCAGCAGAAGGCAAGCAAGGCAACCAAGAACACTTTTTGCAGACAGTTCATATCTGAATTAGTTAGTGGATGGATATTTAAGGATCAGACTACTAGGATTGAGTGTCATGGGGTTTGCATTGTTCCTCACGTCCTGAGCTGCAAAGTCATCTTCAGACCAATAAAGTTTTGATTCGATTAAAATAAAATTTTGCAAAAAAGTCAAAAATTTACCATTCCAACATTTAGTCTTGCTTAAGACCTATGTCTTGGACTTTCAAGATGCTGTTTTATACAGATTTTGCTTAATCTTATGGTTTTTAAAGTTGTTGGCTGGTTCTGGATTCTGAGCTGCTTTGGCCATGTTTAAAAAAGTACAGTACATCATTAACAGAAGCAATCATTTGTGTCAGCAGGGATATATAGATTCACTAGGACATGGGTTATCCAGAGTTTGGACCCAAGGGGTTTGATCCTTGTTGACCATCTCCCTTCTTTTCATTTAGGCCAAGGAGAAATGTTGGGGCACAGTGAAGATTTTGAGCCACTTTTTTCAAAAGTGGATGGTCAGAAGTAAAAAGAACATCCTGTTTCAAGCACAGTGGGTAGATATATGTAGTTAGACTGTAAGGGCCAGGCTTTTGCCTTTTATTTTTTCACAAGCAGATGAAGAAGTTCCATTGCAACTTTTCAGTATTAGTTCTTTATTTATGTACAGTACTGTGTATTTTTATACAGAAAAAGAAATATTTTGTTGACATCTGATTTAAATGGTAGCGTGTTTTCTGTGAATTATTTGCTGCTGTCTTGGTAAAAATACGTGTCAAACAAAGTTGAATTACAGTCTTTTTATAAAAGTCGGTGTATTTTAATACTTCCTATAAGTTATATTTTTCTTGATCCTAGCTGTTCAAAAGGTGATAATCAGGAAAACAAACAAACAAACAATAATCAAAAGAAATAAACAAATTATTAAGTCAACAAATCATTCTGGAATTTGGAATGGATGAATTTCTGTAGTTGTTCCATTATATCCCTTGTTCTCCCTACCCTGCCCCATTCTTGACTTCTCTTGATCTTCCTTTGAGTTGTTTAACTCAAGAGTTGTAACCTTCACTGTGCTGTTGTGGTTTCGTTTTTTGCAACATTTTAATTTGCTTGACCAACTTTTAGAAATATCTCTCCATATTCGTCCCATTGGTGCTCCCATAGCCTCACGCCAGCTATTTGGTCTCTGGACAAATGGTAAAGAAAACCATAGTGAAATATTTTAGAGTATTAAGTCTGAAAATGAAGTTTGAAATGCTTACTGTTTTCTAATTGCTGCTGTCCAGTAATGGTATAAATTTGACAGGGGAGTAATATATTTAGTGTGGATGTTTGAAAGCTGGAGTAGCATGAAATGAGTGGTTGCGTATAGGGGGAAATGAATGAGAGAAAAGTTGGAAAGGTGAAAAAGGGATAATAGGGGTAACATGAAGATAAGAGTACAAAAATGAACTAGACAGGTCATATTAACTTTAACTTTATTATCTGTAATGCCCCTACCATGGGATCTGTTGGATCAACCTCCCAGTATGAGGCCACACACCACTCAATCACAATGAGCACCAGACCAAGAACAATACCAAAATATACACAAAATAACACACCAATCATATCATCAAGAGTTAACTGTCCAGTAGATGGCTGAAGCATTGAGAGGTCTGGAGTACAGTCACCTAAAATACAGTCGAACCCCGCCATTTCGAAGTCTCAAGGGAAATGGAAAAAAGTTCGAAATAGCGGGGTTTGGAAATAACCGGGGAAGCGTAAAATTCGTAACAATGAATCATTTTTTAATAAAATATAGTACAGTATGAAGAAAGACACTGATTAAATAAAAATAGAGTAATTATATGTGGGATAAATCAGCAGATGCTGTTCCATTGAAAAATCTTTGAATGTTCTGTTGTTTTTGTTTTTTTCTAATACTTTTGTCGATTGTGAATGACAACTGGCTTGTTTGCCGTCGAATCTCGGCTCCCTCAACAGCAAACAAACTGTAGCGTGAGAGAGTCTCGATTGCTTGATGGACCTCACTCTTCGTTGGTCGCTTGGGAGTTTCTTCTTGTTGTTCATCGTCATTTCCATCATCGCCGTCATCCACTTCCATCTGGTTTTCTTCACCAAACTCTACGAGGATGTCTTCATCGCTCAACGAACCAATGTGAGATGTTAAAACGCCGCTATCTGTATCAACCACATCTTCGGCACTGACTTCATCTGGTACAAGTTTGGGGCTTCTTTCTCGTAAGGCGCTGATATCTTCTAACAGAATGTTGAAGGGATCGTCGTCGTCATTCAAAGCACTTTGTTGTGCTTGGTTAGCAATGCCAGCTTTTCTGAAGCAGTTGCGTATTGTGTCCTCTGAAACTCTACCCCATGCTTCAGTGAGAATGGCCATAGCATCTAAAATAGAGAGGTTGGGTAGGGGCTTTTTGTTGTCAACGGCATCAATGAATTTCTTTACACAGCCTTGCCTATAATACGCCTTTGTTGCTCGTATAACACCGTGATCCATTGGTTGGGTCTTGGAGGTGGAGTTTGGCGGCAAGAAAACTAGATGGATTGCTTTTAAATTGGAGATTTGCGGGTGGGCGGGACAGTTGTCAACTATCAGAGCAATCTTTCTTCCTTGACGCTCAAATTTCCTGTCCTGTTCTCGAACCCATTCCTCAAACAAGCTACTATCCATCCTGCTCTTTTTTTTGAGCACGATATCTATAGGGTAAGTTTATCACGCCTGTAAAGTATCTGGGTTTGACAGACTTCCCGATGACAAACATTGGAAGCTTTTCGCCTTCAGCATTTGCAGCCGCCATACCAGTCAAACGTACTTTATTGTGCTTGCCACCAATGCACTTCTCAGATTTCAGATGCAGCGATTTAACTGGTTAAGCCTTGTAGAATAAACCAAATTCGTCTGCATTGAAAATGTCGCGCAACTGGTAGTTTGTTAGTATGGTTGGCAGAGTTGTCTCTTCCCAGGACGCTGTCATGTCTGCTGTGCAGGATTTAGCCTCGCCAGAGACAGTCTTAAACACAATACCATGTCTACCCTTCCATCTGTCGAACCAACCATTGGACGCCTTAAAAGTTTCAATTCCTAGTTCTCTGGCATATTTTGATGCTTTTTCCTTCAGTATGCCGCCGCTGATCGGCACTCGTTCCTCCCTGACTTTTGTAAACCATTTGTACAGTGCCTTATCCACCGCATCATGGTTGCCTGCTCGCTGCTTTCGTTGACTGTTGCTATCTCCCCTTTCGAATGCTTTCACGATCTTGTCTTTATTCTTTATCCACGTTGAAAGTGTATTTGGTGGGACTTTGTACCGCTCAGCAACATCCTTTTTAGCTATTCCACTCTCAAGCTTCTTGAAAGCCTCGTACTTGTCGAGTAATGTGTTACTAGAGTATTTTCCACGTTTTGACTCCGACATGCTTTCAGGGTACAAAGCAATAATACCAGATGCATTGGCAATTGCGTGACTGAAACAAACTGTAATACAAAGCTACAGTACTGACAAAGGGTCAAAGTACAGTGAACATTGCTAGAAAAAGAACTCCAGTTTAGCGCTGCCCCCGATTTTAGAGTACTACTCGCTCGACAAAGAAGTAACCTTACAATGTGACGCCTCGTAGTCAGGACTCGGTGGTGCACTACTACAAAATGGCCATCCTATAGCTTTCGCATCACGTGCTTTAACGCCGACTGAGTGCAAATATGCGCAAATTAAGAAAGAAATTCTCGCTATCCTGTATGCATATGAACGCTTTGATGCATATATCTATGGTTGTCACAAGGTTCCAAAAACTGGTCGTAAAGGAGATACGCAAAACCATATATTTTATTTACAAGAGTGTATTTACATTATTACTTTCGCGCCCTACTCAGTGTCTAATTTCTCCCTCGTCTATCTAGTTCAATAATAAAAACGAAAACAAAACGCCCACGCAACCACACCCACGTATGTTTGGGTGTGCCACACAAAAAATGTTTCAATATAAACAAGGTCAACAGAATTTGTTACAATGGTCGTGATATAATTACAGTCGAGTCAGACCACAAGCCTTTGGAATCAATTTTCCGAACGAATCTTTGCCTTGCACCCAAACGATTACAACGCATGATGTTTCGATTGCAGAACTACAACCTTAACGTTGTCTACACCAAAGGTTCCACACTGCATGTAGCTGATACCTAGAGTCGAGCGTACTTCCCACTTGATGAACACATTGAAAGCATCAACGCTTTGGAAACAGTTGAGCATACCGAAACCCTACCGGTCAGCCGTGCACGTTTCGACCAAATGAAGAAAGCAAACGAAGCCGACACAGTAATGAAGAAACTAGCAGAAACGACCCAGTATGGTTGGTCAAATAATAAGAAAGACGTCGATAATTAAATACGTGCTTATTGGGATGTAAGAGACCAACTGACTATTCAAAGTTCATTAATCTTTAAAGGACAACAGCTCGTTGTACCTCCAACTCTTCTAGGAGAACTTATGAAAGCAGCTCATGCCGGCCACATTGGAATAGAAGCATGCCAACGCCGCATTCGCGATACGCTCTACTGGCGTCGAATGAACTTGCAGTTCAAGGAATACATGTCGAAATGTGACATTTGCTTACGACACAGCAGTGCGCAACAGAAAGAGCCACTTCTCCAGCACGAAGTACCAGCCCGACCTTGGAGAAAAGTCGCCGCCGATCTTTGCGATTTTGATCACAGACAGCTGCTGTTAGTCGTTGATTACTTTAGCAACAACATCGAAGGTGAGCGCCTAACTTCTACAACGTCACCTAGCGTCATCAAAGCCTTGAAAGCAATGTTTTCTCGTTTTGGAATTCCAGATAGCATAGTATCTGATAATGGTGCACAATTTAGCTCTGACGAGTTTGCCATATTTTGCCAGAAATTGTCAATCAAACATCTGACATCATCCCCACATTATCCACAAAGTAATGGAAAAGCCGAGAATGCAGTGAAAACGGTTAAAAAACTGTTCAACAAATGCAAATCTTCCGGCCAGTCAGAGTATCTTGCACTCCTGGACTGGCGCAACACTCCAAGTGAAGGGATGAAGACTAATTGGAAGACGCTGCAAAACACTACTATTAACACCGTCTACCCTTCTACAACCTCGTTACAACACAAAGAATGACGTGCAAGCACTTCTTAAACAGAAGAAGAAACAGTATCATCATTATAATAAGCATGCCAAACCCCTTAAACCACTGCTGCCAGGAGGCAGGAGATACAGTTTGGCTTCGCTTGCCTGGACAATCGACGTGGTCACGAGGAACATGTAAACAACAAGTGGCACTACGTTCATATCACTTTGAATCGAACGGCAACCTTTACAGACGAAATCGCCGCGACTTGAAGAAAAACAAACAAGACCCATCACTAGAAATGACCGTACTACGAAATAACGAACAAACTACTGTCTCCTACTCCACACCCAGAAGATCCACCAGCATCTCTAAGCCACCCGAACGCTTGATTGATAACGCATAGATTACAGGTTGGAACACTGAAATGAATGACAGATTTGAGATATGAACTAGTTACCATTGTTGATATTACTCTTGAATGTTATTACTCTTGTATCTTAAAGTAAAGACTTAATTTTGTTAAAAGAAGGGAGATGTAACGCGTACGGCACGTTAACAACACGTGCTAAGAAGCACGCGAGAAACTCACGTTCTTTTGTTATTGTATCTTGGCACATTGTGACAATGAATAAAAGGTTAGAATCTACAGAGATGTGAACTTTGTTAAACGCGAGAAAAAACCAGCTGTTTTTGATTCGTTTTGTGGTTTTTATCTTACAATTGTGCCTCATATTAGGAAAAGGTAAGTTTTAGGCAATCCTGTATTTTAGCGTCAGATTCGATTTGGGAAATAAAATAGCGTCGGATTCATTTTACGAAGAGCGCCGGATTGAAACGTATACTCTTCGGTCCCGAATAAGGAGGGGGGCGGGCAATCTTGTATTTTAGGGTCGGATTCGATTTGGGAAATAGCACATGGTGCGAAAGACTGACACGTGGGATTTAAATATGACTATAATCACTGTCTAGACAAATAAAACGTCTAGAAAAATAATACGCCTAGACAAATAAAACGTCTAGACAAATAAAACGCCCCCCTATTTATTCTGGACCAAAGAGTATGCGTTTTAATCCGGCGCTCTTCGTAAAATGAATCCGACGCTATTTTATTTCCCAAATCGAATCCGACGCTAAAATACAGGATTGCCAAGTTTTAAATGAACTAGTCAAGTTTTACGAATACAACATTGAAAAACATTTCGTTTTTGATTATCCTTGGGTGTTGTTGGATGGGACGAACTTTCTTAAAAAATTTGCTATGTAAACACACTGTTTTCAGATAGTTCCATTTTTAGAGGGATGGCTACTGCTGGATATGACAGTCCTTCGGAATACGAGTTGAAGAGACTCGAGAATATCAACAAAAACTTTGAGTTTATGGAAAAATGCGGTGAGTTGAAGCAATATGTCCTCTGTCAACAAGTCGAGTCATTTTCGTTCAGTCAACTCGTTTTTTCGGTGCTTAGTTTTTATTTATGTATAAAGAGAACTATTAACAATCTTTTGTTTTTCCATAATTAGGATTTAAAGTGAATAAGAAAGCACTCATTCCTAAACCGAGGAATAGAAAACCAAAGGTGGAAAGTGACAGTAGTGATGAAGAATGGTTGCCTGGCGTAGATGAAGAAGGTGCCTTTGATGAGAGAAAGAAGTTTAAACCAAGTAAGAGGCTGGTTATTATTTCTGACTAGTTTTTCTCATGGTTATATAACGACGCCTGGTACGGTAATTACTTTGGTCTACTTTTTATTAGTTTTTAAACCCAAAAAACTACCAATCGAAAGAATGCATCGTACCACTAAACAATCAACAAGCCAAGCAAAACAGGTCAGTATTATTGTTTATTAATTTCCATTTATATTATGTGTTCGACAACGTTAAAATAAGATTTTACTTTGTGTAATTTGTCAGTCTGCCAATAAAATAAACGAAGAAAAGACAGGAGAACAAGACCGTTCGGACTTTGAGTTACTCGGAAAATTTGATGATCATACAATAAATGGCCAACTTGGAAAGGAGACGAAAGCTGTAAAAAAGTCGATCAAGTTCAGGTGTAAAAAGATAGCAGAGAAGCAATCACCCAGGGTAACACGCTCTATTCGTAAATGTTATAACGAAGAAGAAGTACCAGATGATGATCGCTACATTTGTAAGTTACCGGAGTTTCGGTTTCAAAGTATCCCTGACAAATTCAGTGATAATGTTAAATTTATATTTTTAGTCTGCGAAGAATGCCAAGACTTTTATTATGGTGAATGTCCATTGCACAATTTTATAATAATTGAAGACTGTAACAGTGAAATGGAGACGATGCATCCAGATGCAGTGAAGTCATTGCCTGAAAGTTTGTCTATTCAAAAGTCCTTGATTCCAGGTGCTGGATTAGGGGTCTTTTCCAAGGTGAAGCTGGACGTTAACACCCGTTTTGGACCTTACAGGGGGAGCAAAGTTGATTTAGAAGATCTGGAAGATGAAATGAACACAGATTACATGTGGGAGGTTTGATAATTTCGTCGACTTCCGTCTATTTAGAAAAAAAAATTGTTATTTATGCTGTCCTAATAAAAGCTTTGTAATTTATTTAGATAGTGCAAGATGGAAAGATGCAACATTACATTGATGGCTTTAATACCTCTTGTAGCAACTGGATGCGCTTTGTCAACTGTTCACGATGTGAAAGTGAGCAAAATTTGGTTGCCTATCAATATCATGGTGAAATTTATTACAGGGCTTATAAACGAATAGAACCAAATACAGAACTTCTGGTTTGGTATGGTGATGAATATGCAGAACAACTTGGGATACCCTTGTTGGAAGAAGAACAATGTGAAGATGACGTTGGTATGTTTTTTATAAGGATCTCATTCAAAATTTGAAATTGTTGGTTTAAGCAGTTTTTCGGAAGTATTACGTTCATTATCAATATTCATCAATCCGAAGATATAAAGCTCTTAAAACAGTCATTGGTTAAAACTCGATACGAACTATGTTGATTAATCAAGATGGTCTATTTTCTGTCTCCAGGTGGATATTCTTGTAAATATTGTGGCCGAATGTATGCATATCATAATTACCTGGAAGTCCATCTAAAGCGATGTCCAGTGTTAGCGCGTGCCGAGTTATGGGAATGTAAAATTTGCTGCAGAAAGTACCTTACAGAGGAATACCTGAACATGCATATGGAGAATGACTGTAATGAAAATGTGAGTTTGAAAAATGATAGACCAAAACAAAATTGCAAGTCTTATCAATATCAACATTGTGAGAAATATTTTACGAAGAATAGCAAATTGATAGAACATCATCGAACACACACTGGAGTGAAACCTTACCAGTGTGAACATTGTGGAAAGAGATTTACAGGAAATGGTGATTTGAAAAAACATCTACGAACACACACTGGGGTGAAACCTTACCAATGTGAACATTGTGGGAAGAGATTTACACAAAATGGTAATTTGAGAGGACATCTAAGAACACACACTGGGGTGAAACCTTACCAGTGTGAACATTGTGGGAAGAGGTTTACACAAAATTGTCATTTGAAATTACATCTACGAACACACACTGGGGTGAAACCTTACCAGTGTGAACATTGTGGGAAGAGATTTACACAAAATGGTAGTTTGAGAGTACATCTAAGAACACACACTGGGGTGAAACCTTACCAGTGTGAACATTGTCGGAAGAGATTTACAGTAAATAGTCATTTGAACTTACATCTAAGAACACACACTGGGGTGAAACCTTACCAGTGTGAACATTGTGGGAAGAGATTTACAGTAAATAGTCATTTGAACTTACATCTAAGAACACACACTGGGGTGAAACCTTACCAGTGTGAACATTGTGGGAAGAGATTTACAGTAAATAGTAGTTTGAACTTACATCTAAGAACACACACTGGGGTGAAACCTTACCAGTGTGAACATTGTGGAAAGAGATTTACACAAAATGGTCATTTGAATAAACATCTACGAACACACACTGTGTGAAACCTTATCAATGTCAATATCGTGGGAAGAGATTTGCCGACAATTGTGATTTTAACAGACATCAAGCAAGTCATAATATTTAGTGTAGGTTTCTTTTATTCGATGAACGTGGAACTGTTACTCAAAATTAATATTGTACAAATAATAATACTTTAAATTTACGGTTTTTCTTTACAGGAATTTTGATATTTAATGGTTTATAATTGAAGCGTTTAACGATTGTTTTTTTGTGAACATTAAAGTTATGAATCTATTTGAAACTATTTTTTAGTTTGTTTCATTTCTTTTAATTTCTTAGGGTTATTATATGGAGATAGCATGTTGTTAAAAGCATAAATGAGTTGATTTTGAATATAATCGTGCATTGTCTTGCGTCGTTTAAAGATTACCAGTCAACCCTGCTAAAGTTGATTATTACAAATTTATAGCTTTCTTGTCTCGCCCATTACGTCTTCATTGGCTCGAATTATAGCTGTATACTCTAATCAGAAACCAGGGAGAAGAAAGTAGAAAAGAAAAATAAACCATGTTGAAAAATGTCGAAAACGGACTAGAAAAATATTGTTTGTGGAACCCCACGAACCCAGCGTGGGTGGAGACACGCGGGCTGCACGAATCTCCATCTTTCTTCAAAACTCCCGCTTCCCCGAAAGCGAAGTGCTGGGGTACTGGTAACGAGATAAAGTCACTGGATAAACTCATTAAGGAACAAGAGTGCACTTTGAATTTTTTCCTTGAAAGTTGTGAAATTTATATGAATCATAGACGAAATAAATTAACGCTATAGGAATCCATGACCCCAAAAAGAAACAGTGGATATTCCTCGTTCTGATGTTAGAAGCAACAAGCAAAGAATTTGAATTGCGAATTATTGCATGGTACGAAGATATCGAAGGTCACTGACTTGTCACTGGTACGTGATTATTTACTAATTTTTAAAATAATATGCTATAAGTTATTCATATAAGTCGCTATTTAGAAATTATAGAACTTTAAAACGGGATAAAAATATTGAAATCTTAAAACCAAACGTTTATGACCAGAAATATAGTCATTATCAGGGCTACAATATATTACGACTACACATGACTATTTTTGACATTTTTAGCCTGCAGTGATCAGGTTTAAAATTTTATGAATGTGACTATGGCCCCACGTTGTAATTAATCATGGACCATTGCTGAGTCCAATGGGCCATGAGCAACTTTTTATGAGACATAATAGCTATCACTAAATATTTGTGAGACATATTAAAGTTTTAAAGCGCCATGTAGAAATTGAATGCCATGTGGAATAATCGAGTTGAAATTCATCAGAGCTATCGCTAAACACGATTCGCTAACGTGCAACCAATCGTAGGATTTCTTTTATTTGTTCGGTCCTAGTCTCACACGGAAACAACACGTTAGCAAAGTTTGGGTTTCGAATTTTTTCTATCCACAAAAAAAACTACACACAACCAGATATATATAGCATTTTTATTTAGGCAAGCATAGGAGAATATAGCATGGGACAAATGGCGCAGTTAAACTGGATTTATTGCGCCATTTAGTGTAAAAATGCGACTATGGCGCGGGCGTTTCCCGATCACTGAGCCTGGTTTATAAATTATACATATTCGATAAATTCAAGCTTATATTGACAGAGCTTATATTCGAACAATCCCCTTATAAAATTATTGAGTTAAGGAAAAACAATTGAAAATGTTTGAATTTTAAAAAGAGAAATATGTAGGTGTGCACTGACGTGGGACTGTGCGAAAAACATGGTAAGACTACATTATATTTGGTATTATGGGCTTTTTCGTTGAAAAATTAAACCTAGAAGTCTAATAGAGTAAGCAAACCAATAATTTAAATGAGCATTAAGTATTAAACGCTGCTGAGTTGACTCAATACAGTAAATTTTATGGCATGGATGTCAAAAGCAACTACAGTTTGATTGTAAAAAAACTTGTGTTATCCTTTCCCTGTTGGCAAATACAAAGTTACATCATTATTATGGGGTAGATAATTTTAGTTTCACGCACTTTACATGTAACTGAGATGCAGCAGAAGGCAAGCAAGGCAACCAAGAACACTTTTTGCAGACAGTTCATATCTGAATTAGTTAGTGGATGGATATTTAAGGATCAGACTACTAGGATTGAGTGTCATGGGGTTTGCATTGTTCCTCATGTCCTGAGCTGCAAAGTCATCTTCAGACCAATAAAGTTTTGATTTGATTAAAATAAAATTTTGCAAAAAAGTCAAAAATTTACCATTCCAAAATTTAGTCTTGCTTAAGACCTATGTCTTGCACTTTCAAGATGCTGTTTTATACAGATTTTGCTTAATCTTATAGTTTTTAAAGTTGTTGGCTGGTTCTGGATTCTGAGCTGCTTTGGCCATGTTTAAAAAAGTACAGTACATCATTAACAGAAGCAATCATTTGTGTCAGCAGGGATATATAGATTCACTAGGACATGGGTTATCCAGAGTTTGGACCCAAGGGGTTTGATCCTTGTTGACCATCTCCCTTCTTTTCATTTAGGCCAAGGAGAAATCTTGGGGCACAGTGAAGATTTTGAGCCACTTTTTTCAAAAGTGGATTGTGAGAAGTAAAAAGAATATCCTGTTTCAAGCACAGTGGGTAGATATATGTAGTTAGACTGTAAGGGCCAGGCTTTTGCCTTTTATTTTTTCACAAGCAGATGAAGAAGTTCCATTGCAACTTTTCAGTATTAGTTCTTTATTTATGTAGAGTACTGTGTATTTTTATACAGAAAAAGAAATATTTTGTTGACATCTGATTTAAATGGTGCAGTGTTTTCTGTGAATTATTTGCTGCTGTCTTGGTAAAAATACGTGTCAAAGAAAGTTGAATTACAGTCTTTTTATAAAACTCGGTGTATTTTAATACTTCCTATAAGTTATATTTTTCTTGATCCAAGCTGTTCAAAAGGTGATAATCAGGAAAACAAACAAACAAACAATAATCAAAAGAAATAAACAAATTATTAAGTCAACAAATCATTCTGGAATTTGGAATGGATGAATTTCTGTAGTTGTTCCATTATATCCCTTGTTCTCCCTACCCTGCTCCATTCTTGACTTCTCTCGATCTTCCTTTGAGTTGTTTAACTCAAGAGTTGTAACCTTCACTGTGCTGTTGTGGTTTCGTTTTTTGCAACATTTTAATTTGCTTGACCAACTTTTAGAAATATCTCTCCATATTCGTCCCATTGGTGCTCCCATAGCCTCACGCCAGCTGTTTGGTGTCTGGACAAATGGTAAAGAAAACCATAGTGAAATATTTTAGAGTATTAAGTCTGAAAATGAAGTTTGAAATGCTCACTGTTTTCTAATTGCTGCTGTCCAGTAATGGTATAAATTTGACAGGGGAGTAATATATTTAGTGTGGATGTTTGAAAGTTGGAGTAGCATGAAATGAGTGGTTGCGTGTAGGATGAAATGAATGAGAGAAAAGTTGGAAAGGTGAAAAAGGGATAATAGGGGTAAGATGATGATAAGAGTACAAAAATGAACTAGACAGGTCATATTAACTTTAACTTTATTATCTGTAATGCCCCTACCATGGGATCTTTTGGATCAACCTCCCAGTATGAGGCCACACACCACTCAATCACAATGAGCACCCGACCAAGAACAATACCAAAATATACACAAAATAACACACCAATCATATCATCAAGAGTTAACTGTCCAGTAGATGGCTGAAGTATTGAGAGGTCTGGAGTACAGTCACCTAAAATACAGTCGAACCCCGCCATTTCGAAGTCCCAAGGGAAATGGAAAAAAGTTCGAAATAGCGGGGTTTCGAAATAACCGGGGTTTCGAAATAACCGGGGAAGCGTAAAATTCGTAACAATGAATAATTTTTTAATAAAATACAGTACAGTATGAAGAAAGACACTGATTAAATAAAAATAGAGTAATTATATGTCGGATAAATGAGCAGATGCTGTTGCATTGAAAAATCTTTGAATGTTCTGTTGTTTTTGGTTTTTTCTAATACTTTTGTCGATCGTGAATGACAACTGGCTTGTTTGCCGTCGAATCTCGGCTCCCTCAACAGCAAAGAAACTGTAGCGTGAAAGAGTCTCGATTGCTTGATGGACCTCACTCTTCGTTGGTCGCTTGGGAGTTTCTTCTTGTTGTTCATCGTCATTTCCATCATCGCCGTCACCCACTTCCATCTGGTTTTCTTCACGAAACTCTGCGAGGATGTCTTCATCGCTCAACGAACCAATGTGAGATGTTAAAACGCCGCTATCTGTATCAACCACATCTTCGGCACTGACTTCATCTGGTACAAGTTTGGGGCTTCTTTCTCGTAAGGCGCTGATATCTTCTAACAGAATGTTGAAGGGATCGTCGTCGTCATTCAAAGCACTTTGTTGTGCTTGGTTAGCAATGCCAGCTTTTCTGAAGCAGTTGCGTATTGTGTCCTCTGAAACTCTACCCCATGCTTCAGTGAGAATGGGCATAGCATCTAAAATAGAGAGGTTGGGTAGGGGCTTTTTGTTGTCAACGGCATCAATGAATTTCTTTACACAGCCTTGCGTATAATACGCCTTTGTTGCTCGTATAACACCGTGATCCATTGGTTGGGTCTTGGAGGTGGAGTTTGGCGGCAAGAAAACTAGATGGATTGCTTTTAAATTGGAGATTTGCGGGTGGGCGGGACAGTTGTCAACTATCAGAGCAATCTTTCTTCCTTGACGCTCAAATTTCTTGTCCTGTTCTCGAACCCATTCCTCAAACAAGTTACTATCCATCCTGCTCTTTTTTTTGAGCACGATATCTGCAGGGTAAGTTTATCACGCCTGTAAAGCATCTGGGTTTCACAGACTTCCCGATGACAAACATTGGAAGCTTTTCGCCTTCAGCATTTGCAGCCGCCATACCAGTCAAACGTACTTTATTGTGCTTGCCACCAATGCACTTCTCAGATTTCAGATGCAGCGATTTATCTGGCAAAGCCTTGTAGAATAAACCAAATTCGTCTGCATTGAAAATGTCGCGCAACTGGTAGTTTGTTAGTATGGTTGGCAGAGTTGTCTCTTCCCAGGACGCTGTCATGTCTGCTGTGCAGGATTTAGCCTTGCCAGAGACAGTCTTAAACACAGTACCATGTCTACCCTTCCATCTGTCGAACCAACCATTGGACGCCTTAAAAGTTTCAATTCCTAGTTCTCTGGCATATTTTGATGCTTTTTCCTTCAGTATGCCGCCGCTGATCGGCACTCGTTCCTCCCTGACTTTTGTAAACCATTTGTACAGTGCCTTATCCACCGCATCATGGTTGCCTGCTCGCTGCTTTCGTTGACTGTGGCTATCTCCCCCTTCGAATGCTTTCACGATCTTGTCTTTATTCTTTATCCACGTTGAAAGTGTATTTGGTGGGACTTTGTACTGCGCAGCAACATCCTTTTTAGCTATTCCACTCTCAAGCTTCTTCAAAGCTTCGTACTTGTCGAGTAATGTGTTACAAGAGTATTTTCCACGTTTTGACTCCGACATGTTTTCAGGGTACAAAGCAATAATACCAGATGAATTGGCAATTGCGTGACTGAAACAAACTGTAATACGAAGCTACTGTAATGACAAAGGGTCAAAGTACAGTGAACATTGCTAAAAAAGAACTCCAGTTAAGCGCTGCCCCCGATTTTAGAGTACTACTCGCTCGACAAAGAAGTAACCATACAGTGTGACGCCTGGCAGTCAGGACTCGGTTGTGCACTACTACAAAATGGCCATCCTATAGCTTTCGCATCACGTGCTTTAACGCCAACTGAGTGCAAATATGCGCAAATTGAGAACGAAATCCTCGCTATCCTGTATGCATGTGAACGCTTTGATGCATATATCTATGGTTGTGATATCATTACAGTCGAGTCAGACCACAAGCCTTTGGAATCAATTTTCCGAAAGAATCTTTGCCTTGCACCAAAACAATTACAACGCATGATGCTTCGATTGCAGAACTACAACCTTAACTTTCTCTACACCAAAGGTTCCACACTGCATGTAGCTGATACCTAGAGTCGAGCGTACCTCCCACTTGATGAACACATTGAAAGCATCAACGCTTTGGAAACAGTTGAGCATACCGAAACCCTACCGGTCAGCCGTGCACGTTTCGACCAAATGAAGAAAGCAAACGAAGCCGACACAGTAATGAAGAAACTAGCAGAAACGAGCCAGTATGGTTGGTCAAATAATAAGAAAGACGTCGATAATGAAATACGTGCTTATTGGGATGTAAGAGACGAACTGACTATTCAAGGTTCATTAATCTTTAAAGGACAACAGCTCGTTGTACCTCCAACTCTTCGAGGAGAACTTATGAAAGCAGCTCATGCCAGCCACATTGGAATAGAGGCATGCCAACGCCGCATTCGCGATACGCTCTACTGGCCTCGAATGAACTTGCAGTTCAAGGAATACATGTCGAAATGTGACATTTGCTTACGACACAGCAGTGCGCAACAGAAAGAGCTACTTCTCCAGCACGAAGAACCAGCCCGACCTTGGACAAAAGTCGCCGCCGATCTTTGCGATTTTGATCACAGACAGCTGCTGGTAGTCGTTGATTACTTTAGCAACTACATCGAAGGTGAGAGCCTAACTTCTACAACGTCACCTAGCGTCATCAAAGCCTTGAAAGCAATGTTTTCTCGTTTTGGAATTCCAGATAGCATAGTATCTGATAATGGTGCACAATTTAGCTCTGACGAGTTTGCCATATTTTGCCAGAAATTGTCAATCAAACATCTGACATCATCCCCACATTATCCACAAAGTAAGGAAAAGCCGAGAATGCAGTGAAAACGGTTAAAAAACTGTTCAACAAATGCAAATCTTCCGGCCAGTCAGAGTATCTTGCACTCCTGGACTGGCGCAACACTCCAAGTGAATAGATGAAGACATCACCAGCACAAAGACTAATGGGACGACGCTGCAAAACACTACTATTGACAGCGACTACCCTTCTACAACCTCGTTACAACACAAAGAATGACGTGCAAGCATTTAAACAGAAGAAGAAACAGTATCATCATTATGATAAGCATGCCAAACCCCTTAAACCACTGCTGCCAGGAGGCAGGAGATACAGTTTGGCTTCGCTTGCCTGGACAATCAACGTGGTCACGAGGAACATGTAAACAACAAGTGGCACTACGTTCATATCACTTTGAATCGAAAGGCAACCTTTATAGACGAAATCGACGGGACTTGAAGAAAAACAAACAAGACCTATCACTAGAAATGACCGCACTACGAAATAACGAACAAACTACTGTCTCCTACTCCACACCCAGAAGATCCACCCGCATCTCTAAGCCACCCGAACCCTTAATTGATAACGCATAGATTACAGGTTGGAACACTGAAATGAATGACAGATTTGAGATATGAACTAGTTACCATTGTTGATATTACTCTTGAAAGTTATTACTCTTGTACCTTAAAGTAAAGACTTAATTTTGTTAAAAGAAGGGAGATGTAACGCGTACGGCACGTTAACAACACGTGCTAAGAAGCACGCGAGAAACTCACGTTCTTTTGTTATTGTATCTTGGCACATTGTGACAATGAATAAAAGGTTAGAATCTACAGAGATGTGAACTTTGTTAAACGCGAGAAAAAACCAGCTGTTTTTGATTCGTTTTGTGGTTTTTATCTTACAATTGTGCCTCATATTAGGAAAAGGTAAGTTTTAGGCAATCCTGTATTTTAGGGTCGGATTCGATTTGGGAAATAAAATAGCGTCGGATTCATTTTACGAAGAGCGCCGGATTGAAACGTATACTCTTCGGTCCCGAATAAGGAGGGAGGCGGGCAATCTTGTATTTTAGCGTCGGATTCGATTTGGAAAATAGCACATGGTGCGAAAGACTGACACGTGGGATTTATATATGACTATAATCACTGTCTAGACAAATAAAACGTCTAGAAAAATAAAACGCCTAGACAAATAAAACGTCTAGACAAATAAAACGCCCCCGTCCTTATTCGGGACCGAAGAGTATACGTTTTAATCCGGCGCTCTTTGTAAAATGAATCCGACGCTATTTTATTTCCCAAATCGAATCCGACGCTAAAATACAGGATTGCCAAGTTTTAAATAAACTAGTCAAGTTTTACGAATACAACATTGAAAAACATTTCGTTTTTGATTATCCTTGGGTGTTGTTAGATGGGACGAACTTTCTTAAAAAATTTGCCCTGTAAACACACTGTTTTCTGATACTTCCATTTTTAGAGGGATGGCTACTGCTGGATATGACAGTCCTTCGGAATACGAGTTGAAGAGACTCGAGAATATCAACAAAAACTTTGAGTTTATGGAAAAATGCGGTGAGTTGAAGCAATATGTCCTCTGTCAACAAGTCGAGTCATTTTCGTTCAGTCAACTCGTTTTTTCGATGCTTAGTTTTTATTTATGTATAAAGAGAACTATTAACAATCTTTTGTTTTTCCATAATTAGGATTTAAAGTGAATAAGAAAGCATTCATTCCTAAACCGAGGAATAGAAAACCAAAGGTGGAAAGTGACAGTAGTGACGAAGAATGGTTGCCTGGCGTAGATGAAGAAGGTGCCTTTGATGAGAGAAAGAAGTTTAAACCAAGTAAGAGGCTGGTTATTATTTATGACTAGTTTTTCTCATGGTTATATAACGACGCCTGGTACGGTAATTACTTTGGTCTACTTTTTATTAGTTTTTAAACCCAAAAAATTACCAATCGAAAGAATGCATCGTACCACTAAACAATCAACAAGCCAAGCAAAACAGGTCAGTATTATTGTTTATTAATTTCCATTTATATTATGTGTTCGACAACGTTAAAATAAGATTTTCCTTTGTGTAATTTGTCAGTCTGCCAATAAAATAAACGAAAAGACAGGAGAACAAGACCGTTTGGATTTTGAGTTACTCGGAAAATTTGATGATCATACAATAAATGGCCCACTTGGAAAGGAGACGAAAGCTGTAAAAAAGTCGATCAAGTTCAGGTGTAAAAAGATAGCAGAGAAGCAATCACCCAGGGTAACACGCTCTATTCGTAAATGTTATAAAGAAGAAGTACCAGATGATGATCACTACATTTGTAAGTTACGGGAGTTTTGGTTTAGAAGTATCCCTGAGAAATTCAGTGATAATGTTAAATTTATATTTTTAGTCTGCAAAGAATGCCAAGACTTTTATTATGGTGAATGTCCATTGCACAATTTTATAATAATTGAAGACTGTAACAGTGAAATGGAGACGATGCATCCAGATGCAGTGAAGTCATTGCCTGAAAGTTTGTCTATTCAAAAGTCCTTGATTCCAGGTGCTGGATTAGGAGTGTTTTCCAAGGTGAAGCTGGACGTTAACACCCGTTTTGGACCTTACAGGGGGAGCAAAGTTGATTTAGAAGATCTGGAAGATGAAATGAACACAGATTACATGTGGGAGGTTAGATAATTTCGTCGACTTCAGTTTATTTAGAAAAAAACTTGTTATTTATGCTGTCCTAATAAAAGCTTTGTAATTTATTTAGATAGTGCAAGATGGAAAGATGCAACATTACATTGATGGCTTTAATACCTCTTGTAGCAACTGGATGCGCTTTGTCAACTGTTCACGATGTGAAAGTGAGCAAAATTTGGTTGCCTATCAATATCATGGTGAAATTTATTACAGGGCTTATAAACGAATAGAACCAAATACAGAACTTCTGGTTTGGTATGGTGATGAATATGCAGAACAACTTGGGATACCCTTGTTGGAAGAAAAACAATGTGAAGATGACGTTGGTATGTTTTTTATATGGATCTCATTCAAAATTTGAAATTGTTGGTTTAAGCAGTTTTTCGGAAGTATTACGTTCATTATCAATATTCATCAATCCGAAGATATAAGGCTCTTAAAACAGTCATTGGTTAAAACTCGATACGAACTATGTTGATTAATCAAGATGGTCTATTTTCTGTCTCCAGGTGGATATTCTTGTAAATATTGTGGCCGAATGTATGCATATCATAATTACCTGGAAGTCCATCTAAAGCGATGTCCAGTGTTAGCGCGTGCCGAGTTATGGGAATGTAAAAATTGCAGTAAAAAGTACATTACAGAGGAATACCTGAACATGCATATGGAGAATGACTGTAATAAAAATGTGAGTTTGAAAAATGATAGACCAAAACAAAATTGCAAGTCTTATCAATATCAGCATTGTGAGAAATATTTTACGAAGAATAGCAAATTGAAAGAACATCAACGAACACACACTGGAGTGAAACCTTACCAGTGTGAACATTGTGGGAAGAGATTTACAGGAAATGGTGATTTGAAAAGACATCTACGAACACACACTGGGGTTAAACCTTACCAGTGTGAACATTGTGGGAAGAGATTTTCACAAAATGGTAGTTTGAGAGGACATCTAAGAACACACACTGGTGTGAAACCTTACCAGTGTGAACATTGTGGGAAGAGATTTACACAAAATGGTAGTTTGAGAGTACATCTAAGAACACACACTGGGGTGAAACCTTACCAGTGTGAACATTGTGGGAAGAGATTTACAGTAAATAGTCATTTGAACTTACATCTAAGAACACATACTGGGGTGAAACCTTACCAGTGTGAACATTGTGGGAAGAGATTTACAGTAAATAGTAGTTTGAACTTACATCTAAGAACACATACTGGGGTGAAACCTTACCAGTGTGAACATTGTGGGAAGAGATTTACAGTAAATAGTCATTTGAACTTACATCTAAGAACACACACTGGGGTGAAACCTTACCAGTGTGAACATTGTGGGAAGAGATTTGCACAAAATACTGGTTTGAACTTACATCTAAGAACACACACTGGGGTGAAACCTTACCAGTGTGAACATTGTGGGAAGAAATTTGCACAAAATAGTGGTTTGAACTTACATCTAAGAACACACACTGGGGTGAAACCTTACCGGTGTGAACATTGTGGGAAGAGATTTACACAAAATGGTAATTTGAATAAACATCTACGAACACACACTGTGTGAAACCTTATCAATGTCAATATCGTGGGAAGAGATTTGCCGACAATTGTGATTTTGACAGACATCAACCAAGTCATAATATTTAGTGTAGGTTTCTTTAATTTGAAGAACGTGGAACTGTTACTCAAAATTAATATTGTACAAATAATAATACTTTAAATTTACGGTTTTTCTTTTCAGCAATTTTAATATTTAATGGTTTATAATTGAAGCGTTTAACGATTGTTCTTTTTGTGATCATTAAGGTTATGAATCTATTTGAAACTACATGTATTTTTTAGTTTGTTTTATTTCTTTTTTATCTTAGGGTTATTATATGGAGATAGCACGTTGTTAAAAGGATAAATGAGTTGATTTTGAATATAATCGTGCATTGTCTTGCGTCGTTTAAAGTTTACAAGTCAACCCTGCTGTCACTCTCAGATATGAATTTACTTTAAAGTTGATTATTACTAATTTATAGCTTTCTTGTCTCGCCCATTACGTCTTCATTGGCTCGAGTTATAGCTGTATACTCTAATCAGAAACCAGGGAGAAGAAAGTAGAAAAGAAAAATAAACCATGTTGAATAATGTCGAAAACCGACAAGAAAAATATTGTTTGTGGAACCCCACGAACCCAGCGTGGGTGGAGACACGCGGGCTACACGAATCTCCATCTTTCTTCAAAACTCCCGCTTCGCCGAAAGCGAAGTGCTGGGTACTGGTAACGAGATAAAGTCACTGGATAAACTCATTAAGGAACAAGAGTGCACTTTGAATTTTTTCCTTGAAAGTTGTGAAATTTATATGAATCATAGACGAAATAAATTAACGCTATAGGAATCCATGACCCCAAAAAGAAACAGTGGATATTCCTCGTTCTGATGTTAGAAGCAACAAGCAAAGAATTTGAATTGCGAATTATTGCATGGTACGAAGATATCGAAGGTCACTGACTTGTCACTGGTACGTGATTATTTACTAATTTTTAAAATAATATGCTATAAGTTATTCATATAAGTCGCTATTTAGAAGTTATAGAACTTTAAAACGGGATAAAAATATTGAAATCTTAAAACCAAACGTTTATGACCAGAAATATAGTCATTATCAGGGTTAGAATATATTACGACTACACGTGGCTATTTTTGACATTTTTAGCCTGGTTTATAAATTATACATATTCGATAAATTCAAGCTTATATTGACAGAGCTTATATTCGAATAATCCCCTCAAAAATTGAAAATGTTTGAATTTTAAAAAGACAAATATGTAGGTGTGCACTGACGTGGGACTGTGCCAAAAACATGGTAAGACTACATTATATTTGGTATTATGGGCTTTTTCGTTGAAAAATTAGACCTAGAAGTCTAATACAGTAAGCAAACCAATAATTTAAATGAGCATTAAGTATTAAACACTGCTGAATTGACTCAATACAGTAAATTTTATGGCATGGATGTCAAAAGCAACTACAGTTTGATTGTAAAAAAACTTGTGTTATCCTTTCCCTGTTGGCAAATACAAAGTTACATCATTATTTTGGGGTAGATAATTTTAGTTTCACACACTTTACATGTAACTGACATACAGCAGAAGGGAAGCAAGGCAACCAAGAACACTTTTTCCAGACAATGCATATCTGAATTAGTTAGTGGATGGATATTTAAGGATCAGACTACTAGCATTGAGTGTCATGGGGTTTGCATTGTTCCTCATGTCCTGAGCTGCAAAGTCATCTTCAGACCAATAAAGTTTTGATTCAATTAAAATAAAATTTTGCAAAAAAGTCAAAAATTTACCATTCCAACATTTAGTCTTGCTTAAGACCTATGTCTTGGATTTTCAAGATGCTGTTTTATACAGATTTTGCTTAATCTTATGGTTTTTAAAGTTGTTGGCTGGTTCTGGATTCTGAGCTGCTTTGGCCATGTTTAAAAAAGTACAGTACATCATTAACAGAAGCAATCATTTGTGTCAGCAGGGATATATAGATTCACTAGGACATGGGTTATCCAGAGTTTGGACCGAAGGGGTTTGATCCTTATTGACCATCTCCCTTCTTTTCATTTAGGCCAAGGAGAAATGTTGGGGCACAGTGAAGATTTTGAGCCACTTTTTTCAAAAGTGGATGGTGAGAAGTAAAAAGAACATCCTGTTTCAAGCACAGTGGGTAGATATATGTAGTTAGACTGTAAGGGCCAGGCTTTTGCCTTTTATTTTTTCACAAGCAGATGAAGAAGTTCCATTGCAACTTTTCAGCATTAGTTCTTTATTTATGTACAGTACTGGGTAATTTTATACAGAAAAAGAAATATTTTGTTGACATCTGATTTAAATGGTGCAGTGTTTTCTGTGAAAAATTTACTGCTGTCTTGGTAAAAATACGTGTCAAACAAAGTTGAATTACAGTCTTTCTATAAAACTGGATGTATTTTAATACTTCCTATAAGTTATATTTTTCTTGATCCTAGCTGTTCAAAAGGTGATAATCAGGAAAACAAACAAACAAACAATAATCAAAAGAAATAAACAAATTATTAAGTCAACAAATCATTCTGGAATTTGGAATGGATGAATTTCTGTAGTTGTTCCATTATATCCCTTGTTCTCCCTACCCTGCCCCATTCTTGACTTCTCTATATGTTCCTTTGAATTGTTTAACTCATGAGTTGTAACCTTCACTGTGCTGTTGTGGTTTCGTTTTTTGCAACATTTTAATTTGCTTGACCAACTTTTAGAAATATCTCTCCATATTCGTCCCATTGGTGCTCCCATAGCCTCACGCCAGCTGTTTGGTGTCTGGACAAATGGTAAAGAAAACCATAGTGAAATATTTTAGAGTATTAAGTCTGAAAATGAAGTTTGAAATGCTCACTGTTTTCTAATTGCTGCTGTCCAGTAATTGTATAAATTTGACAGGGGAGTAATATATTTAGTGTGGATGTTTGAAAGCTGGAGTAGCATGAAATGAGTGGTTGCGTATAGGGGGAAATGAATGAGAGAAAAGTTGGAAAGGTGAAAAAGGGATAATAGGGGTAAGATGATGATAAGAGTACAAAAATGAACTAGAGAGGTCATTTTAATTTTAACTTTCTTATCTGTTATGCCCCTACCATGGTATCCGTTGGGTCAACCTCTTAGTATGAGGCCACACACCACTCAATCACAATAAGCACCAGACCAAGAACAATACCAAAATATACACAAAATAACACACCAATCATATCATGAAGAGTTAACTGTCCAGTAGATGGCTGAAGTATTGAGAGGTCTGGAGTACAGTCGCCTAAAATATATTTTAAAATTAACACGTGATCAACAGAGCTATTCTCGTAAACATGTTTCATTTATATACTATGTTTCAAGTAATAAGTCTGTCACACAAATGTAGTAATGGCCTCCTCATGATAATGTTTATACATAGGTTATTAGAGATTCTGGATTTCGAGTTATTCATGTTTGCATTATATTTTGCATGATGGGTTTTTGTTGGTTTTTTTGGGAAAATTAACAGAAAGGCTGGTTGAAACAGTGAAAATGGCGTTCTTTTGATCAAAGTATTTTATTTCGAGCTTTCGGTCACCAGGCTGTGACCTTTTTTTTTTTTTTTTTTTTTTTTTTTTTTATTTTTTTTTTTTTACCCATTTCTTCCTGACGAAGGTCACACCCTTGTGTCCGAAAGCTCGAAATAGAATATTTTGATCAGAAGAACGCCGTTTTTACTGTTTCAGTTATGTCTATACCTGATCGTGCTTCATTTATATTGTTAAGAAAGGCTGGTGTATGGTTAAGTATTTTTACTTGTCAGAAACTGTAGGACTGTATTGAAGACTTTTCTAGATGCAGCACCATATGAGAAAAGACCCTGTTCTTCTACACAGAACAATACCAACTTACCTTGTTTTTTGAACCAGTAGTCTTCATAGAACAAAATCACTCCTGCTTCACGAAGATTCAAAATTTCCAGGCTAAACCTGGTTGTATATGGTGAGTTTTTTTGAAAAGCCAGGCCATACCCTGAAAGAATATAGACTTGATAAAATAAAGTGCGTGAGACATTGGTTATTCCTACCAACAAAAAGGCCGTTTCTTTTCCAACATAGCAATGATATACCGTGTAGGGCAATAACCAAAGTTTAAACAGTTTCTGGAGCTTTTGGGCTGAAAATGATTACCTTAAACTTTTATTTCACAATTTTTAATAGAACCACTACTTCGATTGTTTTATTTTATGGTCGTAAACTTCATATTTTTATGGTACTAAATGGAAGAGTTTTAACTATGATTTCTGACTCAACGGATGTGAAAAAAGAATTACCGTGCTTAACCTTTATACGCGCCATGTGCGAATGGTTTTCATCAGCATTTTGAGGGAACCACATTGGTGGTTTCAAAATTATTCCATGAACTGTATCACTTTTTTAGGGCCTAAATTTAGCATAATACCGATGGTTTCATTCAGTGGAATGTTGGTAAAATGGCCCTCATTTGGATTGAGAACGAGTGAAGTCAGTTTCCGTGCTCCGATTCGTTGGATCCGACTACCAGAAGGCCGTTACAGCGTAACAAGTAAAGATATTTGTAGTGTTACCAAACTTTCCAAACACTTGACCGACGGTAAACACATCGCACGGTTCTTTGTACGTCTCCCTAACCAGAAAAAGGGAATCATAGATGAACGCAAATTTTTCGTTTTTAACTTTCTCAATGCCTGTAGCAGCTGTCGGTACGAGGGTTCCTCTTGCTTCCATGAACTGATACATCCCATTGAAGGATGGCAGCATGGAGTTTTGAAAGAATTCTTGGGCTGGTGAATTTCTTACTGTGCCATAACTCACATCCATCTGTGTAGCTAGTTGCTGCACCGAGTTGATACTCAGCTTCATTCTATTGAAGGTTAAAAATGCTGCCAAGTTGGCGGTGTATGTTGCTATAAGGATCATGGATGCAGCCCACTGATGTGTAACCTAGTTGAATGAAACTCATTTCGACCAATATTGGGCGAACGAGCCTGTCTTGGAATGAAGATCTTCGATGTTTGGGATAACTATGCTTGCGGCCCACCAGTATTCAAGATAAAGCTGCGGTCTATACTACAGAGTCACCACCTCTTTCAAGGAAGAAATCGTGATGAAATTCCCAGAAGTATTTCAAGAAGGAATTGGATTGATTGAGGGAGAGTACAACGTCAAACTCGACCCTGCTGCAAGACCAGTCCAACACGCGCCTAGACGAGTTCAAGTCGCGATCCGAGAGAAAGTTAAGGAGTCTTTGGATGACCTGGTAAAAAAAGAAGTCGTAAGAAAAGTCACACGACCCACAGATTGGATATCTAGCATGGTTGTGGTCCCAAAGAAGAATGGACAACTTCGAATATGTCTAGATCCAAAAGATTTAAATGCCGCTGTTCTGCGCGAGCACTACCCTGTTCCAGTAATAGAAGATATCGCTACACGACTACATGGAGCAAAAACCTTCTGAGTTCTTGATGTAGCCAATAGGTTTTGGCACGTAAAACTCAGTGAACAATCGTCTTACTTAACCACGTTCCACACCCCATTTGTACGTTAGAGATGGTTGCGTATGCCATTTGGACTGTCGTCTGCCCCGGAAATATTTCAACGAAGAATACATGAATTAATCGAATGCCTGAAAAGAATCGAGGTCTTTGCTGATGATTTTGTGATAGTTGGCTACGGTGATACACAAGAAGCAGCAGCAGCATCACATGACAAAACCTAATTGGCTTTTTGGAACGCTGCAAAGAGCGTGGGATTAAGCTAGCACCAGAGAAGATGAAACTGCGCCGCTCTAGTGTACCATTCATAGGATACATCGCTTCAGCAGAAGGACTGCGTCCAGATCCTGCCAAAGTAGAAGCAATAAACAGAATGCCTAAACCAAGCGACGTGCGAGTTATACAGCGACTGCTAGGCCTTGCACAATATCTTGCTAAATTTTTGCCAAAGCTGTCAGATATTACGAAAACTCTACGCGATCTAACCCTGAAAGGAGCCACCTGGAATTGGACCAAGAAACATGAAGCATCATTTCAAGCTCTAAAGAAAGCAGTTACTGAAGCTACGATTTTAGAGTACTACTCGCTGGACAAAGAAGTAACCATACAGTGTGACGCCTCGCAGTCAGGACTCGGTGGTTCACTACTACAAAATGGCCATCCTATAGCTTTCGCATCACGTGCTTTAACGCCAACTGAGTGCAAATATGCGCAATTAAGAAAGAAATGCTCGCTATCCTGTATGCATGTGAACGCTTTGATGCATATATCTATGGTCGTGATATCATTACAGTCGAGTCAGACCACAAGCCTTTGGAATCAATTTTCCGAAAGAATCTCTGCCGTGCACCCAAACGATTGCAACGCATGATGCTTCGATTGCAGAACTACAACCTTAACGTTGTCTACACCAAAGGTTCCACACTGCATCTAGCTGATACCTAGAGTCGAGCGTACTTCCCACTTGATGAACACATTGAAAGCATCAACGCTTTGGAAACAGTTGAGCATACCGAAACCCTACCGGTCAGCCGTGCACGTTTCGACCAAATGAAGAAAGCAAACGAAGCCGACACAGTAATGAAGAAACTAGCAGAAACGACCCAGTATGGTTGGTCAAATAATAAGAAAGACGTCGATAATGAAATACGTGCTTATTGGGATGTAAGAGACCAACTGAATATTCAAGGTTCATTAATTTTAAAGGCCAACAGCTCGTTGTACCTCCAACTCTTCGAAGAGAACTTATGAAAGCAGCTCATGCCAGCCACATTGGAATAGAGGTATGCCAACGCCGCATTCGCGATACGCTCTACTGGCGTCGAATGAACTTGCAGTTCAAGGAATACATGTCGAAATGTGACATTTGCTTACGACACAGCAGTGCGCAACAGAAAGAGCCACTTCTCCAGCACGAAGTAGCAGCCCGACCTTGGACAAAAGTCGCCGCCGATCTTTGCGATTTTGATCACAGACAGCTGCTGGTAGTCGTTGATTACTTTAGCAACTACATCGAAGGTGAGCGCCTAACTTCTACAACGTCACCTAGCGTCATCAAAGCCTTGAAAGCAATGTTTTCTCGTTTTGGAATTCCAGATAGCATAGTATCTGATAATGGTCCACAATTTAGCTCTGACGAGTTTGCCATATTTTGCCAGAAATTGTCAATCAAACATCTGACATCATCCCCACATTATCCACAAAGTAACGGAAAAGCCGAGAATGCAGTGAAAACGGTTAAAAAACTGTTCAACAAATGTAAATCATCGGCCAGTCAGAGTATCTTGCACTCCTGGACTGGCGCAACACTCCAAGTGAATAGATGAAGACATCACCAGCACAAAGACTAATGGGACGACGCTGCAAAACACTACTATTGACAGCGACTACCCTTCTACAACCTCGTTACAACACAAAGAATGACGTGCAAGCACTTCTTAAACAGAAGAAGAAACAGTATCATCATTATGATAAGCATGCCAAACCCCTTAAACCACTGCTGCCAGGAGGCAAGAGATACAGTTTGGCTTCGCTTGCCTGGACAATCGACGTGGTCACGAGGAACATGTAAACAACAAGTGGCACTACGTTCATATCACTTTGAATCGAACGGCAACCTTTACAGACGAAATCGCCGTGACTTGAAGAAAAACAAACAAGACCCATCACTAGAAATGACCGCACTACGAAATAACGAACAAACTACTGTCTCCTACTCCACACCCAGAAGATCCACCCGCATGTCCAAGCCACCCGAACGCTTGATTGATAACGCATAGATTACAGGTTGGAACACTGAAATGAATGACAGATTTGAGATATGAACTAGTTACCGTTGTTGATATTACTCTTGAATGTTATTACTCTTGTACCTTAAAGTAAAGACTTAATTTTGTTAAAAGAAGGGAGATGTAACGCGTACGGCACGTTAACAACACGTGCTAAGAAGCACGCGAGAAACTCACGTTCTTTTGTTATTGTATCTTGGCACATTGTGACAATGAATAAAAGGTTAGAATCTACAGAGATGTGAACTTTGTTAAACGCGAGAAAAAACCAGCTGTTTTTGATTCGTTTTGTGGTTTTTATCTTACAATTGTGCCTCATATTAAGAAAAGGTAAGTTTTAGGCAATCCTGTATTTTAGAGTCGGATTCGATTTGGGAAATAAAATAGCGTCGGATTTATTTTGCGAAGAGCGCCGGATTGAAACGTATACTCTTCGGTCCCGAATAAGGAGGGGGGCGGGCAATCTTGTATTTTAGCGTCGGATTCGATTTGGGAAATAGCACATGGTGCGAAAGACTGACACGTGGGATTTAAATATGACTATAATCACTGTCTAGACAAATAAAACGTCTAGAAAAATAAAACGCCTAGAAAAATAAAACGCCTAGACAAATAAAACGTCTAGACAAATAAAACGCCCCCCTCCTTATTCGGGACCGAAGAGTATACGTTTTAATCTGGCACTCTTTGTAAAATGAATCCGACGCTATTTTATTTCCCAAATCGAATCCGACGCTAAAATACAGGATTGCCAAGTTTTAAATGAACTAGTCAAGTTTTACGAATACAACATTGAAAAACATTTCGTTTTTGATTATCCTTTGGTGTTGTTACATGGGACGAACTTTCTTAAAAAATTTGCCATGTAAACACACTGTTTTCAGATACTCCCATTTTTGAAGGGATGGCTACTGCTGGATATGACAGTCCTTCGGAATACGAGTTGAAGAGACTCGAGAATATCAACAAAAACTTTGAGTTTATGGAAAAATGCGGTGAGTTGAAGCAATATGTCCTCTGTCAACAAGTCGAGTCATTTTCGTTCAGTCAACTCGTTTTTTCGGTGCTTAGTTTTTATTTATGTATAAAGAGAACTATTAACAATCTTTTGTTTTTCCATAATTAGGATTTAAAGTGAATAAGAAAGCATTCATTCCTAAACCGAGGAATAGAAAACCAAAGGTGGAAAGTGACAGTAGTGACGAAGAATGGTTGCCTGGCGTAGATGAAGAAGGTGCCTTTGATGAGAGAAAGAAGTTTAAACCAAGTAAGAGGCTGGTTATTATTTATGAGTAGTTTTTCTCATGGTTATATAACGACGCCTGGTACGGTAATTACTTTGGTCTACTTTTTATTAGTTTTCAAACCCAAAAAATTACCAATCGAAAGAATGCATCGTACCACTAAACAATCAACAAGCCAAGCAAAACAGGTCAGTATTATTGTTTATTAATTTCCATTTATATTATGTGTTCGACAACGTTAAAATAAGATTTTCCTTTGTGTAATTTGTCAGTCTGCCAATAAAATAAACGAAGAAAAGACAGGAGAACAAGACCGTTCGGATTTTGAGTTACTCGGAAAATTTGATGATCATACAATAAATGGCCAACTTGGAAAGGAGACGAAAGCTGTAAAAAAGTCGATCAAGTTCAGGTGTAAAAAGATAGCAGAGAAGCAATCACCCAGGGTAACACGCTCTATTCGTAAATGTTATAAAGAAGAAGAAGTACCAGATGATGATCACTACATTTGTAAGTTACGGGAGTTTTGGTTTCAAAGTATCCCTGAGAAATTCAGTGATAATGTTAAATTTATATTTTTAGTCTGCAAAGAATGCCAAGACTTTTATTATGGTGAATGTCCATTGCACAATTTTATAATAATTGAAGACTGTAACAGTGAAATGGAGACGATGCATCCAGATGCAGTGAAGTCATTGCCTGAAAGTTTGTCTATTCAAAAGTCCTTGATTCCAGGTGCTGGATTAGGAGTGTTTTCCAAGGTGAAGCTGGACGTTAACACCCGTTTTGGACCTTACAGGGGGAGCAAAGTTGATTTAGAAGATCTGGAAGATGAAATGAACACAGATTACATGTGGGAGGTTTGATAATTTCGTCGACTTCAGTTTATTTAGAAAAAAACTTGTTATTTATGCTGTCCTAATAAAAGCTTTGTAATTTATTTAGATAGTGCAAGATGGAAAGACCCAACATTACATTGATGGCTTTAATACCTCTTGTAGCAACTGGATGCGCTTTGTCAACTGTTCACGATGTGAAAGTGAGCAAAATTTGGTTGCCTATCAATATCATGGTGAAATTTATTACAGGGCTTATAAACGAATAGAACCAAATACAGAACTTCTGGTTTGGTATGGTGATGAATATGCAGAACAACTTGGGATACCCTTGTTGGAGGAAGAACAATGTGAAGATGACGTTGGTATGTTTTTTATATGGATCTCATTCAAAATTTGAAATTGTTGGTTTAAGCAGTTTTTCGGAAGTATTACGTTCATTATTAATATTCATCAATCCAAAGATATAAAGCTCTTAAAACAGTCATTGGTTAAAACTCGATACGAACTATGTTGATTAATCAAGATGATCTATTTTCTGTCTCCAGGTGGATATTCTTGTAAATATTGTGGCCGAATGTATGCATATCATAATTACCTGGAAGTCCATCTAAAGCGATGTCCAGTGTTAGCGCGTGCCGAGTTATGGGAATGTAAAAATTGCAGCAGAAAGTACCTTACAGAGGAATACCTGAACATGCATATGGAGAATGACTGTAATAAAAATGTGAGTTTGAAAAATGATAGACCAAAACAAAATTGCAAGTCTTATCAATATCAACATTGTGAGAAATATTTTACGAAGAATAGCAAATTGAAAGAACATCAACGAACACACACTGGAGTGAAACCTTACCAGTGTGAACATTGTGGGAAGAGATTTACAGAAAATGGTAGTTTGAGAGGACATCTAAGAACACACACTGGTGTGAAACCTTACCAGTGTGAACATTGTGGGAAGAGATTTACACAAAATGGTAGTTTGAGAGGACATCTAAGAACACACACTGGTGTGAAACCTTACCAGTGTGAACATTGTGGGAAGAGATTTACAGTAAATAGTAATTTGAACTTACATCTAAGAACACACACTGGGGTGAAACCTTACCAGTGTGAACATTGTGGGAAGAGATTTACACAAAATAGTCATTTGAACTTACATCTAAGAACACACACTGGGGTGAAACCTTACCAGTGTGAACATTGTGGGAAGAGATTTACTGTAAATAGTCATTTGAACTTACATCTAAGAACACACACTGGGGTGAAACCTTACCAGTGTGAACATTGTGGGAAGAGATTTACACAAAATAGTCATTTGAACTTACATCTAAGAACACACACTGGGGTGAAACCTTACCAGTGTGAACATTGTGGGAAGAGATTTACACAAAATGGTAGTTTGAGAGGACATCTAAGAACACACACTGGTGTGAAACCTTACCAGTGTGAACATTGTGGGAAGAGATTTGCAGTAAATAGTCATTTGAACTTACATCTAAGAACACACACTGGGGTGAAACCTTACCAGTGTGAACATTGTGGGAAGAGATTTACACAAAATGGTCATTTGAATAAACATCTACGAACACACACTGTGTGAAACCTTATCAATGTCAATATCGTGGGAAGAGATTTGCCGACAATTGTGATTTTGACAGACATCAACCAAGTCATAATATTTAGTGTAGGTTTCTTTTATTCGATGAACGTGGAACTGTTACTCAAAATTAATATTGTACAAATAATAATACTTTAAATTTACGGTTTTTCTTTACAGCAATTTTGATATTTAATGGTTTATAATTGAAGCGTTTAACGATTGTTCTTTTTGTGAACATTAAAGTTATGAATCTATTTGAAACTACATGTATTTTTTAGTTTGTTTCATTTCTTTTTTATCTTAGGGTTATTATATGGAGGTAGCACGTTGTTAAAAGCATAAATGAGTTGATTTTGAATATAATCGTGCATTGTCTTGCGTCGTTTAAAGATTACCAGTCGACCCTGCTGTCACTCTCAGATATGAATTTACTTTAAAGTTGATTATTACAAATTTACAGCTTTCTTGTCTCGCCTATTACGTCTTCATTGGCTCGAGTTATAGCTGTATACTCTAATCAGAAACCAGGAAGAAGAAAGTAGAAAAGAAAAATAAACCATGTTGAAAAATGTCGAAAACCGACTAGAAAAATATTAAAGTAAATGGTTTGAACCTGGGAGAATCGTGACATGTTTGAGGAAGTTGATCGTCCAGGTTAGTGTAGTCTTGAGAAAGACTGTTGGTTGAAGTGACTGACGTTTCGAAAGCCTTAGCGGCGGTCATCTTCAGAGTCAAAATATTGTTTGTGGAACCCCACGAACCCAGCGTGGGTGGAGACACGCGGGCTACACGAATCTCCATCTTTCTTCAAAACTCCCGCTTCGCCGAAAGCGAAGTGCTGGGGTACTGGTAACGAGATAAAGTCACTGGATAAACTCATTAAGGAACAAGAGTGCACTTTGAATTTTTTCCTTGAAAGTTGTGAAATTTATATGAATCATAGACGAAATAAATTAACGCTATAGGAATCCATGACCCCAAAAAGAAACAGTGGATATTCCTCGTTCTGATGTTAGAAGCAACAAGCAAAGAATTTGAATTGCGAATTATTGCATAGTACGAAGATATCGAAGGTCACTGACTTGTCACTGGTACGTGATTATTTACTAATTTTTAAAATAATATGCTATAAGTTATTCATATAAGTCGCTATTTAGAAATTATAGAACTTTAAAACGGGATAAAAATATTGAAATCTTAAAACCAAACGTTTATGACCAGAAATATAGTCATTATCAGGGCTACAATATATTACGACTACACGTGACTATTTTTGACATTTTTAGCCTGCAGTGATCAGGTTTAAAATTTTATGAATGTGACTATGGCCCCACGTTGTAATTAATCATGGGCCATTGCTGAGTCCAATGGGCCATGAGCAACTTTTTATGAGACATAATAGCTATCACTAAATATTTGTGAACATATTAAAGTTTTAAAGCGCCATGTAGAAATTGAATGCCATGTGGAATAATCGAGTTGAAATTCATCAGAGCTATCGCTAAACACGATTCGCTAACGTGCAACCAATCGTAGGATTTCTTTTATTTGTTCGGCCCTAGTCTCACACGGAAACAACACGTTAGCAAAGTTTGGGTTTCGAATTTTTTCTATCCACAAAAAAAACTACACACAACCAGATATATATAGCATTTTTATTTAGGCAAGCATAGGAGAATATAGCATGGGCCAAATGGCGCAGTTAAACTGGATTTATCGCGCCATTTAGTGTAAAAATGCGACTATGGCGCATGGCGCGGTCGTTTCCCGATCACTGAGCCTGGTTTATAAATTATACATATTCGATAAATTCAAGCTTATATTGACAGAGCTTATATTCGAACAATCCCCTTATAAAATTATTGAGTTAAGGAAAAACAATTGAAAATGTTTGAATTTTAAAAAGACAAATATGTAGGTGTGCACTGACGTGGGACTGTGCCAAAAACATGGTAAGACTACATTATATTTGGTATTATGGGCTTTTTCGTTGAAAAATTAAACCTAGAAGTCTAATAGAGTAAGCAAACCAATAATTTAAATGAGCATTAAGTATTAAACACTGCTGAATTGACTCAATACAGTAAATTTTATGGCATGGATGTCAAAAGCAACTACAGATTGATTGTAAAAAAACTTGTGTTATCCTTGCCCTGTTGGCAAATACAAAGTTACATCATTATTTTGGGGTAGATAATTTTAGTTTCACCCACTTTACATGTAACTGAGATGCAGCAGAAGGCAAGCAAGGCAACCAAGAACACTTTTTCCAGACAGTTCATATCTGAATTAGTTAGTGGATGGATATTTAAGGATCAGACTACTAGGATTGAGTGTCATGGGGTTTGCATTGTTCCTCACATCCTGAGCTGCAAAGTCATCTTCAGACCAATAAAGTTTTGATTCAATTAAAATAAAATTTTGCAAAAAAGTCAAAAATTTACCATTCCAACATTTAGTCTTGCTTAAGACCTATGTCTTGGACTTTCAAGATGCTGTTTTATAGAGATTTTGCTTAATCTTATGGTTTTTAAAGTTGTTGGCTGGTTCTGGATTCTGAGCTGCTTTGGCCATGTTTAAAAAAGTACAGTACATCATTAACAGAAGCAATCATTTGTGTCAGCAGGGATATATAGATTCACTAGGACATGGGTTATCCAGAGTTTGGACCCAAGGGGTTTGATCCTTGTTGACCATCTCCCTTCTTTTCATTTAGGCCAAGGAGAAATCTTGGGGCACAGTGAAGATTTTGAGCCACTTTTTTCAAAAGTGGATGGTCAGAAGTAAAAAGAACATCCTGTTTCAAGCACAGTGGGTAGATATATGTAGTTAGACTGTAAGGGCCAGGCTTTTGCCTTTTATTTTTTCTCAAGCAGATGAAGAAGTTCCATTGCAACTTTTCAGTATTAGTTCTTTATTTATGTACAGTACTGTGTATTTTTATACAGAAAAAGAAATATTTTGTTGACATCTGATTTAAATGGTGCAGTGTTTTCTGTGAATTATTTGCTGCTGTCTTGGTAAAAATACGTGTCAAACAAAGTTGAATTACAGTCTTTTTATAAAACTCGGTGTATTTTAATACTTCCTATAAGTTATATTTTTCTTGATCCTAGCTGTTCAAAAGGTGATAATCAGGAAAACAAACAAACAAACAATAATCAAAACAAATAAACAAATTATTAAGTCAACAAATCATTCTGGAATTTGGAATGGATGAATTTCTGTAGTTGTTCCATTATATCCCTTGTTCTCCCTACCCTGCCCCATTCTTGACTTCTCTTGATCTTCCTTTGAGTTGTTTAACTGAAGAGTTGTAACCTTCACTGTGCTGTTGTGGTTTCGTTTTTTGCAACATTTTAATTTGCTTGACCAACTTTTAGAAATATCTCTCCATATTCGTCCCATTGGTGCTCCCATAGCCTCACGCCAGCTGTTTGGTCTCTGGACAAATGGTAAAGAAAACCATAGTGAAATATTTTAGAGTATTAAGTCTGAAAATGAAGTTTGAAATGCTCACTGTTTTCTAATTGCTGCTGTCCAGTAATGGTATAAATTTGACAGGGGAGTAATATATTTAGTGTGGATGTTTTAAAGCTGGAGTAGCATGAAATGAGTGGTTGCATATAGGTGGAAATGAATGAGAGAAAAGTTGGAAAGGTGAAAAAGGGATAATAGGGGTAACATGATGATAAAAGTACAAAAATGAACTAGATAGGTCATATTAATTTTAACTTTATTATTTGTAATGCCCCTACCATGGGATCTGTTGGATCAACCTCCCAGTATGAGGCCACACACCACTCAATCACAATGAGCACCAGACCAAGAGCAATACCAAAATATACACAAAATAACACACCAATCATATCATCAAGAGTTAACTGTCCAGTAGATGGCTGAAGTATTGAGAGGTCTGGAGTACAGTCACCTAAAATACAGTCGAACCCCGCCATTTCGAAGTCCCAAGGAAAATGGAAAAAAGTTCGAAATAGCGGGGTTTCGAAATAACCGGGGAAGCGTAAAATTCGTAACAATGAATCATTTTTTAATAAAATACAGTACAGTATGAAGAAAGACACTGATTAAATAAAAATAGAGTAATTATATGTCGGATAAATCAGCAGATGCTCAGGGATTGATCCAGGAAATTTAGTGAGTGGTTTCCGAGTGCCGCAGGCGTGAGAATAGTAGGGGGGTCCGGGGGTATGCTCCCCCGGAAAATTTTGAAATTTTAGATGCTCGGAAATGCAATTTCCTGCATTTTCAGAAGACGTTTCATGAAAACATGCAGGTACCTTTTTTCCTCAAATTGTACCATTTTAGCATCACTTACATCTCCCAATAGATATACTGTACAAACCTTGGAGGCCACAATTTTACAAGGATAGTGTTTCACAAATTATTTTTGTAGCACAAAGGGTGCAAAACTGATTTATGGAGTACCTCCCCAAAAGTTTCATCACAAATAGCTGTACCATACAACTAGGTTCAGGTGGATCTTATACCCAAGCTTAGCTAGAGGTGCATACCAGTACTTCAAAATCTTGAACTAATTCAAAATTGACCTCAATGGCTTGATATAACTGCAGAATGGCAGGTGGCAAAGCTGAATAGTTCAAAATTATCTTGATACCACAGCAGAATGGTAGGTAGGAAGGCTAAATGTTCAAAATTATCTTCATACAACAGCAGAATTGCAGGTAGGAAGGCTAAATGTTCAAAATTATCTTCATACAACAGCAGAATCGCAGGTAGGAAGGCTAAATGTTCAAAATTATCTTCATACAACAGCAGAATGATAGGTAGGAAGGCTAATTGTTCAAAATTATCTTTATACAACAGCAGAATGATAGGTAGGAAGGCTAATTGTTCAAAATTATCTTCATACAACAGCAGAATGGTAGGTAGGAAGGCTAAATGTTCAAAATTATCTTCACACAACAGCAGAATAGTAGGTAGGAAGGCTAATTGTTCAAAATTATCTTCATACAACCAGCAGAATAGTAGGTAGGAAGGCTAATTGTTCAAAATTATCTTCATACAACAGCAGAATGATAGGTAGGAAGGCTAATTGTTCAAAATTATCTTCATACAACAGCAGAATAGTAGGTAGGAAGGCTAAATGTTCAAAATTATCTTCATACAACAGCAGAATAGTAGGTAGGAAGGCTAAATGTTCAAAATTATCTTCATACAACAGCAGAATAGTAGGTAGGAAGGCTAATTGTTCAAAATTATCTTCATACAACAGCAGAATGATAGGTAGGAAGGCTAATTGTTCAAAATTATCTTCATACAACAGCAGAATGATAGGTAGGAAGGCTAATTGTTCAAAATTATCTTCATACAACAGCAGAATGGTAAGTAGGAAGGCTAAATGTTCAAAATTATCTTCATACAACAGCAGAATGGTAGGTAGGAAGGCTAAATGTTCAAAATTATCTTCATACAACAGCAGAATGATAGGTAGGAAGGCTAATTGTTCAAAATTATCTTCATACAACAGCAGAATGATAGGTAGGAAGGCTAAATGTTCAAAATTATCTTCATACAACAGCAGAATGATAGGTAGGAAGGCTAAATGTTCAAAATTATCTTCATACAACAGCAGAATGTTAGGTAGGAAGGCTAATTGTTCAAAATTATCTTCATACAACAGCAGAATGGTAGGTAGGAAGGCTAAATGTTCAAAATTATCTTCATACAACAGCAGAATGATAGGTAGGAAGGCTAAATGTTCAAAATTATCTTCATACAACAGCAGAATAGTAGGTAGGAAGGCTAAATGTTCAAAATTATCTTCATACAACAGCAGAATAGTAGGTAGGAAGGCTAAATGTTCAAAATTATCTTCATACAACAGCAGAATCGCAGGTAGGAAGGCTAAATGTTCAAAATTATCTAAATACAACAGCAGAATGGAAGGTAGGAAGGCTAAATACATGTAGTTCAAAATTAACTTGATAGAGCTGAAGAATTGCAGGTAGGATGGCCAAATAGTTTGAAATCATTTGATAGCCATGAGAAGCGCACTAGCCATTCATACCTGAACCGTCGATGTTTTCCACCACTCTCAGAAGTCGCTAGAACGAGAAAGAGCTGGTCAGGTTCCCAGACATTCTGAATAAAGCGCAATTTTTCTGCGGGAGAGAATCGGCCAATGGTCACGTAAACGAGCCCAATATCAAAAAGATAACAATCTTATTTGGGACACACGGACTGTCCACGCGCAGCCACATTGTAGCACTAATCGATGATGGGTTTGCGATGGGTTCACCTTAATTCAAGGTGCTTGACCAATAAAATACAGTTTCGATGGATTCACTTTAATTGCCTGTGAGGTTTTAGCCAATAATATGAACTTTCGATGGGTTTCCGTGGGCTTCACGCAAGAAGCACTGGTTTCCGAGTTTCCACGCGATGGCTCACGCCATACGCGAATCCTCTGTGCTCATTTGGTTCGATTTTGCGGTGAATTCCGCCAAATTTGGTGCCCGGTGGTGCCAGCGGGGAGAAGCGATAATAAACACAATAAAAGAAAATACATTGCGCATGCTCATTTTTTAAAATTTGATGGGTTTCTGGAAACCCAGTGAACCGGTCTGGATCCACCCCTGGATGCTGTTGCATTGAAAAATCTTTGAATGTTCTGTGGTTTTTGGTTTTTTCTAATACTTTTGTCGATCGTGAATGACAACTGGCTTGTTTGCCGTCGAATCTCGGCTCCCTCAACAGCAAACAAACTGTAGCGTGAGAGAGTCTCGATTGCTTGATGGACCTCACTCTTCGTTGGTCGCTTGGGAGTTTCTTCTTGTTGTTCATCGTCATTTCCATCATCGCCGTCATCCACTTCCATCTGGTTTTCTTCACGAAACTCTGCGAGGATGTCTTCATCGCTCAACGAACCAATGTGAGATGTTAAAACGCCGCTATCTGTATCAACCACATCTTCGGCACTGACTTCATCTGGTACAAGTTTGGGGCTTCTTTCTCGTAAGGCGCTGATATCTTCTAACAGAATGTTGAAGGGATCGTCGTCGTCATTCAAAGCACTTTGTTGTGCTTGGTTAGCAATGCCAGCTTTTCTGAAGCAGTTGCGTATTGTCTCCTCTGAAACTGTACCCCATGCTTCAGTGAGAATGGGCATAGCATCTAAAATAGAGAGGTTGGGTAGGGGCTTTTTGTTGTCAACGGCATCAATGAATTTCTTTACACAGCCTTGCGTATAATACGCCTTTGTTGCTCGTATAACACCGTGATCCATTGGTTGGGTCTTGGAGGTGGAGTTTGGCGGCAAGAAAACTAGATGGATTGCTTTTAAATTGGAGATTTGCGGGTGGGCGGGACAGTTGTCAACAATCAGAGCAATCTTTCTTCCTTGACGCTGAAATTTCCTGTCCTGTTCTCGAACCCATTCCTCAAACAAGCTACTATCCATCCAGCTCTTTTTTTTGAGCACGATATCTGCAGGGTAAGTTTATCACGCCTGTAAATTATCTGGGTTTGACAGACTTCCCGATGACAAACATTGGAAGCTTTTCGCCTTCAGCATTTGCAGCCGCCATACCAGTCAAACGTACTTTATTGTGCTTGCCACCAATGCACTTCTCAGATTTCAGATGCAGCGATTTATCTGGTTAAGCCTTGTAGAATAAACCAAATTCGTCTGCATTGAAAATGTCGCGCAACTGGTAGTTTGTTAGTATGGTTGGCAGAGTTGTCTCTTCCCAGGACGCTGTCATGTCTGCTGTGCAGGATTTAGCCTCGCCAGAGACAGTCTTAAACACAATACCATGTCTACCCTTCCATCTGTCGAACCAACCATTGGACGCCTTAAAAGTTTCAATTCCTAGTTCTCTGGCATATTTTGATGCTTTTTCCTTCAGTATGCCGCCGCTGATCGGCACTCGTTCCTCCCTGACTTTTGTAAACCATTTGTACAGCGCCTTATCCACCGCATCATGGTTGCCTGCTCGCTGCTTTCGTTGACTGTGGCTATCTCCCCCTTCGAATGCTTTCACGATCTTGTCTTTATTCTTTATCCACGTTGAAAGTGTATTTGGTGGGACTTTGTACCGCGCAGCAACATCCTTTTTAGCTATTCCACTCTCAAGCTTCTTCAAAGCCTCGTACTTGTCGAGTAATGTGTTACAAGAGTATTTTCCACGTTTTGACTCAGATGTGCTTTCAGGGTACAAAGCAATAATACCACATGCATTGGCAATTGCGTGACTGAAACAAACTGTAATACGAAGCTACTGTAGTGACAAAGGGTCAAAGTACAGTGAACATTGCTAAAAAAGAACTCCAGTTAAGCGCTGCAAATTGCAATGGATCCCCAGTGCACGCTCGCCTCGTTCGAAATCGACTCGCACGTTAAGGGATATCATGCCTACCAAAATGAATGGGTTCCTGTGGTCAACGAGAAACTAAGGACCCGAACAGAGCCAGAAAACGTTGTGGACAAGTATGCAGTGTGCGTGTTGTCAGGTGAAGACGTTGTTGGACATTTAAAGACAGGAAAAAGTGGACGTTTTGCCAAAACGGTATTTTACTATTTGAGGGGTGATAAAGACGGTTCATGCAGCGTCATCGTGAGGGGCAAACCTGTCAACCTTGGAGATGGAGAAGGCATGCAAGTGTCGTGCACTGTACATTTCACAGGGCAGAAAACATTCATTGAGGTCCTGCGGAAACAGCTTTCAAGCCTAGATGAGTGTTAGATGTCGTTGATTCCCACGTTATCACGCTGATTTGTAAAATAATGCGAAATGCTTAGAGATGAATCATCAAGCAGATGTCAAAGGACGTTTGTAATCACCAAAGAAAATTCAGAACATTACTTTACAATGTCGAATGATCAGAATAGAGACAGCAGAGTTCATACATGAGTATTTCAGCCGGAAGAACAGTTCACTAACAGTGCGTTTTGTTTTGTAATTGAATAACACAGCTGGAATTTCTTAGCGGGACACTGCACGTGAGTCAAGCATTGTAAGTCACCAATTACGCAACACGAGCTCAAATAAAATGCAATACGTTTCCAGCTGTGGGTTGATTTAAGGTGTAGGGAAAGAACGATCAGTTCGAATTAGCGGGGAATTCGAAATAACCGAGTTCGAAATAGCTGATAGTAAATGACTGAAAACATAAGGGTAAATCCAAGGGAATTCGATCTTAGTTCGAAATAGCGGGGACTTCGAATTAACCGAGTTCGAAATAGCGAGGTTCGACTGTACATTTTAAAATTAACAAATGATCAACAGAGCTATTCTCGTAAACATGTTTCATTTATATACTATGTTCCAAGTAATAAGTCTGTCACACAAATGTAGTAATGGCCTCCTCATGATAATGTTTATACATAGGTTATTAGAGATTCTGGGTTCCGAGTTAATCATGTTTGCATTATATTTTGCATGATGGGTTTTTGTTGGTTTTTTTAGGAAAAGTAACGGAAAGGCTGGTGTATGGTTAAGTATTTGTACTTGTCAGAAACTGTAGGACTGTATTGAAGACGTTTCTAAATGCAGCACCATATGAGAAAAGACCCTGTTCTTCTACAGAGAACAATACCAACCTACGTTGTTTTTTGAACCAGTAGTCTTCATAGAACAAGATTACTCCTGCTTCACGAAGATTTAAAATTTCCAGGCTAAACGTGGTTGTATATGGTGAGTTTTTTTGAAAAGCCAGGCCATACCCTGAAAGAATATAGACTTGATAAAATAAGGTACGTGAGACATTGGTTATTCCTACCAACAAAAAGGCCGTTTCTTTTCCAACATAGCAATGAGATACAGTGTAGGGCAATAACGAAAGTTTAAACAGTTTCTACATCTTTTGAGCTGAAAATGATTACCTTAAACTTTTACTTCACAATTTTTAATAGAACCAATACTTCGATTGCTATATTTTATGGTCGTAAACTTCATATTTTTATGGTACTAAATGGAAGAGTTTTAACTATGATTTGTGACTCAACGGATGTGAAAAAAGAATTACCACGTTTAACCTTTTTACGCGCCATTTTCGAATGGTTTTCAGCAACATTTTGAGGGAACCAAATTGGCGGTTTCAAAATTATTCCATGAACTGCATCACTTTTTTATGACTTAAATTTAGCATAATACCGATGGTGTCATTCCATGGAATGTTGGTAAAATGGCCCTCATTTGGATTGAGAACGAGTGAAGTCAGTTTCCGTGCTCCGATTCGTTGGATCCGACTACCAGAAGGCCGTTACAGCGTATCAAGTAAAGATATTCTTAGTCTTACCAAACTTTCCAAACACTTGACCGACGGTAAACACATCGCACGGTTCTTTGTACGTCTCCCTAACCAGAAAAAGAGAATCATAGATGAACGCAAAGTTTTCGTTTTTAACTTTCTCAATGCCGGTAGCAGCTGTTGGTACGAGGGTTCCTCTTGCTTCCATGAACTGATAACTGATTCATCCCATTGAAGGATGGCAGCATGGAGTTTTGAAAGAATTCTTACGCTGGTGAATTTCTTACTGTGCCATAACTCACATCCATCTGTGAAGCTAGTTGCTCCACCGAGTTGATACTAAGCTTCATTCTATTGAAGGTTAAAAATGCTGCCAAGTTGGCGGTCTATGTTGCTTTAAGGATCATGGATTGAGCGCGCTGATGTGTAACCTAGTTGAATGAAACTCATTTCGACCAATTTTGGGCCGACGAGCCTGTCTTGGAATGAAGCTTGTCGATGTTTGGGATAACTATGCTATGCGGCCCACCAGTATTGAAGATAAAGCTGCGGTCTATACTGCAGAGTCACCACCTCTTTCAAGGAAGAAATCGTGATGAAATTCCCAGAAGTATTTCAAGAAGGAATTGGATTGATTGAGGGAGAGTACAACGTCAAACTCGACCCTGCTGCAAGACCAGTCCAACACGCGCCTAGACGAGTTCAAGTCGCGATCCGAGAGAAAGTTAAGGAGTCTTTGGATGACCTGGTAAAAAAAGAAGTCGTAGGAAAAGTCACACGACCCACAGATTGGATATCTAGCATGGTTGTGGTCCCAAAGAAGAATGGACAACTTCGAATATGTCTAGATCCAAAAGATTTAAATGCCGCTGTTCTGCGCGAGCACTACCCTGTTCCAGTAATAGAAGATATCGGTACACGACTACATGGAGCAAAAACCTTCTGAGTTCTTGATGTAGCCAATAGGTTTTGGCACGTAAAACTCCGTGAACAATCGTCTTACTTAACCACGTTCCACACCCCATTTGGACGTTAGAGATGGTTGCGTATGCCATTTGGACTGTCTTCTGCCCCGGAAATATTTCAACGAAGAATGCATGAATTAATCGAATGCCTGAAAGGAATCGAGGTCTTTGCAGATGATTTTGTGATAGTTGGCTACGGTGATACACAAGAAGCAGCAGCAGCATCACATGATCAAAACCTGATTGGCTTTTTGGAACGCTGCAAAGAGCGTGGGATTAAGCTAGCACCAGAGAAGATGAAACTGCGCCGCTCTAGTGTACCATTCATAGGATACATCGCTTCAGCAGAAGGACTGCGTCCAGATCCTGCCAAAGTAGAAGCAATAAACAGAATGCCTAAACCAAGCAACGTGCGAGCTATACAGCGACTGCTAGGCCTTGCACAATACCTTGCTAAATTTTTGCCAAAGCTGTCAGATATTACGAAAACTCTGCGCGATCTAAGCCTGAAAGGAGCCACCTGGAATTGGACCAAGAAACAAGAAGCATCATTTCAAGCTCTAAAGAAAGCAGTTACTGAAGCCCCGATTTTAGAGTACTACTCGCTCGACAAAGAAGTAACCATACAGTGTGACGCTTCGCAGTCAGGACTCGGTGGTGCACTACTACAAAATGGCCATCCTATAGCTTTCGCATCACGTGCTTTAACGCCAACTGAGTGCAAATATGCGCAAATTGAGAAATGCTCGCTATCCTGTATGCATGTGAACGCTTTGATGCATATATCTATGGTCGTGATATAATTACAGTCGAGTCAGACCACAAGCCTTTGGAATCAATTTTCCGAAAGAATCTTTGCCTTGCACCGAAACGATTACAACGCATGATGTTTCGATTGCAGAACTACAACCTTAACGTTGTCTACACCAAAGGTTCCACACTGCATCTAGCTGATACCTAGAGTCGAGCGTACTTCCCACTTGATGAACACATTGAAAGCATCAACGCTTTGGAAACAGTTGAGCATACCGAAACCCTACCGGTCAGCCGTGCACGTTTCGACCAAATCAAGAAAGCAAACGAAGCCGACACAGTAATGAAGAAACTAGCAGAAACGACCCAGTATGGTTGGTCAAATAATAAGAAAGACGTCGATAATTAAATACGTGCTTATTGGGATGTAAGAGACCAACTGACTATTCAAGGTTCATTAATCTTTAAAGGACAACAGCTCGTTGTACCTCCAACTCTTCGAGGAGAACTTATGAAAGCAGCTCATGCCAGCCACATTGGAATAGAAGCATGCCAACGCCGCATTCGCGATACGCTCTACTGGCGTCGAATGAACTTGCAGTTCAAGGAATACATGTCGAAATGTGACATTTGCTTACGACACAGCAGTGCGCAACAGAAAGAGCCACTTCTCCAGCACGAAGTACCAGCCCGACCTTGGAGAAAAGTCGCCGCCGATCTTTGCGATTTTGATCACAGACAGCTGCTGTTAGTCGTTGATTACTTTAGCAACAACATCGAAGGTGAGCGCCTAACTTCTACAACGTCACCTAGCGTCATCAAAGCCTTGAAAGCAATGTTTTCTCGTTTTGGAATTCCAGATAGCATAGTATCTGATAATGGTCCACAATTTAGCTCTGACGAGTTTGCCATATTTTGCCAGAAATTGTCAATCAAACATCTGACATCATCCCCACATTATCCACAAAGTAACGGAAAAGCCGAGAATGCAGTGAAAACGGTTAAAAAACTGTTCAACAAATGCAAATCTTCCGGCCAGTCAGAGTATCTTGCACTCCTGGACTGACGCAACACTCCAAGTGAAGGGATGAAGACTAATTGGAAGACGCTGCAAAACACTACTATTAACACCGTCTACCCTTCTACAACCTCGTTACAACACAAAGAATGACGTGCAAGCACTTCTTAAACAGAAGAAGAAACAGTATCATCATTATGATAAGCATGCCAAACCCCTTAAAACACTGCTGCCAGGAGGCAGGAGATACAGTTTGGCTTCGCTTGCCTGGACAATCGACGTGGTCACGAGGAACATGTAAACAACAAGTGGCACTACGTTCATATCACTTTGAATCGAACGGCAACCTTTACAGACGAAATCGCCGCGACTTGAAGAAAAACAAACAAGACCCATCACTAGAAATGACCGTACTACGAAATAACGAACAAACTACTGTCTCCTACTCCACACCCAGAAGATCCACCAGCATCTCTAAACCACCCGAACGCTTGATTGATAACGCATAGATTACAGGTTGGAACACTGAAATGAATGACAGATTTGAGATATGAACTAGTTACCATTGTTGATATTACTCTTGAATGTTATTACTCTTGTACCTTAAAGTAAAGACTTAATTTTGTTAAAAGAAGGGAGATGTAACGCGTACGGCACGTTAACAACACGTGCTAAGAAGCACGCGAGAAACTCACGTTCTTTTGTTATTGTATCTTGGCACATTGTGACAATGAATAAAAGGTTAGAATCTACAGAGATGTGAACTTTGTTAAACGCGAGAAAAAACCAGCTGTTTTTGATTCGTTTTGTGGTTTTTATCTTACAATTGTGCCTCATATTAGGAAAAGGTAAGTTTTAGGCAATCCTGTATTTTAGGGTCGGATTCGATTTGGGAAATAAAATAGCGTCGGATTCATTTTACGAAGAGCGCCGGATTGAAACGTATACTCTTCGGTCCCGAATAAGGAGGGGGGCGGGCAATCTTGTATTTTAGGGTCGGATTCGATTTGGGAAATAGCACATGGTGCGAAAGACTGACACGTGGGATTTAAATATGACTATAATCACTGTCTAGACAAATAAAACGTCTAGAAAAATAATACGCCTAGACAAATAAAACGTCTAGACAAATAAAACGCCCCCCTCCTTATTCGGGACAGAAGAGTATACGTTTTAATCCGGCGCTCTTTGTGAAATGAATCCGACGCTATTTTATTTTCCAAATCGAATCCGACGCTAAAATACAGGATTGCCAAGTTTTAAATGAACTAGTCAAGTTTTACGAATACAACATTGAAAAACATTTCGTTTTTGATTATCCTTGGGTCTAGTTAGATGGGACGAACTTTCTTAAAAAATTTGCCATGTAAACACACTGTTTTCAGATAGTTCCATTTTTAGAGGGATGGCTACTGCTGGATATGACAGTCCTTCGGAATACGAGTTGAAGAGACTCGAGAATATCAACAAAAACTTTGAGTTTATGGAAAAATGCGGTGAGTTGAAGCAATATGTCCTCTGTCAACAAGTCGAGTCATTTTCGTTCAGTCAACTCGTTTTTTCGGTGCTTAGTTTTTATTTATGTATAAAGAGAACTATTAACAATCTTTTGTTTTTCCATAATTAGGATTTAAAGTGAATAAGAAAGCACTCATTCCTAAACCGAGGAATAGAAAACCAAAGGTGGAAAGTGACAGTAGTGATGAAGAATGGTTGCCTGGCGTAGATGAAGAAGGTGCCTTTGATGAGAGAAAGAAGTTTAAACCAAGTAAGAGGCTGGTTATTATTTATGACTAGTTTTTCTCATGGTTATATAACGACGCCTGGTACGGTAATTACTTTGGTCTACTTTTTATTAGTTTTTAAACCCAAAAAACTACCAATCCAAAGAATGCATCGTACCACTAAACAATCAACAAGCCAAGCAAAACAGGTCAGTATTATTGTTTATTAATTTTCATTTATATTATGTGTTCGACAACGTTAAAATAAGATTTTCCTTTGTGTAATTTGTCAGTCTGCCAATAAAATAAACGAAGAAAAGACAGCAGAACAAGACCGTTCGGACTTTGAGTTAATCGGAAAATTTGATGATCATACAATAAATGGCCAACTTGGAAAGGAGACGAAAGCTGTAAAAAAGTCGATCAAGTTCAGGTGTAAAAAGATAGCAGAGAAGCAATCACCCAGGGTAACACGCTCTATTCGTAAATGTTATAAAGAAGAAGAAGTACCAGATGATGATCACTACATTTGTAAGTTACCGGAGTTTCGGTTTCAAAGTATCCCTGAGAAATTCAGTGATAATGTTAAATTTATATTTTTAGTCTGCAAAGAATGCCAAGACTTTTATTATGGTGAATGTCCATTGCACAATTTTATAATAATTGAAGACTGTAACAGTGAAATGGAGACGATGCATCCAGATGCAGTGAAGTCATTGCCTGAAAGTTTGTCTATTCAAAAGTCCTTGATTCCAGGTGCTGGATTAGGAGTCTTTTCCAAGGTGAAGCTGGACGTTAACACCCGTTTTGGACCTTACAGGGGGAGCAAAGTTGATTTAGAAGATCTGGAAGATGAAATGAACACAGATTACATGTGGGAGGTTAGATAATTTCGTCGACTTCAGTTTATTTAGAAAAAAACTTGTTATTTATGCTGTCCTAATAAAAGCTTTGTAATTTATTTAGATAGTGCAAGATGGAAAGATCCAACATTACATTGATGGCTTTAATACCTCTTGTAGCAACTGGATGCGCTTTGTCAACTGTTCACGATGTGAAAGTGAGCAAAATTTGGTTGCCTATCAATATCATGGTGAAATTTATTACAGGGCTTATAAACGAATAGAACCAAATACAGAACTTCTGGTTTGGTATGGTGATGAATATGCAGAACAACTTGGGATACCCTTGTTGGAGGAAGAACAATGTGAAGACGACGTTGGTATGTTTTTTATATGGATCTCATTCAAAATTTGAAATTGTTGGTTTAAGCAGTTTTTCGGAAGTATTACGTTCATTATCAATATTCATCAATCCGAAGATATAAGGCTCTTAAAACACAGTCATTGGTTAAAACTCGATACGAACTATATTGATTAATCAAGATGGTCTATTTTCTGTCTCCAGGTGGATATTCTTGTAAATATTGTGGCCGAATGTATGCATATCATAATTACCTGGAAGTCCATCTAAAGCGATGTCCAGTGTTAGCGCGTGCCGAGTTATGGGAATGTAAAAATTGCAGCAGAAAGTACCTTACAGAGGAATACCTGAACATGCATATGGAGAATGGCTGTAATGAAAATGTGAGTTTGAAAAATGATAGACCAAAACAAAATTGCAAGTCTTATCAATGTCAACATTGTGAGAAATATTTTATGAAGAATAGCAGTTTGAAAAGACATCTACGAACACACACTGGGGTGAAACCTTACCGGTGTGAGCATTGTGGGAAGAGATTTACAGTAAATAGTAGTTTGAACTTACATCTAAGAACACACACTGGGGTGAAACCTTACCAGTGTGAACATTGTGGGAAGAGATTTACACAAAATGGTCATTTGAAAAGACATCTACGAACACACACTGGGGTGAAACCTTACCAGTGTAAACATTGTGGGAAGAGATTTACACAAAATGGTAGTTTGAGAGTACATCTACGAACACACACTGGGGTGAAACCTTACCAGTGTGAATATTGTGGGAAGAGATTTACAGTAAATAGTCATTTGAAAGATCATCAAGGAACGCACACTGGGGTGAAACCTTACCAGTGTGAACATTGTGGGAAGAGATTTACAGTAAATAGTCATTTGAACCTACATCTAAGAACACACACTGGGGTGAAACCTTACCAGTGTGAACATTGTGGGAAGAGATTTACAGTAAATAGTAATTTGAAAAGACATCTAAGAACACACACTGGGGTGAAACCTTACCAGTGTGAACATTGTGGGAAGAGATTTACAGTAAATAGTCATTTGAAAAGACATCTAAGAACACACACTGGGGTGAAACCTTACCAGTGTGAACATTGTGGGAAGAGATTTACACAAAATGGTAGTTTGAGAGGACATCTAAGAACACACACTGGTGTGAAACCTTACCAGTGTGAACATTGTGGAAAGAGATTTACACAAAATGGTAATTTGAATAAACATCTACGAACGCACACTGTGTGAAACCTTATCAATGTTAATATCGTGGGAAGAGATTTGCCGACAATTGTGATTTTAACAGACATCAAGCAAGTCATAATATTTAGTGTAGGTTTCTTTTATTCGATGAACGTGGAACTGTTACTCAAAATTAATATTGTACAAATGATAATACTTTAAATTTACGGTTTTTCTTTACAACAATTTTGATATTTAATGGTTTATAATTGAAGCGTTTAACGATTGTTCTTTTCGTGAACATTAAAGTTATGAATCTATTTGAAACTATTTTTTAGTTTGTTTCATTTCTTTTTTATCTTAGGGTTATTATATGGAGATAGCACGTTGTTAAAAGCATAAATGAGTTGATTTTGAATATAATCGTGCATTGTCTTGCGTCGTTTAAAGATTACCAGTCAAACCCTGCTGTCACTCTCAGATATGAATTTACTTTAAAGTTGATTATTACAAATTTATAGCTTTCTTGTCTCGCCCATTACGTCTTCATTGGCTCGAGTTATAGCTGTATACTCTAATCAGAAACCAGGAAGAAGAAAGTAGAAAAGAAAAATAAACCATGTTGAAAAATGTCGAAAACCGACTAGAAAAATATTGTTTGTGGAACCCCACGAACCCAGCGTGGGTGGAGACACGCGGGCTACACGAATCTCCATCTTTCTTCAAAACTCCCGCTTCGCCGAAAGCGAAGTGCTGGGGTACTGGTAACAAGATAAAGTCACTGGATAATCTCATTAAGGAAGAAGAGTGCACTTTGAATTTTTTCCTTCAAAGTTGTGAAATTTATATGAATCATAGACGAAATAAATTAACGCTATAGGAATCCATGACCCCAAAAAGAAACAGTGGATATTCCTCGTTCTGATGTTAGAAGCAACAAGCAAAGAATTTGAATTGCGAATTATTGCATAGTACGAAGATATCGAAGGTCACTGACTTGTCACTGGTACGTGATTATTTACTAATTTTTAAAATAATATGCTATAAGTTATTCATACAAGTCGCTATTTAGAAATTATAGAACTTTAAAACGGGATAAAAATATTGAAATCTTAAAACCAAACGTTTATGACCAGAAATATAGTCATTATCAGGGTTACAATATATTACAACTACACGTGGCTATTTTTGACATTTTTAGCCTGGTTTATAAATTATACATATTCGATAAATTCAAGCTTATATTGACAGAGCTTATATTCGAACAATCCCCTTATAAAATTATTGAGTTAAGGAAAAACAATTGAAAATGTTTGAATTTTAAAAAGAGAAATATGTAGGTGTGCACTGACGTGGGACTGTGCCAAAAACATGGTAAGACTACATTATATTTGGTATTATGGGCTTTTTCGTTGAAAAATTAAACCTAGAAGTCTAATAGAGTAAGCAAACCAATAATTTAAATGAGCATTAAGTATTAAACACTGCTGAATTGACTCAATACAGTAAATTTTATGGCATGGATGTCAAAAGCAACTACAGTTTGATTGTAAAAAAACTTGTGTTATCCTTGCCCTGTTGGCAAATACAAAGTTACATCATTATTTTGGGGTAGATAATTTTAGTTTCACGCACTTTACATGTAACTGAGATGCAGCAGAAGGCAAGCAAGGCAACCAAGAACACTTTTTCCAGACAGTTCATATCTGAATTAGTTAGTGGATGGATATTTAAGGATCAGACTACTAGGATTGAGTGTCATGGGGTTTGCATTGTTCCTCACATCCTGAGCTGCAAAGTCATCTTCAGACCAATAAAGTTTTGATTCAATTAAAATAAAATTTTGCAAAAAAGTCAAAAATTTACCATTTCAACATTTAGTCTTGCTTAAGACCTATGTCTTGAACTTTCAAGATGCTGTTTTATACAGATTTTACTTAATCTTATGGTTTTTAAAGTTGTTGGCTGGTTCTGGATTCTGAGCTGCTTTGGCCATGTTTAAAAAAGTACAGTACATCATTAACAGAAGCAATCATTTGTGTCAGCAGGGATATATAGATTCACTAGGACATGGGTTATCCAGAGTTTGGACCCAAGGGGTTTGATCCTTGTTGACCATCTCCCTTCTTTTCATTTAGGCCAAGGAGAAATCTTGGGGCACAGTGAAGATTTTGAGCCACTTTTTTCAAAAGTGGATGGTCAGAAGTAAAAAGAACATCCTGTTTCAAGCACAGTGGGTAGATATATGTAGTTAGACTGTAAGGGCCAGGCTTTTGCCTTTTATTTTTTCTCAAGCAGATGAAGAAGTTCCATTGCAACTTTTCAGTATTAGTTTTTTATTTATGTAGAGTACTGTGTATTTTTATACAGAAAAGGAAATATTTTCTTTATATCTGATTTAAATGGTGCCATGTTTCCCGTGAATTATTTGCTGCTGTCTTGGTAAAAATACGTGTCAAACAAAGTTGAATTACAGTCTTTTTATAAAACTTGATGTATTTTAATACTTCCCACAAGTTATATTTTTCTTGATCCTAGCTGTTCAAAAGGTGATAATCAGGAAAACAAACAAACAAATAAAAAATAATAAAAAAAATAAACAAATTATTAAGTCAACAAATCATTCTGGAATTTGGAATGGATGAATTTCTGTAGTTGTTCCATTATATCCCTTGTTCTCCCTACCCTGTCCCATTCTTGACTTCTCCTGATCTTCCTTTGAGTTGTTTAACTCAACAGTTGTAACCTTTACTGTGCTGTTGTGGTTTCGTTTTTTGCAACATTTTAATTTGCTTGGCCAACTTTTTGAAATATCTCTCCATATTCGTCCCATTCGTGCTCCCATAGCCTCATGCCAGCTGTTTGGTCTCTGGACAAATGGTAAAGAAAACCATAGTGAAATATTTTAGAGTATTAAGTCTGAAAATAAAGTTTGAAATGCTCAGTGTTTTCTAATTGCTGCTGTCCAGTAATGGTATAAATTTGACAGGGGAGTAATATATTTAGTGTGGATGTTTTAAAGCTGGAGTAGCATGAAATGAGTGGTTGTGTATAGGGGGAAATGAATGAGAGAAAAGTTGGAAAGGTGAAAAAGGGATAATAGGGGTAACATGATGATAAGAGTACAAAAATGAACTAGACAGGTCATATTAATTTTAACTTTATTATCTGTAATGCCCCTACCATGGGATCCGTTGGATCAACCTCCCAATATGATGCCACACACCACTCAATCACAATGAGCACCAGACCAAGAGCAATACCAAAATATACACAAAATAACACACCAATCATATCATCAAGAGTTAACTGTCCAGTAGATGGCTGAAGTATTGAGAGGTCTGGAGTACAGTCACCTAAAATACATTTTAAAATTAACATGTAATGACAGACCTATTCTCATAAACCTGTTTCATTTATATACTATGTTTCAAGTAATAAGTCTGTCACACAAATGTAGTAATGGCCTCCTCATGATAATGTTTATACATAGGTTATTAGAGATTCTGGATTCCAAGTTAATCATGTTTGCATTATATTTTGCATGATGGGTTTTTGTTGGTTTTTTTGGGAGAAGTAACTGAAAGGCTGGTGTATGATTAAGTATTTGTACTTGTCAGAAACTGTAGGACTGTATTGAAGACTTTTCTAAATGCAGCATCATATGAGAAAAGACCCTTTTCTCTCTACAGAGAACAATACCAACCTACCTTGTTTTTTGAACCAGTAGTCTTCATAGAACAAGATTACTCCTGCTTCACGAAGATTCAAAATTTCCAGGCTAAACCTGGTTGTATATGGTGAGTTTTTTTGAAAAGCCAGGCCATACCCTGAAAGAATATAGACTTGATAAAATAAGGTGCGCGAGACATTGGTTATTCCTACCAACAAAAAGGCCGTTTCTTTTCCAACATAGCAATGATATACCATGTAGGGCAATAACCAAAGTTTAAACAGTTTCTGGAGCTTTTGGGCGGAAAATGATTACCTTAAACTTTTATTTCACAATTTTTAATAGAACCACTACTTCGATTGTTTTATTTTATGGTCGTAAACTTCATATTTTTATGGTACTAAATGGAAGAGTTTTAGCTATGATTTGTGACTCAACGAATGTGAAAAAAGAATTACCGCGTTTAACTTTTTTACTCGCCGTTTGCGAATGGTTTTCAGCAACATTTTGAGGCAACCACATCGGTGGTTTCAAAATTATTCCATGAACTGCATCACTTTTTTATGACTTAAATTTAGCATAATACCGATGGTTTCATTCAGTGGAATGTTGGTAAAATGGCCCTCATTTGGATTGAGAACGAGTGAAGTCAGTTTCCATGCTCCGATTCGTTGGATCCTACTACCAGAAGGCGGTTACAGCGTATCAAGTAAAGATATTCTTAGTCTTACCAAACTTTCCAAACACTTGACCGACGGTAAACACATCGCACGGTTCTTTGTACGTCTCCCTAACCAGAAAAAGAGAATCATAGATGAACGCAAATTTTTCGTTTTTAACTTTCTCAATGCCTGTAGCAGCTGTCGGTACGAGGGTTCCTCTTGCTTCCATGAACTGATACATCCCATTGAAGGATGGCAGCATGGAGTTTTGAAAGAATTCTTGGGCTGGTGAATTTCTTACTGTGCCATAACTCACATCCATCTGTGAAGCTAGTTGCTCCACCGAGTTGATACTTAGCTTCATTCTATTGAAGGTTAAAAATGCTGCCAAGTTGGCGGTGTATGTTGCTATAAGGATCATGGATGCAGCCCACCAAAATGCTGCTACTGTACGGCCGCTAACTGATCTGACAAGGAAAGGAAAGGTGATTAGTTGCGTAGTACTGGTGAGGAATTTCGTTTTAAAACAATGAAAGAAGTTAATGATGAAAGCTCTTGACGTTTCAATGCCATCTTTACGTCGTTATCAAATAGAAAATTAAGAAAACCTTGCTACTTTTTACAGACAACAAAATTGAACCGAAAATAAGAAGTTGTTGTTGTATGTAAGAAAATTATCTTATTCTTTATAAAAACATGAAAACTTTTCTTATTTTTAATTTGATAATATTATCAAGATGAAATGGAATCATTGGAAGCTCTTATCGTTGACTTTCCTTATCGAACGTTATAAGGTCAAAGTTTTCTAGTTGAAATGAAGCACAAATTCATAGATTTTACGAAAAACTACCGTGTAATTTTACTTATTGCCAGTAAGGTGTAGTATTAATTTAATAGATGTAGCATAGTTATATGTTGATGTGTATATATATATCTTACCTTGGCAATACATCACCTCCTTGCTGAAGTAGAGCTCCAATGGAAAACCACATTGAATTAGTTAAGTTCAGGTATGTTAATCCTTTGAGTTTCTGTTCTGTCTCGCTTGCATCGCATCCTTCGTCAAGCTCTGATTGTACAACTGAGCCATAATGTCCGTTCGGACTTATTTTATCCAGGAACAAACTTACCAGAGCGATGGCTGTCATGATCGCAAAGCTACTTAACCACACTTCTCTGGAAAATGGATCCACGAAGCCGAAGATATTTGTTTCTGGTTTTGACGGAATCTTCATCAAGATGGACAAACCTAAGTCCATGTACGGTTTACTGAAATCAATCACATCAGCACGTGACTGGGTAATGGTGATTGGAGCGAGAACCATGTCGAATTTCTAGGAATTAGAGATTTGGAATAGGATTCTAAGAATAACTTGTAAGTAAATCAAAAAGTCATTAAGTGAACTTCAAGCACAAGTGAAGAATCAAGCAAGCAGAGGCTCGACGAACGGTCACACAAATACGACAGAAGTCGTACTGTTTCCTTACTTTGTCAACTAGCTCTCCCACCATTCCATTCCATCGTTGAGTGACAGGATCGTAGGCTCCATATTTACCATCTGCAACGATGTCTAGAGTATACCGAAATTGCATGTCTTTGGCTAGTCTTTCCAATAAGTCGATGCAGAACCCTTCATACGGGTCTGGATCTGTCGCGAGCTTACCTGACTTCAGTTGAATGAAACCTGGCTCCTGGTTTCAGCAGAAAATAAGATGTGAGTTTGTAAAACAATTGCTTGAGTTGCTTTGGTCAACATCTTTACTTTCCTATCATCCCTTCCTTCAAATATTACTTTCCTTCACTTATTTCCTTCCTTCCTTTCTTCCTCTCTCCCTTCCTTCCTTCTTTCTTCCTTTCCTTCCTTCCTTCCTCCCTTCCTTCCTCCCTCCCTCCCTCCCTCCCTCCCTCCCTTCCATCCTTCCATCCTTCCATCCTTCCATCCTTCCTCCCTCTCTCCCTCCCTCCCTCCCTCCTACCCTTCCTTCCTTCCTTCCTTCCTTCCATCCTTCCATCCTTCCATCCTTCCTTCCTTTCGTATTTCGTTTTATCTGTCAATTTAGCTAAATTCTAACCCAAATAGTCACTATCTTCAATGTCATGTTTCCAAATCTGTATCTCGTATCAACTGGAATATCAGTGGTGGAGCCAGGCCACGTGACTGCCCGTTGACTAGCGTCCAGAGAGAGTCCTCGGCGGCCGTCCCAGTCCCCTACCTTCAAAACCAATTTTAAAAACTATGTCAGTATTGTTAACGTAACCACTCAGGTCTACAAGTAACTTAAGGCACTACTGGTTATAATATACTTAAGCTTAATCATCAACTTGTCTATACCTGAAGTAGTGTCCTTATTACAACTTTTGCTGTTCATTACCAGAAAATACACTATCATTAATACCAACTTCAAACTCATTAACGCAAAAATACATTCATTTTATTCAATCGACATTCATTAGCGTAGGTACGCGATCATTTGCATTAAAGGGCATGCCATAGGGCCAACAGACGACTATTAACACCATTCTACTATACATTAAGGATAAAATTTCAATTACGCAAGAGAGATATCTTGCCTAATTATTACCATTATTACTATTATTACTGTTATCAAAACTTACAGAAAATACCTTTTGTGTCTCTAAATCTGAATGACGGTATTTCGATCTGAAAAATGCTTAACAATACTGGCCTTCAGGATTTGTTTCCCGCGTTAGGCATTTTTCTTGCTGAAATGACGCAATTCGTGTTTCTGTCAATTAAAGAAAATCACGCAAGCTAGCTACTGTAACTTCTCACATATGTCTAACCGTTGTCAGGCCGTTTTTTTGAAGATTGACCACTTCAAATTTCGATATTCCCGGTGATCCATCGTTCGAAAAATTCAAAAAATGACTGACTCCACTTGTTTGAACCTAAAATGAAATAGTAAATGGTTTGAATTAATTGGGGTTGTTCTTTTATTGTGAGCAAAGGCAATCTATTTTTTGTAGTGTTTAAGAAGTCTGATAGCTATTCAATACAGACGTTCTTCGTGATCTGTTTCGATCTTTCTCTTCTGTTTTTATTTCATGCATGGAAATACTGTTGAGTATCCGTCGATAAAATTTAGCAGGCTTTCCTTATGATTATCTTCTTCTCTTTGTCTTGTTTTTCTTGTTAGAACTATTACAGATTGAATTTTCCTTTGGACGCCCAAAGTTCTATTATTTAAATGTTATTAAATTTCATCGCTAGCAATCGTACAATAGTAACACATTTTACCCTCATTTTTTTTAGAAGACAAAAACAGGCTTAGTTGTAAACTACCTGTCTCAAATATTTCATCAACGTTTCTCCATCCGTTTTGGAAGGACTGTCTCCTTTACAAGAACCACAGGTTGGCTTCTCATTTAATAAAGTATTCCCATCTTGAAAATAGTCGTGTAGACCTTTGGCAAACGCCAGAACGGAATCAAACCTCTTGGCTGCGCCGTATGAAATGCTGTTAGTACTATGGCCAGCTGCTGTTAACTTTGAGGTAAATAATGAGTGCAATGTACCCTTGTTGAATGTTGGACGGATGCCAATTAAACCAATTATTTCTTGAGCAATTGGTGAAGTAAAATTAAAGCCAACATCCTAAATTTAGAATAAAGCATTAGTGAAAAGTAGGAATTATATGTAATTCTCATTATGTGTATCTTTAAATACTGTTATTGCTACGTTACTTATTTCAGCTATTCATTCGAGTAAAGGTTCCTTATTGACCGGAATACATTAACAAGGTAAATGTAGTCACTGCTGGTAATCGTTACGTTAGTGACACCCAAGTGGGCTTAGTATAGGTTAAATAATCTTAACTCTTGGACAGCCATCTCTGAATATTCACCGAAAACATCGCTTATTCAAAATTAGACAGTTATTTTACATGGTCTTAAGTGGAGACAACCAACATTCCGTAGTCTGATTACCTGATTTCATCGATTCCTTCCTGGTCAAGAATTGGGTCAAATTATTTTTTAACTTCTGGGTTTGTAAGAACAGTATTTATTTCCCACTTACGGTCACTATCCAGGCCCATCCCTGAATCATTTCCAGCTCTTTGGCCTGCTTCATAATTTCTGGGATGTACAACGCAGTGCAGCTGAGCAGAACCACGCGCACTCCTTTTTCCTTGATGCGTCTTAGTTTGGATCGAACATCAAGACCGACTGGGTTTGCGATGGCGTCGAATTTCTGTGTCGTAACGACCGACCATTGTTTTTCAAGGGCAAGTAAGTGAAATTGCCTGGTAGCTCCGATCGCTGGGAAAGAATAAAACGATTGTGAGCATGATGACGAATGGGTTGATTGGGGTGGCGGGACTTGTGCTGTGGTAAATTGTTGTTATAGGTTGGAATGATGCCTACCGATGTTAAGTTATTTCGAGGAGTGTTAAGAACGAGGCAACAGCGCATGGAACGCGATATTAATAAAAAAAGAAAGAATGAAATAGAATGGTTTGTCGAGAGATCAGAATTGGAGAGTCGTAACGGGAAGTCGTTACAGGTTGAATGTGGTGGAACACGAATTTATTGCAGAACTTGTGCGGGAAGGATCGAGTGAGATGAGGTGAGATGGGGTGAAAGAGGGTCAGTTGAGGTTTGGTGACATGGAATGGAATGGGGCGAGATAAAATGAGGTTCAATTAAATCGATTTAAGTGAGGTGAAGTTAAAAGAGGTTGTGTCAGTTGATTGGAGGGAGGTTAAGATGAGGTCAGATAAGTTCGCGTGATGTGAGATCTGACTTGATAAAGTACGAGAAAATGATATGAAAAAGATGTCTTGAGATAACTCAAGTAGAAGATAATGTAGTTAAGATATATATTTAAGATATATATTTAAGATAACTATAATGTGCTTTGAACATGATAAGCATTGTTTCTCATATCAGGTTGTTTAGTCGACGCTATTAGATTAATTAAAATTATAAAGATATTAACAAAACGTGTAAAAGAAGCGTACCGAAGTCAGTGTTTGAAGTAAGAATGGCCAAACGCGTCCAGAAAAGTTTTGTAAAAATGTCAGCAATCATTTGAGTCGAGATAGAGTCCGGAGGTGACAGTCTAAGGAGGAAAGGGAAGTTGGTATGGTCTGTAGAAAAGGCTGGGTTGGTAGCAATTGGAGCGTAAACTGGAACTTTGAGACCTGAGGTTATTGTGCTAACTGCCTTGACATCTGTGCTTGTATATGGACCAAATATTGCTGCAACGCCGTACGATATTTGATAGCAAGCTATTGAAAGAAATGAGAGCAAGCAAAGTTAAGGAAGGGATCTAACCTAGGAAAGTAAATGAAAGGAAGTATGGGAGAAGGGCAGTTTGCCAGGAAAGGCGGAGGAGGAAGGAAAGGAAGAAAAAGAAAGAAAGAGAGAGAGAGAGAGAGAGAGAAAGTAAGGAAAGAAAGAAAGAAATAAATGAAGAAAGAAATGAAGAAAGAGAGGAAGAAAGGAAAGAAAGGAAAAAAGAAAGACAGAAACAAAGGGAAAAAGAAAAGGAAAAAGAAAAGGAAAAAGAAAAGGAAAAAGAAAGAGAAAGAAGGAAATAAATAAAGAAATAAAGAAGAAAAGTAATAAAGAACGAAAGAAAGAAAGAAGGTAAGAAAGGGAAGAAGAAACAAACAAACAAAGAAGGAAACAAACAAACAAACAGAAAACGGGGAAGCAAGGGAGAGGAAATAGAAAACAAAACGATGAAAAGAGTAGATTATAAAATCGCTCACGCGAAAATGATTTAGGTGAAGAAGCAAATACCTTTTTGTACGTTGGTCAAAGGGTTAAGAATATCAGTGTAGTTGATAATGTACTTAAGTTGTGTAGAAGGTAAAATTGTTGGTTCATTATTCACATGTTCTACTGCAAGTTCAAAGGCCTTGACAGACACTGCATCTTCACCACTAGTAGAAAATATGGCTCCTGAAATAACAGACGACGAAGATAAAAAATTACACATAATTTAGATCATGACTAGTTATTTAGTTAATGGTGGATATCGTAACGGAATGTATGTAGACTTACTGGATTCGCTCCTCACTTTGCGGGGTATTGTAATATGTGGGGTTATTCTTTAAACTTTTCTGTCTTTATGGGTTTTTTTCCAAATGGTCTATTTGTCTACCTTTGTTTTTATATTTTGATAAAAAATAAACTTAATTTCTTCGATTCATTGAGCTAAAATTCGACAGCATAACCAACTGACGTTCAGAACTCACACACGGCAGCCGGGAGAACTGATGTACAACTGTTCTGAGCTTTAGACAACGTCTTATGATCCACATGAACAACTGCCATAAACTGTCTGATATGTTGTTGACCAACAAAGTAAGATAATGGACTGTCACATGTCCGTGGTGCGAGCGTTTGATTGGATAATTAATTGATGATGGTATAGCAGTACGTAATGGCGAGGTTAAGCATCGTATTTACGGTACCTCAATTTATTTTTTGTTTTGAGAAAACTTTCATATTGCTTAAGGCAGAACTATGGTATTTTCGCTATGAAACCTTGCAGCTTTAACTTTTGACAGTTGTAATCATAACAACACTGTTTAATTCCGACGTATGTGTATGTGTTTAAATACGACATTGAGCACATATGTCTGTCATTTTGGTACGATCGACATCACCGTAACCTTATTGTTGGAGCGTCTTACTGGTCATCAGAAAAAATTGTCTCATCCTTGTGGTTAGAAAAGTTTCTTTCATTCAGCATGTAGGTTAGTAGATGATATTCATACACGTCTAAATATTTGTTACCAACTTTTACTCATTCAGTTTCAATTCTTGTGCAACCGAGACAGCTAACTTACCAATTGTTACTTCAGCTGGCGGCGTGCTTTGTACACTAAGTTGAATTAACAGAAGATTTAACACGAGCAGAATCGTCGGAAAAGTTTCATATAGACGGACGGTTGATGGATTCTTCATGCTATACAACGTACAAAACAGCATAGTTCGTTTTAGGTTACGTTGTTGCCTAGGAGTACTTTATATAAAAAATTTCATCCACAGATTGTTCAAGAATATAAGTAATTATTTTCCTGGAGTGTTTTATGTAAGAACATAGTAATTGGACGCATGGAAAGGTAGAGACATTGGACAAAACCCGAAAACTACTTGACATTAATCATTAATGTCGTCCAATAATCAATTCTATATTGGTCTTTGTTGGGTGAATTCTTCGGCTTGGAAAAGGTTTTTTTATTATCAGTATTATGTAGTGGTTGAATGGTTAGTTGCGCATGCTTGTTGAATGTTTTTGTTTTTGGCGATAGATAAATTGTTCTTTGTGACCGCGGTACAAGACAAACAATGGAATGGGCTTCTTTCATTTTTGACGTGTAACAGTTACAATAGTGCAATATACCTTGTTGTAAACGTAGGTTAAAATACGAGTTATGAAGTTTTACCAAGCAAATTTAATTGACCTCAGCACGTCCTATCATGTCCCGAATGTTTTAAGTTATAAGGGTTAAACAATAATCGTAGTAATATTAAAAAAAAAAAATTCTATGCGAGTTCACCGTAATGTATCAATAAATCTAATAAGAATTGCTTTTTTACAAAGAATTAGATAATTATTTTAGGCACGCGTAATCTCTTCACCTACTTTTTGTCACTTGCGTGTCATCAGTGGCTAGTGATTTTTTCAGTTACAAATTGTGGCATATTTCCGATACTTTTGAGAACTTTATGTTTATCTTTCTTTGCCAAGTTTGCGTTGTGTTCATGATAGCTTGTCTGACTAACTGAGAAAACACGTTTTTAGTGATTGCTAGTATATATGTCAATAATTTGAGCAACGATTTTCAAAAAGAAACTGAAATGCATTGAGGTTATGGCCGCGCATTTGCAAATACGTGCCAAACGACCGTTGGTGATATTAATCATTATGGTACATTAACACGTTATAGCAGCTTCACTTAATTGGCTGCGACTTTTAAAAAATTAAGCCAGACTCCAAAAATCCGTAACAGTTTGAGTTGCGTTGATTTTTTCTACAGCACCCACCAAGAATTAGGCCGGCAAATCATTGCGTGTAAATGGAAGACCAGTTGCATTCTATTACACCTTGTTTATCTACGTTTCCAGTTTCTTAAATGATTGGTTCGCAATGTCCTGTAATATTCTTGAATAGAATTTACCGTTCATATGCTACAGTTACCGGACAGGTGTTCATCCAATCTCAAGAATAGTTCATAATACCCATCCTGATAAAGTCCGGACCAAACAGTATAAAAAACTCAACCAAAAAAAAAATTACAACCCGAGGCATTATTAAAAGTATTGTATAATTGCTTGACAGTTGTCAAAGAAAAATGTGTGCGAATTGTCACAATGCAGATCAATATAGTCTCCTTTATATACATACCGCTCGATAATGTACAATAAATAAAATTGTATTTTCAACATATGGAAATAAATTGTCAAAAGTATCAAAACAGTATCATGGGAACATTGCTAGTCAGGATGCGAAAGAACCTCAGTTTCACAAAACTATTTCGAATGCATTGGTTTTAAAATTGTAACAGCTCTTCTGGTCACAAAAATAGCAATTTGGAAATCCTAGCATCATTATCAGGAAAAAAAAACTATCAAGATAAGCGTTTAAATAAATTCTAGTTCGACTACATTTTTTTCTGCGTCCGTCTCCGTCTCCTTCTCTGAGCTTTTTCTCCGTCTGTATCTCTGTCTCTGTTTACAACATTGTGTAAGGATAGTACAGTTTACTTGAGCATAACTTATTTGGTATAGAACTGATAACATTAATCTTATTTCACAATTAATTTTTACAACATTGTGTAAAGATGGTACAGTTTACTTCAGTATAACTTATTTGGTATAGAACTGATAACATTAATCTTATTTCACAATAAATCTGATTTGTCCTTTACTAACCTTCATTTATTCGGCTTAGGAACTTCTAAACTTAGTTTAGTCGTTGCTAGCTTCAGGAAATTTCAGTCGGTTAGTTCAATCCATTCCGGAGGAAAAGGTGGCTAATTTGCGGTTTAAAATCAAACAGGTTATTGAATACGCCGAATTTACATTGAACCATAACTTTGTGTCCTACGTTTCATACTCATAAAGTTACCGCTTTTGTGCGTAAGGAATGAATTGGACAAAACATGCATCAGGGGAAGGAGAGAAAAGTTTAATGGCATTTACCGGCATTTCTCGTGCAGCTTAATCGCTAAAATACCTGCAAAGTTTCCCCATGAATTTTTTAGCTGTTATAGCGGGCCACTTTCGTTAAATATTAATTATTTGTATAGGTGTCCTCGGTAACCTGTTAAGGATGTTTCGGAAAGCAAAGGAAAATAGGGACGTCGGATTGTATTCATTTGGTATGATAAATCTCATGAAATTGTCATGTTTAACTCTCTTCTCTTCCCGTTCTTTCTGGTGATTGTCCAGAGCGACATTTCTTGGTCAATGTTTCCTCCAGATATCGCAGTTGGTAAGATGATAGTTCAATCAACTTGTTAGTATTTATGTCGATGGACACTGCTGCAAGGAGCTTGTTATTCTTCATTCCGAGATCTCCGCTGTCGAGAAATTTTGGGTCCCGTTTGTTTCCCGTATTCCAAGGCGGTAAATCTCGGAAAAGGCTTTGAATTGAAAGTACTATATGTGCAGATTCATGTTTTATGAACGCAAATTTTCAGTTTACTGGCTAAAAAACGAACTACAAACTGAAAAGAAAATTTGTGGAGCAGAAGAAAAATGCACTAAGGAAAATAACGAGAAACACTTTTTTTTTTAAAAAGTACTTAACTTTTTTTAAAGTAGTTAATGTAACTAGATAGCTTCGACTGAAGTTTGTCTGCTGAAAATTAAGCCTCAGTTCATGTTTTTTTGAAAAAGAAATAATTGTAACTTCAACTGTCTTCAATTACTAGACTTTGGCGTAATTCCTTTTGTTGTTAACACAACTTTTACCTATAGATTTACTTGCATTGAACCATTTTCTCTCTCTCTCTATCTCTCTTTCTCTCTCTCTCCCTCTCCCTCTCTCTCTCTCTCTCTCTCTCTCTCTCTCTCTCACTTTTTTTTTCTCTCTGTCTCTGTGTCTCTGTCTCTTTCTCTCTTTATATATACATACATACATACATATATATATATATATATATATATATATATGTATAAGTAAATTTCATCTTACTAAGTGTATATATATATATATATATATACACACGCATCTTCACGCGCTCATACGATTACGTGATTGATGTAAAACTTTCGTAAAAGTGAATCATAATGGATTAGCAATTTGTGCTTATGTCACACGAAAGCAAACAACAGAAAAAAGAACTATCCCGAAATGTTAATATTTAGTTATAAAACGTAAACTTCTGATCAACAGTAACAAATTGAATACAAATATTTAAGAAAATTACTGCAGAACATCATCTGCTACGGAGAAACAGAAGTGAGTTGTTTTGGATAAATTAGCATTCAGCCATGTTTTTTAATGATAACCACTGTTTGACGTTCGTGTATAACTTTAAAATATATTGTCTTTTTGTGTAGGATTGGCTCTCGGTAATACATCCGTCATTTACGTATTAACGAACATCGAAATTCACATTGATTTCAGTGCAAAATCAGACATACTTCCTGCGGCTTATATTGTTTGATTTTGTCTTTTTAAGGAGGGATATTTGATGAAGATGATGGAAGTTTGTACTCGGCATCAGAGCTGGCGTTTAACATGGCGATAACCGACGTCAATTCCGATCCTTCCATTCTAAGTGGAGTTATCCTCAAAGGAGTCGTGAACACAACTACATCCTTGAATGTTAAAGAAACTGTGGATAGCGGTGAGCATACATGTACTGCTAAATAGTTAATACGTAAACTTTAAAGAGATAAAAATATTACTTTCAACATCAAAATGACACACCTTGGAATACAGAATAAAAGCTACTTTGATAAAGAGGCCTAGAGGGTTTGAATCCCAGTACGGAATTCCGACTACATTTCGACTTAATAGATTTAATTTCATATGCTGCACACTTAAATATGCGAACTTAACGAACACTCTTCCCTTGACTCTAAAGAAAACTGTCACTATGTGCCAACGGTCATTTCAAAATTTATAGTAACCTGGACGAGCAACTTCAACAAACATGTAATGATACTCCATTGTTTAAACCATTCTCTGTGTAAAGATGCATATCCATTAACCTCGAAAAATTTATTTTAATGATTACATTGAAATTAAAATAACCTTTTGAACTTACTTGATCCAAACCCTTTATTTAACTCCACTGACAGACGTATTTTAGCTTTCTCATGAAAGAAATAAGTGGCTTCTTCAAAACAATGTACGTTTTGTCTTGTCATCGAGACTATCATGAATTTTCACATCCTAAAAATAACAATAAAGCCGATTACACGAGATAAACAAAACGTAGGTCACAGCAAGAGCTTCTTACATAATGTACACTCCGACAAACAGTACAAAAATGATGTTCACTCCTAAGGTGAGCCGGTGTTTAACTCATGACACGGTTTTTTACTCGTATGAATGGACCAGTTAGCGTCTTATGGACGGTGCGTGTGATTTGATCCATATAAATGGACCTAATGAGTTACTTTCTTAAAGCTAAAGTAAATTTTGATTGTCTGAAAATGTTTTTTTTTATTCTTCCCATAAAAGCGTTACATCAAACCAAATATTTACTTTTTTGTCGTCACTGGTATAAGCACAGAACAAAAATTTAAAAATCTTGCTTTCTTGTTAGTATGTGATCTAATCGAGAAAGGTGTGATTGCCGTGATTGGTCCAACACGTTCTACTCCTGTCAAAGCAACCAATTACATATGCTCAGGAATTGGTCTTCCCCAGGTCTCCTTCGCGGCCACCGATCCATCACTTTTTACTGGTTATCAACAATATCCTTTCCTGATCCGCACAAGTGCTTCTGGTGATAGCCAAAGTGAAGCCATCATGGAACTGATGGAGTATTTCAAGTGGAACAAGGCTGCCATGTTGACTTCAAGTGATGACTACGGTAAGTGAATTATTCACAACGAAAGTTTGTGGATTAGTTGAGATTTAGGACAGAGAACTAAATGGTTGTGCGTTTAATGGCCATGTATCTCTGCATGTGAAGAGAGCTCGGGTTAGAATACCAAATGTTGAGGTTTCCATGACCTGGAATTCATTGTATATCGAGAGTCAGATTAGTGTACCAAACGTTTTGAGTAAGAAGTCAGATGTAATTGTAGTTTGATATTTGTGGAGTTAAATTGGAGCATCAGAACTTATTAGTTAGATGGCCCTGTAGTTTAATGTCAAACAAGATGGGTAAGATGACAGTGTGGTTTAACGTGTACTAGTATTGAACCATTGAAGCGAAGATTATTAATTAGTGATCTTATAGTTTAGCAAGTATATGGTATTGAACTGATGTATCAAAAGTTGTGGGTGCGATGACCACGTTGTTTGGTATTTATTAAAAATGAACCATAGAATTAAAGGTTGTAGGTAAGGTCCATGTAGTTTGTAAGCCTGTTTTATATCATTGGGCTATATTATGAAAGATCCTGGTTTAGATGACCTTAAAGGCTCCCCACGTATCAATAACCATATTGCTTCATTGGTTTAGTGTTGATCTGGACTATACCAAAAATAGTGGATCGTCCAGACATTGTAGTTCTGCCACTGTGGTTAATACGGATTGTTTTAATTCTAAGTTTAACCCTTTAACGCCCAGTGTACGATATGTCGGACACCCAAGAACAAAAGAACAAGTGAGAGAACAATGGAAAAACAAAGAGAGAACAATGAACAAAAAAACAAAAATTCTGGCGTTAAAAGGTTAATAGTTATATATGGTTTAGTTGAAATCTAGCTGACCTAAGATGAATTATCAAATGTTACGAACGTGTCTTACAGCACACTTGGTGAAGCCATTAAGTTAGTTCTTTGTTTTTAAAAATTATGGCACAGCATTTTCTCTTTCGTTTTTCAATTGTTCACTTTAAACGTATTCCGTACTTTCCAGGTGCCATTTCACTTGAACATATTCGCCAGTCTTCCTTCGAAAGAAAAATCTCAGTGGTGAAAACAGAGACCTTCCCCGCTCTTGAGAACGTGTCCCTCATTGACTTCAGTGATCCTCTGTTGTCTATCCGATCTCTTGACGTCCGTATCGTGATCCTCAACTGTCCTGGAAAGTACGCAAAACAAATATTTGATGTTGCATTGTCCTTGGGAATGTTGTCTAGTGAGTGGGTTTGGATAGTGAGCGATGCCATAGCAACCGAGGTATGTGCGGAGTATGTTTAATGTTTTGGGATGTATGGGGTGGGAGGGGAACATTGGGGGTGAAATCAACCTAAAGTTTACCGGGAAGTACTCCTTTAGTAGACCAAGATGGCCAGCGTGAATTTTTTGTTTTCACATTTCGAAAGTTGATGATAATGCAGCGTAAAGATCACACTCAGAAACTTTCAAGATTCAATTTCAAGATTCACTTTTAATGTAGAACTCCAAACTTGCGGTGTTGCTCTCTCTTATTCCTGAAATCCTACTTCTATTTTAACTATTCTACAATCACGTGAAATAAAGTAAAACTGCGCAGTTATTTTCAAGAAAAATTGCTGACATTGAGTTACTCATTAAATCCAAACAACGCTCGAATTATTTTTTAACTTAAGTGTGACACCACTCACTGCATCTTCTAATCATGCCGACATGACTTAAAAAATCATGTAGCAATATGAGCTCCACAAAGAACACTTTTTCAATTGATATTGCACAGGAACTGTGTATTTTGACTTTAGTATCTGTACCACGCGTGGTGTGTTATTCAAGTAGTCCATCTTTTTTTATAACCGTCGTTCTCATTTTCAAGCCTGCGTTCTACAGAACTGTTTTTTTCTAAGTAATGATTTTATTTCTGTTTCTCGTGCACCAGCCGAACCTCTACAACACCACTGTCGGACCTCCAACACATATCCAAGGGATTCTGGGTATTTTTCCATCGTCTGCGCATATCAAAGACCGAGCGAATTTTGAAACAAACTGGGTAAACAACGGAGGGAAACTACCTGTCAGTGTAAGGAGATCACTTTATGTTGAATTAACTGAGTTCGCAAACTTACAGGTCGTACTTTTTGTGGTAGCCCAGTCAAGCTTAGACTCTCTACTGCATTAGAACAAAATCAAGAAATGACGACTGTCACTGGATCTCTTAGAAGTTCCTCGTCTCATCACTGGACATAAAATGACTTTACTGAGCAGAACAAACCAGCAGGTTAAACAACAGGTCAACTCGCCACATCTCACCTTAGGTCTACACACCAAACACCAACACACCACAGGTCAGCACACAACAGCCCGGCACTCCACTACACACCACAGCCCAGTGTATCAGACGACTCAGCTCAGCTCGCCGCAGCCCATTTCACTCCACCACATTACAGCTTAGCTCACGTCAGTCCAGCGTACCATACTGCCCGACACACCACATTCCTGCAATCGACAGTTTAGCAAAACCTAACGCAGCGCAGTACACTGGGGCCTTGGTACACTCACGCAGTTTAGCGCAACATGGGATGAGCGTATTAACTCGCTACGTATTTGGCTCACATGAGCCTGTTTAGCTCACAACAGTTCAACATGGTATGACGTAATTTATAAAGCAACTTTTTTCGCGGCAGTACAGTCCACAACTGGATGACACAGCACACTAGATCATAACACAGCTCAAGAAATGGCAGCACAATTTTGGCACCACCTGCCTAGTTGGTGCGTTCTTGGTTAAGGACTTACCACTGACACATGCAACTTAATATTTGAAGGAATGTTTTGTTTTTAATTCAAGGTCTATTCGTATAAAGTTTATGATGCTGTGTGGATCTTGGCGACTGCTTTACACAACATGGCTGGGGATGGAATTAGTCTAACTCCATCGAACATGTCCTGTGTGCCATGTCAACAAGATAGTGTTACCCAGTGGGCTGATGGCAAGATTCTGTTAGACAAGATGAAAGCTGTACGTTCTTTGTTTGTTACTTTGCATATACTTACCCGCTGAAATCTCTGAACCACAAAATGATTTATGTTTATAGTGACATCACAAAATGTTCTATGTTTAGCATAAAACACATTTCTTTCTCTGAAAAATGGCGTTTGCTCGAAACATTAAAAATCTTTACGACCAGTCATGGCAGTTACCAACAATTGAACTTTTTAAGTTATTTAAGACTGTCTACGCAGTAGCCTGTTTTTATATCATTGACTGATTTATGTTTATATGCTGACTTTATATTTGTATTTATCGTCCCTCTCGTGTTATAGGTGCAGCTGACTGGCAAACTTCATCCAATACAGTTCACAAATGAAGGCAGTGTGCTGTACCAAGCTTACGATTTTGTTAACCTTCAAAATGCTGGATTTAAAAAGGTAAGAATTTACTTCAGTCCAAAAATTACCTCCAAATTAGAAAAAGATATTTCGACCTTGTTAGTTCCTAAAGTCCAGAAATATTTAAGATTAGCGCTGTCACGGTTAAATGTTTAAACGTTTCGCCATATCAATATCCGTTCAGTAAATGGCTATGCATTTAACCGTTTACTGTTAATCATGTCCGCTTAACTGACTTCAAAGTTTGAAAAGCGATCGGTCATAGTTTTGTGGTTTGAAAAGCTATCCGTCATAGAGTGTTTTCGACGGCAGACAATACAGTAAATAATAAGAGAAGTTGTCTGCTTCCAGACAACGTCAACATGTTGATTTTTTTGGAGTAAAATTACCAAATTCTGAAGCTATTTAATGTTCATTGTATCTTGAAAAGAAATAGAATAATTTGAAATTTTGGAACTTTATTTTCCAACGCTTAAAAGTTTAAACGTTTAAACGTTTTTGAAATGTCCGTTTAAACGTACACCAAATTAAACGTAAACTGACAGCCTTATTAAAGATCTAGCTAATGTATAACTGTGACACGTAAAACTACATTTAAATGTAAATGTTAAAGCGTCCTGTAATTGTCTATTTTCAAGGTTGCATATTGGGATAATTCGAGTGGTTTGTCAGTGAATGCTTCCGACGTCGTTTGGTTGGGAGGCAGCTCATCAATTCCTAAAACTTCTTCAATCTCACTGAAGAATAAAACTCTGAAAATTGTCACGATCACCGTAAGGATAAACTCGTGGATGTGAAACGGTTATAACAGGCCTTATGTTTAATGATAGATTTGTGAGCACACAGAGTTGGTAGTAGAACCAGACGTTATAGAACGGCTCAAAAGACCAGCGTACCACCACTCCTAACGAGGATAGCAAACTAAGCCGAAAAACCAATATATTAAACGAAATAAGTCTTTGCGTTTTGTTTTTTATTACTGAAGGTTAACTTTATATGGTCCACCAAAGCATTTTATGCTGTAGCCCACAATAGCTTTTCTCCAAGTTTAACTGTCAGGCTTATGCCTGGCTTTCTTGGTCAACAAGAGCTTTCCACTCGTATGAGTTCATTAACTTTTACAGCTACTTTAATCACAACTCTCTGTTCTTTGTATTGAAATATTAAAACAACTAAGTCAACATCAAACCGTCAACTTTTCAGAGAAAGTAATTAAGTTGATAACCGAGAATTTATTTTCCGTTTTTCTAGAATTTCATGTCTTGTGCTAGTGTCTCATATTTAAAATACGTTACTTAACATGCCAATGTTAACCATATTTAAACATTCTTTCCGAACAGATCTTACAAATGTCATGCGATCGTGTTTGTGTTCTAGGAGCCCCCGTTTACGATGAAGAAATTGGGTAACTACACTGGCAATGATTTATGGGAAGGATACTGCATGGACATGTTGGAGCAACTTGCCAAGGAACTTGGGTTTAACTACGTCCTCCATGGATCTTACGACGGAAAATTTGGTGGCAAAAATGCAGATACACAAAAATGGGACGGCATGGTAAACGAACTTATTACTGAGGTAAGATGTTCTGATATCTAACAAGTTGTTCAGACAGGTATTTTGAAAGTAGTCTGGAAAAGTATGATCAACTTCCCTGATCAGAAGTTCTAAAAGGGTCGTACCCCGAAATGCAAAATGAAACATGTTAGTTCCTTTTCGTCTTTTAATCGCTCCGATTGCCATCTATAAATTTTGTAATCCGATTTAATTTGCCAGTTTGTCTGAGTTTTTTCGGTCAGTTTGATGGTGGAAGGTATTTTCTTTTTCCGTGCTTATTAGTTAGCAGCTGAAAATAGATAAACTGCGGGAACTTAAATGAGAAAAAACTCAAGTTTCAAGCGAAGGTGTGAGGTCATCAGAATGGAACGTGAAGTCACTCCAAGAAACGAAAATGGAGCACTATAGGAGACGATTTAATGACGTAGTCAGCTCAATATATTTGTCGATAGTGGCACCCACATTGACATCTCCCCTTGCCAAGCAACCTCAGTCAAACGTTGTGAGCCGCCTCTGTCGGATGATCTTAAGTCCGCTACGGTTGACAGTAGATCCAGCAATGTTCGATAGTTTTCCAAAGTTTTAATAAAACGTGGATTTTATTTCCAGCAAGCCGATATGGCAGTGGCCGCCTTCACCATCAGTTCCATTAGACAAGAAGCAATTGACTTCACTATACCTTACATTGACCTCGGTCTTACTGTCATTATGAAAACGAAGACCAGTGAAAAGGGACTGTTGGCCTTCATGGATCCATTTACCAATGATGTTTGGTTTCTGTTGTTCTGCAGTACAATGTATGTTGGTTTCCTTATCCATGTTTGCAGCAAACTTAGCCCCTATGGTTACTATGGACAAACAGCGCAAACCGACGAAAGCAATTTAAGTATGACTTGGTTTTAAATTTTATTTCCACGATAATGTTCATTATATGTATTTATAGATCTTCCGTTCGTCCGTTTGTTCGTTCGTTAGTTTATTCGCTTGCTCGTTCGTTCTTTCTTCCTTCCTTTCTTTCTTTCTTCCTTTCTTTCTTCCTTTCTTTCTTTCTTCCTTTCTTTCTTTCTTCCTTTCTTTTGTTCTTTCTTTCTTTCTTACTTTCTTTTATTCTTTCTTTCTCTCTTACATTTTTTCTTTCCTTCCTTCCTCTTTCTTTCGTTCTTTCTTTCACTCTTTCTTTCCTTTCTTTCTTTCGTTCGTTCGTTCGTTCGTTCGTTCATTCGTTCCTTCGTTGATTTACTCGGTTTTGCATTCGTTTTTTTTCATTCTTCTGGCTGACTATTGATCTATATTTACTCATTTTTCCTTTTGCATAGAATTATGTATTTATTCCACTGCGATTTATAATTCTTCCTTTCTTTTTAGCTGATGAAGCGTTGGAGGAGTTCGAGGAGAATAAAAACAACATGAGTTTGGATGAAGCAGCTTGGTTTTCAATGGGATCTCTTCTTGGACAGGGAACAGATCATCAACCAAAAGCAATTTCAGGTGACGGGCAATTGAGCCAAGGTCTTTATAGTGTTGATGATATTTTTGCAGCAATCATCAAACAACGATATGTGTTCAAGCTAACAAAACTAGAAGATGTTGTAAGATAATTAAAGCAACACTCAAAAGCTATTTACTCAAAAAAACTTCATTGTCTGAAGTTGAACCCCGTAACCTTGTGACCGCTTACTCTGGTGAAATACTCTAAATCAACCCGCGGAAATCTGATCAAAACAAACTAATGTTTCATTTTTTAGGTAAGATTGTTGCAGCAGTATGGTGGATGACTGGAACAATCTTTGTTTCAACTTATACCGCCAATCTCGCGGCTTTCCTGACCATCACCAAGTCGGCCATAGCTGTTCGTACGGTGGAAGACCTAGCAGCGCAAACCGCCATCAAATATGGCACAGTTAAAAGCAGTCAGCCAAGTCAGTTCTTTGAGACGTCTAACATACCGCTGTACCAAAAAATGTGGTCTCAAATGAAGTCTGACGGTAGTCTCCTGGTAGGTGTTATCTCAAACCAAAAGAAGCATTTGAAATTTTTTGGCTGAAAGTTGTCGTGACAAGAATGATAGTGACTTGTATAGAAAAATGTATTGACAAAGAACTGGCGTAGCCAAGCCTTCCCCCTGTGGGCAAGCCGCAAATAAAGTAGAACGATGAGGAAGAATTGAGGGGGAAAATGACGAAACAATGAAAAACAGAGGAAAAAGATGGGGCAAAAGTTGTGTTGAATTTGGTGAACAAAGATTTCAACGAGAAAATCTTTTAGAAGAAATATTTCTGATCTTGCCCAGCCTGGGGTAAGAGGCTGGTTACGTTACTACTACCAAGATAATCTTGTTTGGTAGATATTGTTAGATATAGTATTGACAGGGGTGGGAATAATTGAAGCGACAGAAATGACTGTCATATGCAGAGGTAACTGGTGTGAATAACAGTCGTCAGGAAGAAGCATCGTGAGAAAGACAATTAAGATAATAATCTTACCTGTCGATTTTCAGGGCGGAAAACGTAACTGCACAATAAAGATTAATGCGGAGGATTTTTAAATATAAACCCATCATCAAGTACAACTTGAGGACATTTTAAACATCTTATTTTTAAAATGTTTTCAAGTTCTCATTGATCGTGGGTTTACATTTAAAAATTCTCAGCTGGGCATAAAGTACCTTTATTTATACTGGATAACCCTATCAGCTACCTGAGCTGTTCTCCCTAGAGGTCCAGTAAGGACCATCCCTCATGGGTCCAGTGTTACTACAGGAGGAAATTGGAGTACTTGGAGAAAACCTAGGATGATTTGGTAGAGACAAATTGATGACTTTTCTCACATATGACCAAGGTAACTTTAATCAGATAACTGCACGGAGCCGGACACAAACCCTAGTCATAGTGGTGAGAGACACGTGCACTACCACTGTGCCGCTCACCCCCGTAATCTTTATTTTACGATTACGGTCAGAAGGACAGAAAAAAAATGGAGATTTACACGTTTAGCCATAATCCTTTGCGCGCAATCCTCATTTAACCATAATCCTTTGCGCACGATAAAGCGATCTTGTGGAAACAGGAAGGTCGAAGGTCTTGCTGCAAAGAGATTAAATTTAATAAGAAGAGCGCTCGTATTTGATGAATTCACCGGAACTGTTTAAACATTACACGTTGGTGATGGCAGATTGTCCAGGTTAGTGTAGTCGTGAGAAAGATTGTTGGTTGACTGATGTTTTGACGGCCTCAGCGGTGGTCATCTTCAGAGTTGAAAAAGAGACGATTGATTGTCTTTTAATTGATCCTCTTTAATGAAACTTCGTATTCCATAAAATTACTCACAATTTCACTAATCATCTGATGTCACGTTGCTTTACGAAGGAATCCTCTGCTCAAGGTTTGGCCAAGGTCCAAGAAGGTGATTATGCCTTTATTTGGGATTCCGCAGTTCTGGAATATGTTATCAACCAAGACCCGTGCAATACCTTCATTTTAAACGATCTGTTCTCCCCTTTGGGGTACGGCATTGGATTGCCTTTGCACTCACCATATAAAGATGCTATATCAAATGAGATATTGAAACTTCGAGAGAACGGCTTTCTCGACAAGCTGAAATCGGAGTGGTTCGTTCAAAAAGGCACTTGTGGAGTTAAATCTACGACAACATCCTTGGTGGTTACCGTCCAGTTGGCAGATGTTATCGGAGTTTATTTGTTGGTAGCAGGGGGTGTACTGTTGGGTTTTATTGCTTTGGCGTTCGAGTGGTTCTATTTCACCCGAAAATTGGCAAAGAACAGCGATTCCGTAAGTGATGATATTTGGGCAGTCAGTCAGACGAGCAAAGGACGACAGGCAAATAGGCTGACAGGTAGTGGTAGACACGCTGGTAAGTTGGCGTACAGTCAGATAGGTCAGTACACAGACAGGTAGGCAATCCTAAGTCATAGAAAAATAGTGTTACGTCGGCGATGAAGCCAGCTCAGTAGACCGATAGACTGAAGGACTAGTTGATAGGCAAAAAGACAGACAGACAGATTAGACAGAAAAACACAGATCGACAAACTTACAAATGGACAGACAGACAGACAAACTGAAAAATAGACAAACTTGCTGACGAACAAACTTACAAACCGATAGACAAACCTACAGACAGATAAGCAGACAAACTTGCAGATAGACAGACAGACAAACTTACAGACATAGACAAACTTATGGAAAAACAAACTTATAGACAAACAGATAGACAAACTTACATGTAGACAGACAAACCTACAGACAGACAGACAGATAGATAGACCAACGTAGACAGACTGACAGACCGACTGACTAGCTGGCAGGTAAGCGAGTGCTTTGAGCAGAAGGTGGGAAAGCCAACAGACATAAAGTGAATGAGAGGAACAGACTGGCGCACAGAAACAAGGAGACTAGCAAATAGATGAAGTTAGGGGGTTGATATAGGGAAAAAACATTGAACTAACATACAAATACGTAACACGACTTTATGGAAAACAGTTAATAAGCAAACAACTTCACTTGTTTAGGATTACCCAAGTTACAAAGAAGCGTTTAAAGCGAGGTTAAAGTTGATGTGGAGGGACATTGCTGATCGATGGATTTCAAGAAGGTCATTTGGCAATAAACGTCAATAAGATGACCTCTGATCTTGTTTTTGCAATCTGACTTTGATGAGAGATGTTTTCTCAGCCACGTTGATTACTTACTACACCTTTTACCAAAATGACAAATCGTAAATTACGCTTTTTTAAGATGCACAACTTGTTTATTTCGGAACTTGTCTCGTAAAATGCAGAAAATGCAATCTGGCATAACCGACGTTTTTTTTTTTTCCCAATGACGGCGAACAACGACAGCGTTGGTGACTTCAGTTTTTGAAGCCATGTTTTGATAATTGAATTCAGAAATAACATATTTCAGTGAAAATCTTCCAAAAAGAAATGTCCATTCAGAACGGAATGTGACTGAAGGCAATGGTTTGTTTACTGTCACTCAAGGTTGACAACTGACAGATCTAACTAGAACAACCTTTAAATCAGATTAACTCTCTCAAGGCGAGGCGCTCTCCCCTTTGACGAGTAAAATCGTCTGGCATTAGCCAGAGTAAAATGATACAAGTCTTATGCCGCGGGGAAAGACTTAAACTACGGTTACACTTGTCAATTTCTGGCGCCAATTTTGTTGCAATGACTTTGCCAGGTAAATCGGTCAGAGAAACATGTCCCCGCAACGTCGATTTTAACACTGCTGAAGCACTGAAAGTTTTTGAACTGGGTCAAAAATTTGCAACGCAATACTGCCGTGGAAACCAAAGTTGGTAGGTGCAGTAGAGTATATCAATTGCAAATCGTCAATTTGTGTGTTGCAATCTTTCCAATGTACTCTCTCCATCGTTAACGTTTCCCTTCAATATGGAAGACTAGAAAAACAAACACAAATTATTTGATTTATATCGCTCATTTTCTATGTTTGTAGGATACAAACCAAAACGTCCATCCAGTTACGCAATAAGTCGGCCACAGAAACTAGATATGTGTAACCAGATTTACCAATTTACTTCTCAACGCCATTGCAACCAATCGGTGACGCAAACTGAAGAGTGTAACCGCTGCTTTAGTTCGCGCGGCTTCGCAATCTCACGCTGCTATGCCTCCGACCAATCTTATGTGCATTCAACTGAATGGGTGTTCGCATATTGGTTGGTGTTCAGGCAGTGCGTAGTGTTATATCTAGAAATTTAACATAAAGTTGGAACAGCGAGTAAACTTTCATCTTGCCTTTAGAGAGGTATGTTCAGTTTGCAAAATGGACCTTTTCAATTTATGTCTAGCACCAAGTGGGTTGATTTTTCAACAGTTTTAATCTAAAATGTTTAAAAAGATGCATATATATATATGTATTTATATATATGTGTATGAGTAAATTTCCTCTTACTGAGTGTAGATGTTTGTAAGCTTGGATATATTTATGATGAAAAGTTTGTTCTCAAGCTTTATCTCAGAAAATTTCTGAGCTCCCCAACGGGAATCGAACCCGTGTCTCCCGATTGCCGGTACGGTTGTTTTTGATGTTTGCCGTCTGAGACCCTATGTTTGCCGTCATGTTTGCCGTCTGAGACCCTATAGTCTAGTGGTAAAACAACCGTACCGGCAATCGGGAGACACGGGTTCGATTCCCGTTGGGGAGCTCAGAAATTTTCTGAGATAAAGCTTGAGAACAAACTTTTCATCATATATATATATATATATATATATATGAGTCACCTGAAGATTCTTTCCCAAGATGAAACTGGCTGTAGTGACTTTTGAGGTAAGCGATATAATCCCATTTGCTCTTTCTTTGCGTTATTGAGCCCTCTTTGCATTTCGTAAACCTAAACGTTCACGTATATATATATATATATATATATACATACATACATACACTACGTCAAATTTTCTCAAAATTGTTGACTTTAATTGTAAAAATCGCAAAAATCATAATATTGCAGGTTATGTCAAGAAGGGGCTGTGGCCAGAAATGTTATCATTTTTAAGATTTTTACAATTAAAGTCAACAATTTTGAGAAGATTTGATGTTTATGGGTTGACTTTTGGAAGAGCTGCTTCTTCACGTTTTTATTATATATATATATATATATATATATATATTGGCCAAGCATTGCCCACCGCATGAGAAGCGGTTTGAGCCCTCTGGCTCCTTATCGATCCATGTTCGTTCCGAGCTGCACTGATGAGCTGTGGTACAGCGAAACGTACGTCTGCAGATTTAACACACACACACACACATATACATATATATATATATATATATATATATATATGTGAGTGTGTGTATGTGTGTGTATTACCCTAAATATATATATATATATGTGAGTGTGTGTGTGAATTGAATACTTGTAATCCAGGCATAGTAATATTGTGATTTTGTTCTCAAATCCGGAGAACAAAATCACAACATATATATATATTTATTTATTTATTTATTTAGGGTTATCTAACAACTTTACTTTTTAGTAACGTTTTTCGACCTCGAAAAATCAAATCACTTTAGCCTAAAATAACTTAAATCCGTGAAAAACGTAACTCCTTGTCCTCAACTTTCATATTTTAACCTTATTTCGAGTTTGAAAATGGTCAAAAAATCGCCCAAAACCATGGTCATATTTTTCGACCCCGAGAAATAAAATCAATTTACTCTAAAATCAATTTACTCTAAAATGACTCAAATCCGTACTAAACATAATTCTTTCGTCTCAGATTTCGTATTTTAAACTTATTTCCAAAATCTCAAAATGGTAGAAAAATCGTTCAAAACCATGCCTGAACCCCTTCACTTTTTCGTGAAAGTTTTCGACCTCGAGAAATCAAAAAAAAATAGCTCAAAACAATATCTCTAATGAGTGCAAAACTTAATAATTTGGCCTAAACGTTCATATTTTAACCTAATTTCCAATTTCCAATTTGAGGTCGAAAAATTTGACCAAAAAGTAAAGGGGTTAACCCATGGTTTTTCACGATTTTTCGACCAATTTGAAACTTTCGAAATTAGGCCAAAATATTAAAGTTTGGACCAAATAAGATAGTTTTGGCCTTATTTGAGGGACTTTACAGTAATATTTGAGATAATTTTTGAGGTGGAAAAATTTGACCAAAAAGTAAAGGGGTTAACCCATGGTTTTTCACGATTTTTCGACCAATTTGAAACTTTAGAAATTAGGCCAAAATATGAAAGTTTGGGTCGAATAAGATAGTTTCGCCCTGATTTGAAGGACTTTACAGCAATATTTGAGATAATTTTTGAGGTGGAAAAATTTGACTAAAAAGTAAAGGGGTTAACCCATGGTTTTTCACGATTTTTCCGCCAATTTGAAACTTTAGAAATTAGGCCAAAATATGGAAGTTTGGACCGAATAAGAGAGTTATGGCCTTATTTGAGGGACTTTACAAAAATATTTGAGATAATTTTTGAGGTGGAAAAATTTGACCAAAAAGTAAAGGGGTTAACCCATGGTTTTTCACGATTTTTCCACCAATTTGAAACTTTCGAAATTAGGCCAAAATATTAAAGTTTGGACCGAATAAGAGAGTTTTGGCCTTATTTGAGGGACTTTACAGTAATATTTGAGATAATTTTTGAGGTGGAAAAATTTGACCAAAAAGTAAAGGGGTTAACCCATGGTTTTTCACGATTTTTCGACCAATTTGAAACTTTCGAAATTAGGCCAAAATATTAAAGTTTGGACCAAATAAGATAGTTTCGCCCTGATTTGAGGGACTTTACAGTAATATTTGAGATAATTTTTGAGGTGGAAAAATTTGACCAAAAAGTAAAGGGGTTAACCCATGGTTTTTCACGATTTTTCGACCAATTTGAAACTTTAGAAATTAGGCCAAAATATGAAAGTTTGGGTCGAATAAGATAGTTTCGCCCTGATTTGAAGGACTTTACAGCAATATTTGAGATAATTTTTGAGGTGGAAAAATTTGACTAAAAAGTAAAGGGGTTAACCCATGGTTTTTCACGATTTTTCCGCCAATTTGAAACTTTAGAAATTAGGCCAAAATATGGAAGTTTGGACCGAATAAGAGAGTTATGGCCTTATTTGAGGGACTTTACAAAAATATTTGAGATAATTTTTGAGGTGGAAAAATTTGACCAAAAAGTAAAGGGGTTAACCCATGGTTTTTCACGATTTTTCCACCAATTTGAAACTTTCGAAATTAGGCCAAAATATTAAAGTTTGGACCGAATAAGAGAGTTTTGGCCTTATTTGAGGGACTTTACAGTAATATTTGAGATAATTTTTGAGGTGGAAAAATTTGACCAAAAAGTAAAGGGGTTAACCCATGGTTTTTCACGATTTTTCGACCAATTTGAAACTTTAGAAATTAGGCCAAAGATTTTTCCACCAATTTGAAACTTTCGAAATTAGGCCAAAATATTAAAGTTTGGACCAAATAAGATAGTTTTGCCATAATTTGAGGGAGTTTACAGTAATATTTGAGATAATTTTTGAGGTGGAAAAATTTGACCAAAAAGTAAAGGGGTTAACCCATGGTTTTTCACGATTTTTCGACCAATTTGAAACTTTCGAAATTAGGCCAAAATATGAAAGTTTGGACCAAATAAGATAGTTTCGCCCTGATTTGAAGGGACTTTACAGCAATATTTGAGATAATTTTTGAGGTGGAAAAATTTGACTAAAAAGTAAAGGGGTTAACCCATGGTTTTTCACGATTTTTCGACCAATTTGAAACTTTAGAAATTAGGCCAAAATATGAAAGTTTGGGTCGAATAAGATAGTTTCGCCCTGATTTGAAGGACTTTACAGCAATATTTGAGATAATTTTTGAGGTGGAAAAATTTGACTAAAAAGTAAAGGGGTTAACCCATGGTTTTTCACGATTTTTCCGCCAATTTGAAACTTTAGAAATTAGGCCAAAATATGGAAGTTTGGACCGAATAAGAGAGTTATGGCCTTATTTGAGGGACTTTACAAAAATATTTGAGATAATTTTTGAGGTGGAAAAATTTGACCAAAAAGTAAAGGGGTTAACCCATGGTTTTTCACGATTTTTCCACCAATTTGAAACTTTCGAAATTAGGCCAAAATATTAAAGTTTGGACCAAATAAGATAGTTTTGCCATAATTTGAGGGAGTTTACAGTAATATTTGAGATAATTTTTGAGGTGGAAAAATTTGACCAAAAGGTAAAGGGGTTAACCCATGGTTTTTCACGATTTTTCGACCAATTTGAAACTTTAGAAATTAGGCTAAAATATGAAAGTTTGGACCGAATAAGAGAGTTTTGGCCTTATTTGAGGGACTTTACAGTAATATTTGAGATAATTTTTAAGGTGGAAAAATTTGACCAAAAAGTAAAGGGGTTAACCCATGGTTTTTCACGATTTTTCGATCAATTTGAAACTTTCGAAATTAGGCCAAAATATGAAAGTTTGGACCGAATAAGATAGTTTTGCCCTCATTTGAGGGAGTTTACAGTAATATTTGAGATAATTTTTGAGGTGGAAAAATTTGACCAAAAAGTAAAGGGGTTAACCCATCGTTTATCACGATTTTTCGACCAATTTGAAACTTTCGAAATTAGGCCAAACTATAGAAGTTTGGAGCGAATAAGATAGTTTTGGCCTTATTTGAACGACTTTACACAAATATTTGAGATAATTTTTGAGGTGGAAAAATTTGACCAAAAAGTAAAGGGGTTAACCCATGGTTTTTCACGATTTTTCGACCAATTTGAAACTTTCGAAATTAGGCCAAAATATGAAAGTTTGGGTCGAATAAGATAGTTTTGCCCTCATTTGAGGGAGTTTACAGCAATATTTGAGATAATTTTTGAGGTGGAAAAATTTGACCAAAAAGTAAAGGGGTTAACCCATGGTTTTTCACGATTTTTCCACCAATTTGAAACTTTCGAAATTAGGCCAAAATATGGAAGTTTGGACCGAATAAGAGAGTTATGGCCTTATTTGAGGGACTTTACAAAAATATTTGAGATAATTTTTGAGGTGCGAAAAATTTGACCAAAAAGTAAAGGGGTTAACCCATGGTTTTTCACGATTTTTCCACCAATTTGAAACTTTCGAAATTAGGCCAAAATATTAAAGTTTGGACCGAATAAGAGAGTTTTGGCCTTATTTGAGGGACTTTACAGTAATATTTGAGATAATTTTTGAGGTGGAAAAATTTCACCAAAAAGTAAAGGGGTTAACCCATGGTTTTTCACGATTTTTCGACCAATTTGAAACTTTAGAAATTAGGCCAAAATATGAAAGTTTGGGTCGAATAAGATAGTTTCGCCCTGATTTGAAGGACTTTACAGCAATATTTGAGATAATTTTTGAGGTGGAAAAATTTGACTAAAAAGTAAAGGGGTTAACCCATGGTTTTTCACGATTTTTCCGCCAATTTGAAACTTTAGAAATTAGGCCAAAATATGGAAGTTTGGACCGAATAAGAGAGTTATGGCCTTATTTGAGGGACTTTACAAAAATATTTGAGATAATTTTTGAGGTGGAAAAATTTGACCAAAAAGTAAAGGGGTTAACCCATGGTTTTTCACGATTTTTCCACCAATTTGAAACTTTCGAAATTAGGCCAAAATATTAAAGTTTGGACCGAATAAGAGAGTTTTGGCCTTATTTGAGGGACTTTACAGTAATATTTGAGATAATTTTTGAGGTGGAAAAATTTGACCAAAAGGTAAAGGGGTTAACCCATGGTTTTTCACGATTTTTCGACCAATTTGAAACTTTCGAAATTAGGCCAAACTATAGAAGTTTGGAGCGAATAAGATAGTTTTGGCCTTATTTGAGCGACTTTAACACAAATATTTGAGATAATTTTTGAGGTGGAAAAATTTGACCAAAAAGTAAAGGGGTTAACCCATGGTTTTTCACGATTTTTCGACCAATTTGAAACTTTCGAAATTAGGCCAAACTATGGAAGTTTGGACCGGATAAGATAGTTTTGCCCTCATTTGAGGGAGTTTACAGTAACATTTGAGATAATTTTTGAGGTGGAAAAATTTGACCAAAAAGTAAAGGGGTTAACCCATGGTTTTTCACGATTTTTCCACCAATTTGAAACTTTCGAAATTAGGCCAAAATATTAAAGTTTGGACCAAATAAGAAAGTTTTGCCATGATTTGAGGGAGTTTACAGTAATATTTGAGATAATTTTTGAGGTGGAAAAATTTGACCAAAAAGTAAAGGGGTTAACCCATGGTTTTTCACGATTTTTCGACCAATTTGAAACTTTAGAAATTAGGCCAAAATATGGAAGTTTGGACCGAATAAGAGAGTTATGGCCTTATTTGAGGGACTTTACAAAAATATTTGAGATAATTTTTGAGGTGGAAAAATTTGACCAAAAAGTAAAGGGGTTAACCCATGGTTTTTCACGATTTTTCGACCAATTTGAAACTTTAGAAATTAGGCCAAAATATGAAAGTTTGGACCGAATAAGAGAGTTTTGGCCTTATTTGAGGGACTTTACAGTAATATTTGAGATAATTTTTGAGGTGGAAAAATTTCACCAAAAAGTAAAGGGGTTAACCCATGGTTTTTCACGATTTTTCGACCAATTTGAAACTTTAGAAATTAGGCCAAAATATGAAAGTTTGGGTCGAATAAGATAGTTTCGCCCTGATTTGAGGGAGTTTACAGTAACATTTGAGATAATTTTTGAGGTGGAAAAATTTGACCAAAAAGTAAAGGGGTTAACCCATGGTTTTTCACGATTTTTCGACCAATTTGAAACTTTCGAAATTAGGCCAAAATATTAAAGTTTGGACCAAATAAGATAGTTTTGCCATAATTTGAGGGAGTTTACAGTAATATTTGAGATAATTTTTGAGGTGGAAAAATTTGACCAAAAAGTAAAGGGGTTAACCCATGGTTTTTCACGATTTTTCGACCAATTTGAAACTTTAGAAATTAGGCCAAAATATGAAAGTTTGGACCGAATAAGATAGTTTTGCCATAATTTGAGGGAGTTTACAGTAATATTTGAGATAATTTTTGAGGTGGAAAAATTTGACCAAAAAGTAAAGGGGTTAACCCATGGTTTTTCACGATTTTTCCACCAATTTGAAACTTTCGAAATTAGGCCAAAATATGAAAGTTTGGACCGAATAAGATAGTTTTGCCATAATTTGAGGGAGTTTACAGTAATATTTGAGATAATTTTTGAGGTGGAAAAATTTGACCAAAAAGTAAAGGGGTTAACCCATGGTTTTTCACGATTTTTCGACCAATTTGAAACTTTCGAAATTAGGCCAAAATATTAAAGTTTGGACCGAATAAGAGAGTTTTGGCCTTATTTGAGGGACTTTACAGTAATATTTGAGATAATTTTTGAGGTGGAAAAATTTGACCAAAAAGTAAAGGGGTTAACCCATGGTTTTTCACGATTTTTCGACCAATTTGAAACTTTAGAAATTAGGCCAAAATATGAAAGTTTGGGTCGAATAAGATAGTTTCGCCCTGATTTGAAGGACTTTACAGCAATATTTGAGATAATTTTTGAGGTGGAAAAATTTGACTAAAAAGTAAAGGGGTTAACCCATGGTTTTTCACGATTTTTCCGCCAATTTGAAACTTTAGAAATTAGGCCAAAATATGGAAGTTTGGACCGAATAAGAGAGTTATGGCCTTATTTGAGGGACTTTACAAAAATATTTGAGATAATTTTTGAGGTGGAAAAATTTGACCAAAAAGTAAAGGGGTTAACCCATGGTTTTTCACGATTTTTCCACCAATTTGAAACTTTCGAAATTAGGCCAAAATATTAAAGTTTGGACCGAATAAGAGAGTTTTGGCCTTATTTGAGGGACTTTACAGTAATATTTGAGATAATTTTTGAGGTGGAAAAATTTGACCAAAAAGTAAAGGGGTTAACCCATGGTTTTTCACGATTTTTCGACCAATTTGAAACTTTCGAAATTAGGCCAAACTATGGAAGTTTGGACCGAATAAGATAGTTTTCGCCTTATTTGAGGGAGTTTACAGTAAATATTTGAGATAATTTTTGAGGTGGAAAAATTTGACCAAAAAGTAAAGGGGTTAACCCATGGTTTTTCACGATTTTTCGACCAATTTGAAACTTTCGAAATTAGGCCAAACTATGGAAGTTTGGACCGGATAAGATAGTTTTGGCCTTATTTGAGGGACTTTACAGTAATATTTGAGATAATTTTTGAGGTGGAAAAATTTCACCAAAAAGTAAAGGGGTTAACCCATGGTTTTTCACGATTTTTCGACCAATTTGAAACTTTAGAAATTAGGCCAAAATATGAAAGTTTGGGTCGAATAAGATAGTTTCGCCCTGATTTGAAGGACTTTACAGCAATATTTGAGATAATTTTTGAGGTGGAAAAATTTGACTAAAAAGTAAAGGGGTTAACCCATGGTTTTTCACGATTTTTCCGCCAATTTGAAACTTTAGAAATTAGGCCAAAATATGGAAGTTTGGACCGAATAAGAGAGTTATGGCCTTATTTGAGGGACTTTACAAAAATATTTGAGATAATTTTTGAGGGCGAAAAATTTGACCAAAAAGTAAAGGGGTTAACCCATGGTTTTTCACGATTTTTCCACCAATTTGAAACTTTCGAAATTAGGCCAAAATATTAAAGTTTGGACCGAATAAGAGAGTTTTGGCCTTATTTGAGGGACTTTACAGTAATATTTGAGATAATTTTTGAGGTGGAAAAATTTGACCAAAAAGTAAAGGGGTTAACCCATGGTTTTTCACGATTTTTCGATCAATTTGAAACTTTCGAAATTAGGCCAAAATATTAAAGTTTGGACCAAATAAGATAGTTTTGCCATAATTTGAGGGAGTTTACAGTAATATTTGAGATAATTTTTGAGGTGGAAAAATTTGACCAAAAGGTAAAGGGGTTAACCCATGGTTTTTCACGATTTTTCGACCAATTTGAAACTTTAGAAATTAGGCTAAAATATGAAAGTTTGGACCGAATAAGAGAGTTTTGGCCTTATTTGAGGGACTTTACACAAATATTTGAGATAATTTTTAAGGTGGAAAAATTTCACCAAAAAGTAAAGGGGTTAACCCATGGTTTTTCACGATTTTTCGACCAATTTGAAACTTTCGAAATTAGGCCAAAATATGAAAGTTTGGACCGAATAAGAGAGTTTTGGCCTTATTTGAGGGACTTTACAGTAATATTTGAGATAATTTTTGAGGTGGAAAAATTTGACCAAAAAGTAAAGGGGTTAACCCATGGTTTTTCACGATTTTTCGACCAATTTGAAACTTTAGAAATTAGGCCAAAATATGAAAGTTTGGACCGAATAAGATAGTTTTGCCCTCATTTGAGGGACTTTACAGAAATATTTGAGATAATTTTTGAGGTGGAAAAATTTGACCAAAAAGTAAAGGGGTTAACCCATGGTTTTTCACGATTTTTCGACCAATTTGAAACTTTCGAAATTAGGCCAAACTATGGAAGTTTGGACCGGATAAGATAGTTTTGGCCTTATTTGAGGGAGTTTACAGTAACATTTGAGATAATTTTTGAGGTCGAAAAATTTGACCAAAAAGTAAAGGGGTTAACCCATGGTTTTTCACGATTTTTCGACCAATTTGAAACTTTCGAAATTAGGCCAAACTATGGAAGTTTGGACCGAATAAGAGAGTTTTGGCCTTATTTGAGGGACTTTACAGTAATATTTGAGATAATTTTTGAGGTGGAAAAATTTGACCAAAAAGTAAAGGGGTTAACCCATGGTTTTTCACGATTTTTCCACCAATTTGAAACTTTCGAAATTAGTTCAAAATATTAAAGTTTGGACCAAATAAGATAGTTTTGCCATAATTTGAGGGAGTTTACAGTAATATTTGAGATAATTTTTGAGGTGGAAAAATTTGACCAAAAAGTAAAGGGGTTAACCCATGGTTTTTCACGATTTTTCGACCAATTTGAAACTTTAGAAATTAGGCTAAAATATGAAAGTTTGGACCGAATAAGAGAGTTTTGGCCTTATTTGAGGGACTTTACAACGATTTTTCGACCAATTTGAAACTTTAGAAATTAGGCCAAAATATGAAAGTTTGGGTCGAATAAGATAGTTTCGCCCTGATTTGAAGGACTTTACAGCAATATTTGAGATAATTTTTGAGGTGGAAAAATTTGACTAAAAAGTAAAGGGGTTAACCCATGGTTTTTCACGATTTTTCCGCCAATTTGAAACTTTAGAAATTAGGCCAAAATATGGAAGTTTGGACCGAATAAGAGAGTTATGGCCTTATTTGAGGGACTTTACAAAAATATTTGAGATAATTTTTGAGGGCGAAAAATTTGACCAAAAAGTAAAGGGGTTAACCCATGGTTTTTCACGATTTTTCCACCAATTTGAAACTTTCGAAATTAGGCCAAAATATTAAAGTTTGGACCGAATAAGAGAGTTTTGGCCTTATTTGAGGGACTTTACAGTAATATTTGAGATAATTTTTGAGGTGGAAAAATTTCACCAAAAAGTAAAGGGGTTAACCCATGGTTTTTCACGATTTTTCGACCAATTTGAAACTTTAGAAATTAGGCCAAAATATGAAAGTTTGGGTCGAATAAGATAGTTTCGCCCTGATTTGAAGGACTTTACAGCAATATTTGAGATAATTTTTGAGGTGGAAAAATTTGACTAAAAAGTAAAGGGGTTAACCCATGGTTTTTCACGATTTTTCCGCCAATTTGAAACTTTAGAAATTAGGCCAAAATATGGAAGTTTGGACCGAATAAGAGAGTTATGGCCTTATTTGAGGGACTTTACAAAAATATTTGAGATGATTTTTGAGGTGGAAAAATTTGACCAAAAAGTAAAGGGGTTAACCCATGGTTTTTCACGATTTTTCCACCAATTTGAAACTTTCGAAATTAGGCCAAAATATTAAAGTTTGGACCGAATAAGAGAGTTTTGGCCTTATTTGAGGGACTTTACAGTAATATTTGAGATAATTTTTGAGGTGGAAAAATTTGACCAAAAAGTAAAGGGGTTAACCCATGGTTTTTCACGATTTTTCGACCAATTTGAAACTTTAGAAATTAGGCCAAACTATGGAAGTTTGGACCGAATAAGATAGTTTTCGCCTTATTTGATGGACTTTACAGAAATATTTGAGATAATTTTTGAGGTGGAAAAATTTGACCAAAAAGTAAAGGGGTTAACCCATGGTTTTTCACGATTTTTCGACCAATTTGAAACTTTCGAAATTAGGCCAAACTATGGAAGTTTGGACCGGATAAGATAGTTTTGGCCTTATTTGAGGGACTTTACAGTAATATTTGAGATAATTTTTGAGGTGGAAAAATTTCACCAAAAAGTAAAGGGGTTAACCCATGGTTTTTCACGATTTTTCGACCAATTTGAAACTTTAGAAATTAGGCCAAAATATGAAAGTTTGGGTCGAATAAGATAGTTTCGCCCTGATTTGAAGGACTTTACAGCAATATTTGAGATAATTTTTGAGGTGGAAAAATTTGACTAAAAAGTAAAGGGGTTAACCCATGGTTTTTCACGATTTTTCCGCCAATTTGAAACTTTAGAAATTAGGCCAAAATATGGAAGTTTGGACCGAATAAGAGAGTTATGGCCTTATTTGAGGGACTTTACAAAAATATTTGAGATAATTTTTGAGGGCGAAAAATTTGACCAAAAAGTAAAGGGGTTAACCCATGGTTTTTCACGATTTTTCCACCAATTTGAAACTTTCGAAATTAGGCCAAAATATTAAAGTTTGGACCGAATAAGAGAGTTTTGGCCTTATTTGAGGGACTTTACAGTAATATTTGAGATAATTTTTAAGGTGGAAAAATTTGACCAAAAAGTAAAGGGGTTAATCCATGGTTTTTCACGATTTTTCGATCAATTTGAAACTTTCGAAATTAGGCCAAAATATTAAAGTTTGGACCAAATAAGATAGTTTTGCCATAATTTGAGGGAGTTTACAGTAATATTTGAGATAATTTTTGAGGTGGAAAAATTTGACCAAAAGGTAAAGGGGTTAACCCATGGTTTTTCACGATTTTTCGACCAATTTGAAACTTTAGAAATTAGGCTAAAATATGAAAGTTTGGACCGAATAAGAGAGTTTTGGCCTTATTTGAGGGACTTTACACAAATATTTGAGATAATTTTTAAGGTGGAAAAATTTCACCAAAAAGTAAAGGGGTTAACCCATGGTTTTTCACGATTTTTCGATCAATTTGAAACTTTCGAAATTAGGCCAAAATATGAAAGTTTGGACCGAATAAGATAGTTTTGCCCTCATTTGAGGGAGTTTACAGTAATATTTGAGATAATTTTTGAGGTGGAAAAATTTGACCAAAAAGTAAAGGGGTTAACCCATCGTTTATCACGATTTTTCGACCAATTTGAAACTTTCGAAATTAGGCCAAACTATAGAAGTTTGGAGCGAATAAGATAGTTTTGGCCTTATTTGAACGACTTTACACAAATATTTGAGATAATTTTTGAGGTGGAAAAATTTGACCAAAAAGTAAAGGGGTTAACCCATGGTTTTTCACGATTTTTCGACCAATTTGAAACTTTAGAAATTAGGCCAAAATATGAAAGTTTGGGTCGAATAAGATAGTTTCGCCCTGATTTGAAGGACTTTACAGCAATATTTGAGATAATTTTTGAGGTGGAAAAATTTGACTAAAAAGTAAAGGGGTTAACCCATGGTTTTTCACGATTTTTCCGCCAATTTGAAACTTTAGAAATTAGGCCAAAATATGGAAGTTTGGACCGAATAAGAGAGTTATGGCCTTATTTGAGGGACTTTACAAAAATATTTGAGATAATTTTTGAGGGCGAAAAATTTGACCAAAAAGTAAAGGGGTTAACCCATGGTTTTTCACGATTTTTCCACCAATTTGAAACTTTCGAAATTAGGCCAAAATATTAAAGTTTGGACCGAATAAGAGAGTTTTGGCCTTATTTGAGGGACTTTACAGTAATATTTGAGATAATTTTTGAGGTGGAAAAATTTCACCAAAAAGTAAAGGGGTTAACCCATGGTTTTTCACGATTTTTCGACCAATTTGAAACTTTAGAAATTAGGCCAAAATATGAAAGTTTGGGTCGAATAAGATAGTTTCGCCCTGATTTGAAGGACTTTACAGCAATATTTGAGATAATTTTTGAGGTCGAAAAATTTGACTAAAAAGTAAAGGGGTTAACCCATGGTTTTTCACGATTTTTCCGCCAATTTGAAACTTTAGAAATTAGGCCAAAATATGGAAGTTTGGACCGAATAAGAGAGTTATGGCCTTATTTGAGGGACTTTACAAAAATATTTGAGATGATTTTTGAGGTGGAAAAATTTGACCAAAAAGTAAAGGGGTTAACCCATGGTTTTTCACGATTTTTCCACCAATTTGAAACTTTCGAAATTAGGCCAAAATATTAAAGTTTGGACCGAATAAGAGAGTTTTGGCCTTATTTGAGGGACTTTACAGTAATATTTGAGATAATTTTTAAGGTGGAAAAATTTGACCAAAAAGTAAAGGGGTTAATCCATGGTTTTTCACGATTTTTCGATCAATTTGAAACTTTCGAAATTAGGCCAAAATATGAAAGTTTGGACCAAATAAGATAGTTTTGCCATAATTTGAGGGAGTTTTCAGTAATATTTGAGATAATTTTTGAGGTGGAAAAATTTGACTAAAAGTAAAAGGGTTAACCCATGGTTTTTCACGATTTTTCGACCAATTTGAAACTTTAGAAATTAGGCCAAAATATGAAAGTTTGGACCGAATAAGAGAGTTTTAGCCTTGTTTGAGGGACTTTACACAAATATTTGAGATAATTTTTGAGGTGGAAAAATTTGACGAAAAAGTAAAGGGGTTAACCCATCGTTTATCACGATTTTTCGACCAATTTGAAACTTTCGAAATTAGGCCACACTATAGAAGTTTGGAGCGAATAAGATAGTTTTGGCCTTATTTGAGCGACTTTACACAAATATTTGAGATAATTTTTGAGGTGGAAAAATTTGACCAAAAAGTAAAGGGGTTAACCCATGGTTTTTCACGATTTTTCCACCAATTTGAAACTTTAGAAATTAGGCCAAACTATGGAAGTTTGGACCGAATAAGATAGTTTTCGCCTTATTTGAGGGACTTTACAGAAATATTTGAGATAATTTTTGAGGTGGAAAAATTTGACCAAAAAGTAAAGGGGTTAACCCATGGTTTTTCACGATTTTTCGACCAATTTGAAACTTTCGAAATTAGGCCAAACTATGGAAGTTTCGACCGGATAAGATAGTTTTGCCCTCATTTGAGGGAGTTTACAGTAACATTTGAGATAATTTTTGAGGTGGAAAAATTTCACCAAAAAGTAAAGGGGTTAACCCATGGTTTTTCACGATTTTTCGACCAATTTGAAACTTTAGAAATTAGGCCAAAATATGGAAGTTTGGACCGAATAAGAGAGTTATGGCCTTATTTGAGGGACTTTACAAAAATATTTGAGATGATTTTTGAGGTGGAAAAATTTGACCAAAAAGTAAAGGGGTTAACCCATGGTTTTTCACGATTTTTCCACCAATTTGAAACTTTCGAAATTAGGCCAAAATATTAAAGTTTGGACCGAATAAGAGAGTTTTGGTCTTATTTGAGGGACTTTACAGTAATATTTGAGATAATTTTTGAGGTGGAAAAATTTGACCAAAAAGTAAAGGGGTTAACCCATGGTTTTTCACGATTTTTCGACCAATTTGAAACTTTAGAAATTAGGCCAAACTATGGAAGTTTGGACCGAATAAGATAGTTTTCGCCTTATTTGATGGACTTTACAGAAATATTTGAGATAATTTTTGAGGTGGAAAAATTTGACCAAAAAGTAAAGGGGTTAACCCATGGTTTTTCACGATTTTTCGACCAATTTGAAACTTTCGAAATTAGGCCAAACTATGGAAGTTTGGACCGGATAAGATAGTTTTGGCCTTATTTGAGGGAGTTTACAGTAACATTTGAGATAATTTTTGAGGTGGAAAAATTTCACCAAAAAGTAAAGGGGTTAACCCATGGTTTTTCACGATTTTTCGACCAATTTGAAACTTTAGAAATTAGGCCAAAATATGAAAGTTTGGGTCGAATAAGATAGTTTCGCCCTGATTTGAAGGACTTTACAGCAATATTTGAGATAATTTTTGAGGTGGAAAAATTTGACTAAAAAGTAAAGGGGTTAACCCATGGTTTTTCACGATTTTTCCGCCAATTTGAAACTTTAGAAATTAGGCCAAAATATGGAAGTTTGGACCGAATAAGAGAGTTATGGCCTTATTTGAGGGACTTTACAAAAATATTTGAGATAATTTTTGAGGTGGAAAAATTTGACCAAAAAGTAAAGGGGTTAACCCATGGTTTTTCACGATTTTTCCACCAATTTGAAACTTTCGAAATTAGGCCAAAATATTAAAGTTTGGACCGAATAAGAGAGTTTTGGCCTTATTTGAGGGACTTTACAGTAATATTTGAGATAATTTTTAAGGTGGAAAAATTTGACCAAAAAGTAAAGGGGTTAATCCATGGTTTTTCACGATTTTTCGATCAATTTGAAACTTTCGAAATTAGGCCAAAATATGAAAGTTTGGACCAAATAAGATAGTTTTGCCATAATTTGAGGGAGTTTACAGTAATATTTGAGATAATTTTTGAGGTGGAAAAATTTGACTAAAAAGTAAAGGGGTTAACCCATGGTTTTTCACGATTTTTCCGCCAATTTGAAACTTTAGAAATTAGGCCAAAATATGGAAGTTTGGACCGAATAAGAGAGTTATGGCCTTATTTGAGGGACTTTACAAAAATATTTGAGATAATTTTTGAGGTGGAAAAATTTGACTAAAAGTAAAAGGGTTAACCCATGGTTTTTCACGATTTTTCCACCAATTTGAAACTTTCGAAATTAGGCCAAAATATTAAAGTTTGGACCGAATAAGATAGTTTTGCCCTCATTTGAGGGACTTTACACAAATATTTGAGATAATTTTTGAGGTGGAAAAATTTGACCAAAAAGTAAAGGGGTTAACCCATCGTTTATCACGATTTTTCGACCAATTTGAAACTTTCGAAATTAGGCCAAACTATAGAAGTTTGGAGCGAATAAGATAGTTTTGGCCTTATTTGAGCGACTTTACACAAATATTTGAGATAATTTTTGAGGTGGAAAAATTTGACCAAAAAGTAAAGGGGTTAACCCATGGTTTTTCACGATTTTTCGACCAATTTGAAACTTTAGAAATTAGGCCAAACTATGGAAGTTTGGACCGAATAAGATAGTTTTCGCCTTATTTGAGGGACTTTACAGAAATATTTGAGATAATTTTTGAGGTGGAAAAATTTGACCAAAAAGTAAAGGGGTTAACCCATGGTTTTTCACGATTTTTCGACCAATTTGAAACTTTAGAAATTAGGCCAAACTATGGAAGTCTGGACCGGATAAGATAGTTTTGCCCTCATTTGAGGGAGTTTACAGTAACATTTGAGATAATTTTTGAGGTGGAAAAATTTCACCAAAAAGTAAAGGGGTTAACCCATGGTTTTTCACGATTTTTCGACCAATTTGAAACTTTAGAAATTAGGCCAAAATATGGAAGTTTGGACCGAATAAGAGAGTTATGGCCTTATTTGAGGGACTTTACAAAAATATTTGAGATGATTTTTGAGGTGGAAAAATTTGACCAAAAAGTAAAGGGGTTAACCCATGGTTTTTCACGATTTTTCGACCAATTTGAAACTTTCGAAATTAGGCCAAAATATTAAAGTTTGGACCGAATAAGAGAGTTTTGGCCTTATTTGAGGGACTTTACAGTAATATTTGAGATAATTTTTGAGGTGGAAAAATTTGACCAAAAAGTAAAGGGGTTAACCCATGGTTTTTCACGATTTTTCGACCAATTTGAAACTTTAGAAATTAGGCCAAACTATGGAAGTTTGGACCGAATAAGATAGTTTTCGCCTTATTTGATGGACTTTACAGAAATATTTGAGATAATTTTTGAGGTGGAAAAATTTGACCAAAAAGTAAAGGGGTTAACCCATGGTTTTTCACGATTTTTCGACCAATTTGAAACTTTCGAAATTAGGCCAAACTATGGAAGTTTGGACCGGATAAGATAGTTTTGGCCTTATTTGAGGGAGTTTACAGTAACATTTGAGATAATTTTTGAGGTGGAAAAATTTGACAAAAAAGTAAAGGGGTTAACCCATGGTTTTTCACGATTTTTCGACCAATTTGAAACTTTAGAAATTAGGCCAAAATATGAAAGTTTGGGTCGAATAAGATAGTTTCGCCCTGATTTGAAGGACTTTACAGCAATATTTGAGATAATTTTTGAGGTGGAAAAATTTGACTAAAAAGTAAAGGGGTTAACCCATGGTTTTTCACGATTTTTCCGCCAATTTGAAACTTTAGAAATTAGGCCAAAATATGGAAGTTTGGACCGAATAAGAGAGTTATGGCCTTATTTGAGGGACTTTACAAAAATATTTGAGATAATTTTTGAGGTGGAAAAATTTGACTAAAAGTAAAAGGGTTAACCCATGGTTTTTCACGATTTTTCCACCAATTTGAAACTTTCGAAATTAGGCCAAAATATTAAAGTTTGGACCGAATAAGAGAGTTTTGGCCTTATTTGAGGGACTTTACAGTAATATTTGAGATAATTTTTAAGGTGGAAAAATTTGACCAAAAAGTAAAGGGGTTAATCCATGGTTTTTCACGATTTTTCGATCAATTTGAAACTTTAGAAATTAGGCCAAAATATGAAAGTTTGGACCAAATAAGATAGTTTTGCCATAATTTGAGGGAGTTTACAGTAATATTTGAGATAATTTTTGAGGTGGAAAAATTTGACTAAAAAGTAAAGGGGTTAACCCATGGTTTTTCACGATTTTTCCGCCAATTTGAAACTTTAGAAATTAGGCCAAAATATGGAAGTTTGGACCGAATAAGAGAGTTATGGCCTTATTTGAGGGACTTTACAAAAATATTTGAGATAATTTTTGAGGTGGAAAAATTTGACTAAAAGTAAAAGGGTTAACCCATGGTTTTTCACGATTTTTCCACCAATTTGAAACTTTCGAAATTAGGCCAAAATATTAAAGTTTGGACCGAATAAGAGAGTTTTGGCCTTATTTGAGGGACTTTACAGTAATATTTGAGATAATTTTTGAGGTGGAAAAATTTGACCAAAAAGTAAAGGGGTTAACCCATGGTTTTTCACGATTTTTCGACCAATTTGAAACTTTCGAAATTAGGCCAAAATATTAAAGTTTTGACCGAATAAGAGAGTTTTAGCCTTATTTGAGGGACTTTACACAAATATTTGAGATAATTTTTGAGGTGGAAAAATTTGACGAAAAAGTAAAGGGGTTAACCCATCGTTTATCACGATTTTTCGACCAATTTGAAACTTTCGAAATTAGGCCACACTATAGAAGTTTGGAGCGAATAAGATAGTTTTGGCCTTATTTGAGCGACTTTACACAAATATTTGAGATAATTTTTGAGGTGGAAAAATTTGACCAAAAAGTAAAGGGGTTAACCCATGGTTTTTCACGATTTTTCGACCAATTTGAAACTTTAGAAATTAGGCCAAACTATGGAAGTTTGGACCGAATAAGATAGTTTTCGCCTTATTTGAGGGACTTTACAGAAATATTTGAGATAATTTTTGAGGTGGAAAAATTTGACCAAAAAGTAAAGGGGTTAACCCATGGTTTTTCACGATTTTTCGACCAATTTGAAACTTTCGAAATTAGGCCAAACTATGGAAGTTTGGACCGGATAAGATAGTTTTGCCCTCATTTGAGGGAGTTTACAGTAACATTTGAGATAATTTTTGAGGTGGAAAAATTTCACCAAAAAGTAAAGGGGTTAACCCATGGTTTTTCACGATTTTTCGACCAATTTGAAACTTTAGAAATTAGGCCAAAATATGGAAGTTTGGACCGAATAAGAGAGTTATGGCCTTATTTGAGGGACTTTACAAAAATATTTGAGATGATTTTTGAGGTGGAAAAATTTGACCAAAAAGTAAAGGGGTTAACCCATGGTTTTTCACGATTTTTCGACCAATTTGAAACTTTCGAAATTAGGCCAAAATATTAAAGTTTGGACCGAATAAGAGAGTTTTGGCCTTATTTGAGGGACTTTACAGTAATATTTGAGATAATTTTTGAGGTGGAAAAATTTCACCAAAAAGTAAAGGGGTTAACCCATTGTTTTTCACGATTTTTCCGCCAATTTGAAACTTTAGAAATTAGGCCAAAATATGGAAGTTTGGACCGAATAAGAGAGTTATGGCCTTATTTGAGGGACTTTACAAAAATATTTGAGATGATTTTTGAGGTGGAAAAATTTGACCAAAAAGTAAAGGGGTTAACCCATGGTTTTTCACGATTTTTCGACCAATTTGAAACTTTCGAAATTAGGCCAAAATATTAAAGTTTGGACCGAATAAGAGAGTTTTGGCCTTATTTGAGGGACTTTACAGTAATATTTGAGATAATTTTTGAGGTGGAAAAATTTGACCAAAAAGTAAAGGGGTTAACCCATGGTTTTTCACGATTTTTCGACCAATTTGAAACTTTAGAAATTAGGCCAAACTATGGAAGTTTGGACCGAATAAGATAGTTTTCGCCTTATTTGATGGACTTTACAGAAATATTTGAGATAATTTTTGAGGTGAAAAAATTTGACCAAAAAGTAAAGGGGTTAACCCATGGTTTTTCACGATTTTTCGACCAATTTGAAACTTTCGAAATTAGGCCAAACTATGGAAGTTTGGACCGGATAAGATAGTTTTGGCCTTATTTGAGGGAGTTTACAGTAACATTTGAGATAATTTTTGAGGTGGAAAAATTTGACAAAAAAGTAAAGGGGTTAACCCATGGTTTTTCACGATTTTTCGACCAATTTGAAACTTTAGAAATTAGGCCAAAATATGAAAGTTTGGGCCGAATAAGATAGTTTTGGCCTTATTTGATGGACTTTACTGTAATATTTTAGACAATTTTTAACGGGGAAAACTAAATACTTTAAACTAAGTTATATGGCCCAAAATGTCATATTTTAAGGTGATTTCGAAAGTTTGAATTTGCTCGAAAAATCGTCAAAAACCGTGGGTTAATCCTTTTACTTTCTTGTGAAATTTTTCCACCTCAAAAATTATCTGAAATATTAGAGTAAAGTCTATCTAATAAGGGCAAAACTATCTTATTCGACCCAAACGTTTATATTCCCTTTACTTTTTGGTCAAATTTTTCCACCTCAAAAATAGTCTTAAATATTACTGCAAATTCCCTCAAATAAGGGAAAAACTATCTTATTCGGCCCAAGCTTTGATATTTTGGCCTAATTTCGAAAGTTTCAAATTGGACGAAAAATGGTGGAAAACCATGGGTTAACCCCTTTACTTTTTGGTCAAATTTTTCGACCTCAAAAATTCTCAAATATTTCTGTAAAGTCCCTCAAATAAGGCCATAACTCTCTTATTCGGTCCAAACTTCCATATTTTGGCCTAATTTCTAAAGTTTCAAATTGGCGGAAAAATCGTGAAAAACCATGGGTTAACCCCTTTACTTTTTTGTCAAATTTTTTCGACCACAAAAATTCTCTCAAATATTACTTTAAATTCTCTGAAAGAGGGGGAAAACTATCTAATTCGGCCCAAAATTTCATATTTTCGCCTTATTTACAGTTTGAAATTGGCCGAAAAATCGTGAAAAACCATGGGTTAACCCCTTTACTTTTTGGTGAAATTTTCCACCTCAAAAATCTCTTCGAATTTTAAGCGAAAACGACTGGAATCGACGCCAAACTAAATCATATCTTCTAAATGGTCATATTTTAAGCATGTTTCGAAAGTTTTAAATTGGTCGAAAAATCGTCAAAAACCATGGGTTAACCCCTTTACTTTTTGGTCAAATTTTTCGACCTCAAAAACTAAATTTAGCCTAGAATAACTCAAATTAGTGCAAAACTTTATTCTTTGACCTCAACTTTCATATTTTAACGTTATTTCGAACCTTCTATATAAAAGTGAAACCTGATGAAGAAAAAGGTTTTGAAAAAAGCTACTGAAACCTTCGACATAAGTTCGTAATAGGAAAGTTTAGCCGAAACAATTTAATTTTGGACTGACTCGAATCATTTTAAAGCGAAATAAAGTGGACTTTTAAGGTCGAAGAATTTCACCAAAAGGTAAAGACGTTAACTATTGCTTTTGATGATTTTTCGACTAATCCGAAACTTTCGAGCTTTAAATCCTTTTCAAGCTTTAAACGAAAAATTGCTGCTCGTGTTGATACAAACTAAAATTTTCTCTCTAACTAGGTAAATAACGTAACCACCATATGTGATATAGCTAAGTACTGTTCGTATTTTTCTCTTTCTATTCTTAAATAATGCAAATTTTGTTGTATTGTTTTACACGCCCATCGTGGAAACCAGCTTTGCTGTCGATGTTAGCGTGGTTAAATAAAAATATACTACAACTACTACTACTCCTCCTCCTCTCGGGACAGGGGAAGGTTAAAAGCTTCAAACCATCTGACAACCGACTTGAAAGCGCAACACTCATTCATAATGAACGCGTTGCACCAATGCGGCAACGACGACGCGTACAATATCGTGCTAACTTCCACGCGCTTCGGCGTACGGCGCGATGTCACGCGTCCGATGTTAAAATAGCGTGGGATGGCGCGCGATGAACATACTTCGGGAAAGATGTTTTTCACATCGTGGAATCGAAGAAGCCTTACCGACAAAAGCTGTGAATGGACCGACTTACCATAGGACAAAAAGCCGACACCAACGCCACCGTGTCCGGCTTCACGAATGTTACTACAAGCCAACGTAAAGGATGTTCCTACCTGCCAGTCCAACCCACTACCATTTGGCTAAACGTCACATGCAGTACACAAAGGCGCAGACCCGGCTTTCTTACAGGAGAGGCGGCGCCCTCCAGTGGGCGTTTAGAGAACGTCGATGGACAATGCACGCAAGGCAGTAGAGGTGTTAGGATGCAATGGGTGGGAGTTCATCACTCACTCGCCGCCACAGTATTTTGTCTAATAGTCTTTCAGCGTTACAATCTAACGCTAACTACGTAATACCGTACTGAATGGACCTTATCCATAAATGGCACCTTATTTAATATTCTTTTATGAGCATATAAATTAGTCCCCATATCCTCGCTATTGTGTAAGAAATTCAAAAGAATTTTTGCTCAGACGAGGCTAAAGGGAATGATTGAAATGCATATAAAAGAATATCAAATAAGGCTCCATTTGAGTAAAAGCCTACTACTACTACTACGAACTTTATTTAATCACGGAACATCTCACTCATTATCCAAAAAAATGCTCTTCCGGAGAGCCGTGAGGTTTAAAAAGTAAAAATTTACACATTTTTATACATTATTTTTTACAGCCATAATTATACATTACAGTTATTGAGTTCGGCGTTGCTCGGGCATTGGGTTCTGACGCGAGTTCTAAAAGGATTAGCAAGAGGTTTCAGTATAAGACAGGTGGCATCCAAAAAAAGGAGTACCACAGGTGTAGACAATATGCGTGACCATAAGCTTTATCGATACAAAAAAAACCGCAAATTCAAATAAGCGCAAATTGCAAATCACAGCACACGTCCTTAGGTAGCTAACGTGAGTGTCCACAAGATGAGTCAAGACGGCTACAACAGGTCAGATACTGCTGGTAATGGCAAAAACCATTGAACTAACCCAAAATGCCGCCATCAATGCACTATTCCCAGCACATTCAGAAGTAAATATCCACAAGATGAGTCAAGATGGTAACGATAGGTCCCGGTACTGCGGTATGGCAGATCCAACCATCAAATCGCCTAAAAATGCCGCCATCACTGCGCCACTTCCAGTACCGAGGTAAAATTAAATGCACGACTGTCCCGTAACGTCATCCGCCACTTTCACCACGCATGCCGTTGCCATTTTACCCATAGCTGGGAGGTGGTTATAGCGCCACCAATTCGCTTTGCAGTAGCCGATTTTAGTGAGAACAACAGGGGGAACCACGTGAAGGTATCGACTTCCCTGGGACTACTCCTGGCACACTTGGGCTTTTTAAGCCGGCCAGTAGACCTCCTGCCACAGGAGCGGTACACAACCTGTTCGTCCCTTCTCCCCCCAAAAGTGCATTTTTTTACGTGAACGCACAAACACGTGTATACGTATACCTACCTATCTACCTGGCCTGCCTACCTGGCATTCTATCAGTCTAGTAATCCAGCTTTCTATCTACCAATACAGATATAGACATCTATACATATCTATACATATCGATATATATCTACATATATCTACATATATATCCACACATATATATATATCCCAGATATATATATATATATATATATATATATATCCATATATAAATCTATACATATCAATATACCTCTATGTATATCTATATAAATCTGCATATATCTGTATATATCTACATGTATATCTACATATATCCATACATAACCTTATATAACAGTACACCACATACCTTTTTTCCGTTCCATGCCAGGTTTTTTGTAATGCATCCATCTGGCGATTGTGACTCTTCCTCTTGTTTATCGCGCTTATGGCCAGGGAACTTAGGGTCAAGCTTAGTGGGACGCGAGCGCGATCTAGGGTACGCGTCGGATACCTTCGAAGGCGAAGGCGAGGGTGCGGTGTTATAGCGCAGGGCGCAGAAGAACACACAGGACACATGTACTGCCAGCAAGCCTTTATGGCTTGCTGGCAGTACAGCGTGCTGTCAGCAAACCTTCCCGGTTTGATGACAGCACTATTTACACCATTTTATTTAAATCTAGCTCATTTGTAAAAATTACTGAATATTGGTTGAAATTCCGTCCGCCTTAGATCGTTCTCTTCATTCTTGACACCAAAGGTTTTCGTGCTTTCAAAGGCTCTAAATAAAATAATTGACACAATTTTCAACTTATTGTTGCATGACTTTATTATGATTATCAATATAAATATTAGTGCCCAATATAAAACACGGAACTATAGATTCGTCGCATCTCGCAATATCATCAGTGTTGAACTATTATTACCAAACAAGGAATATTATATAAATAAATAAAGGTATCAAATTACAAGCGATGTAATAGCGGAAATGAAGAAGAGAAAATTCAGAACAAAGACAAAGAAATGGAATTGAGATTGCGACGAAACCTTAGTTTAATAAATCCTTTAGCTTATTCAATGGCTTTGTTTCGTGTTCTTTGACTGGCCACTAATATTTGCGCTAAAAGTTCCCGCCTAGTTTCTGACCAGGGTGGCGCCAGGAATTCCCAGACGCAGCGGCTAACGTCCCCGACAGGAGGGCTAAGCCAGAAGGACGGGGACCACGCCCCTTCATAATTTCCTTATTAGAAGGTGAAAAACATGTTATTTTTTCCACGAATAATCACAACAACTGACTAGAAGCAGTTCATATTTAGATTTGACATGAAGAAAAGAGTCTATTATCTTTCTTGGTTAAATCAATAAGTATTAATGGCTTACACAATATCACACAATATCACAATATACTCCAATATATGGCTTATCATCAGTGTAATTCCCCGATAAATTGTCAATTTTTACCCGACAGGGGGAACAAGGTTCCCTGACGGTTCGTCTCGGGGATTATTCAATTGTATTCACTGAGCCGGAGGTAAATAATTGTTTTAGTATAATTACACAGGTGATTATTTGAAAGAAAGTAGTGAACTAGCACTTCTAAAATCTCCTTGGTAACATTTACAAAGGTAGTCGCCATCTTGTCTCTGAGCCTTCACTGTTATAATCACCTGTAGGTGATTATTGAGATTTATGACGCAAGTTTCTAGCCAATCACCACGCGGGATGTTCGATAATCACCTGGGTAATTATACTAAAATAGTATACCGGCCAACATTACTACTTATAGCAAGCCGTAAGGACATTCAGGCATAATAAGACGAAGTCGAGTTGGCTCTGTGGAGGTCCAAGTTTTGACTTTGTCAGGGAGTTTTAGATTGACTAAGTAGTGCCATGATGTCGATAATGAAGACATCTTTTCTCTCGCGTTAAAGCTATCACTTACCAGCCCTCTATTATACAGAGTTTCAACCAGAGTTCAGCACAAGGTGCTTCATTATTTACTGAATACATCTTAAATAGATTTTATATGTAATGTTTAAAAAATGAACAGGAGTGCTTTATCGGATATAAAACACGAGGCGGAAGCCGAGTGTTTTGGGACCGATAAAGCACATACTGAGAGTTTTTCTGAACGGCTTAAAAAACGAAACGTTTTATATGGTAATTCCTTACGTAAGTTTGGCAATTTCTGTTTTCTAAGGCTAAAAATATTGAGGAAAATTTGAAGAGAAATTCAGGATAAAGTCACAGGTGTCTTTATTACATATAAAGACACGACACGGTTATGATTTTCTTTTGTATTTTCCTCCTGAATTATTAATGAGTTTTTAATTGTAATTAAAACGTAGCTTATTGCTAGTTAGCATTCATTAAAGGGAGTGCTTATTTGAACATTCACAGTACCTTGTTCCTTGCCTCGACATCGCTCGCATCCAGTTTTTAACTGCTATCGATGTAGTCAAATACCCTCAGCTTTTCTAAACAGAAATGTATAAAAACAAGATTAACTTAGCAAATACTAACTCTTTCTGCCTGTAAACGAAAATTCCTATTTTTGGTCAAATGATGAGTTGAATGATAACTTGAAAACAGAAATTCAACCTTCTTGCTCAATGTTGAAATTTAAACCTAACTTATACAAATTGCCCTGTACCTTATTTATAATTCGAAGTGTGGAACTGACTTTACCGAGGAACAGGCCCCTTTAAGCGCTGTTTCTATAATATTTTGAAATCTTCAAAATATGAGATTAAAAGATACGTCAACCCACCCGGGATTGCAACCCGTCTTTGAGAGCACCGTGGAATAGAGAGAAGCAAGATATGTTGACCATATCAATAATACATGATCCTTATCCTGAAGGAATTTCAATCACAAGCTAATAAAAAAGCTGTAATCTGAAAAGAGCTGACTATGCATAGTTCAATTTTTTAACCTGTTCCTCGCGCATGATGAAAAAAAGTACTTTTTGCTTACCACGGAGAAGACATGAACCTGTTCCTCATATTGACTCGACAACTTAATTTTTCCGCCAGCTTTTTGTTCCAAATACTTTATAACCATATATTTCAGTGTAGTTATACGCCTTCTCCGTTCCTAAACAAAAAAGGATGAAAATACTCTCAAGATTGAATTAACGACTCCATCTCCAGATGCCACCTGTTAAATATTCCACTAAAAGCTGGAAATCGATCAACCCCTAAACTTATCAAATTGCCGGGATTTTATCTTATAAACGCTCAATCGCTGCTGCCTAAAGTAGATGAGTTAGCGATCCTCTTACGTACAGACCCAACGGAGTTTGTTGTTATTAATGATGGCAAGAAACGTAAAGAAATAACGATAAGTTTTCTCCTCCAATAACTAGATATGCCCCACCTTCGTATAGGACAGTCGCTTGACTTAGTTTCTTCGCAGAAAGCACTGGGCGTAACCTTCAACAATCAGCTCAGATGGAATGACAAGGTAGAGGTGATGATGAAGAAAGCATGTCAACGTTTGTATATTTTACGTGTATTAGGTGGCAGTGGTGTCCCTCCTTCTCACCTCCTTGTGGTTTACCGTCCACTTGTAAGATCAATTTTTGAATATGCCTGTCCTGTCTGATATACTAGTTTACCAAAGTATTTGTCCGACAGGATTGAATTATTTTTTTGTGTTAATCAATGATGTAATTGTGGAAGCTTGGTTATTATGTTCTTAATACGCACGCTCTCAAGCTGTTCTCTCAGAAAAACTTTCTGAGTCCCTGACGGGAATCGAACCCGTAACCTTCGTCTCACCGGCGATCGTCTCACCGGCGATCAGAAGGTTACGGGTTCGATTCCCGTCAGGGACTCAGAAAGTTTTTCTGAGAGAACAGCTTGAGAGCGTGCGTATTAAGAGGATTGAATTAGTTCACAAGAGAGCTTTACGTTTAATCTATCCAGAAATTCATTATATGGACGCCCTTCAGATTGCTCAGTGCTTTCGCCTTGGTGATCGACGCCAAAGACTTTGCAATAAGACTTTTAAGAAGATTGCTGAACTTAGTTCCTGTCTCCAACGTTTGTTGCCCGCTGCTCGCGGCAGCACACATGGTCACGATATACACAATAATGTTGGTCACTGCTTGCCGAAATGCCGCACTGAGCGATATAAAAGAAGTTTTGTACCTGCCATGTGCTATAATAATATTTGACACGAATTTTGTTTATAATGAATTTTAATCCGTTTCGATATATATCCAGCTATGTTCTTAATTTCACTAGTGGTAATCGTATTTAGCAGTAATCCTATTTATTGTAAATTTTTGTAAGTATCAATGTCTTTTTTAGATTTTGTAAACATACTGTAATTCACCTTTGGTGCGATAATATGCTATTAAACAATTACTTTTACTATTTACTGTAAACCTTTTTGCAAGCATAGGCGGTCTCAAACTTGTGCCTAAACGATTAACTTGTTATGCAAACGGTGATTAACAGCTACAGAAACATTAATACGGTATGTTCATTGTCAAGAACAAGCTAAACGTAACAAGATAATATTAAAAAACTAATAATGAAAAAAATTAGCATTAATTTAATTACTTCATACTAAACATGCACATTGTTGTGAGAGAATAAAATTTAACAATTTCACTTCCAGTGACTTGGCATCTCACCTTTATTTCACTGGTTTTTATGTGTTCCATGATTTTGTTCTTGTCACATTTTCCTCAAGCCCTTTTTTCTCCAATACTTCATTTCATTGTTTTATTTCTGTTCCAAGATTCTGCTCTAAGTAACATTTTCCACCAGCTTTTTGACTCAAATACGTAACTTCAATATCTTTCACATCTTGTGTTTTTTGTAGCCATATATTGTTAATGTAGTCATTTGTCTTCCCTGTTTCTAAACAGAAATGAGGAAATACTCTCAACATTAATTTACATGAGCTGTAAAAACTGCAAATATTACGCAATTTATGGTGGTCTCAGTCTTCTGCCTAAATGATTAATTTGTAATATATACGGTGATAGACAACGACAAAAATATTAACATGTTGACTGACTAGAAAGAGCTAAACGTAATAAGATAATATTAAAAATCAATGAAAAAATACAAAGAAATTAGCACTAATTTCATTACTTCATACTAAACATGCACATTATGTTGTACGAGACTAAAGTTTTACAGCTTCATTTCCAGTGACTTGGCATCTCACCTTTATTTCACTGTTTTTTATGTATTCCATGATTTTGTTCTTGTCTCATTTTTCTCAAGCCTTTTTTCCCCAATACTTCATTTTGTTGTTTGATGTGCGTTCCAAGATTCTGTTTTAAGTAACATTTTCCACAAGGCTTTTATCTCAAATACGTAACTTCAGTATCTTTCACACCTTGTCTTTTTTGTAGCCATTTATGTTAATGTAGTGATCTGTCTTCCCTGTTCCTAAACAGAAACGAAGAAATACTCTCAACAGTAATTTACACGAACTGTAAAAACTACAAACTCCACGCCAGCAATGGTGGTCTCCAATTTCTGCGCGAATGATTGATTTGATCGATGACCTGAAAACAGGGATTCAACCTCGCTGCTTAATGCTGAACTACAAGGCAAAGTTATGCAAAATCCTTCGACAATTTCCTGCCATTCAATGTATGACATTGACGTTACCTTGGAATAGGGGTGTAACGATTCATATACCTTTCGATTCGATTTCGATTATTGCATTTCGATTTCGAATATTTCGATTCGATTATACAAATGTTTCTAACTTCTTACCATACAAAAATTAAACAGCATGGGATTCAACAAAAACTCCTTTAAAAGATCCAAAACTCAAAAATGCTTGACTTGAGGTTAAAATAGTTAACAGGAACATTAATAAAAGAACATAGAACTTGTCTGCAGTGTCCCTTGTTGTCCCGCATGAATTGCCTTATTTGGAAATTCTCAAATGGTGGTAAAAGAGAAGCATTTTTACCAGGCAACGCAAAATGGCGTAACAACTATAGTGTATAAACTCCTTAGCTCCTCAATCAAAAACACCGATTTTAAAGGTTTCTGAATTCTGATGTCATAAAATAAGAACTCATTTGAATAAACGACAGCTAAAAATTTGAACACCAAGTGTCTTTCTATTTGTATTTAATGCTTTAAAGACACCTTTCAAGGGCGGCCTGGAGCAATTCAAATCGAACGAAAATCGAAATGTGGAACCAAAGAATCGTGAATCGAATCGAATGGTCATAATCGCAATTAACCGAGAATTCGATCAATCGGTACACCCCTACCTTGGAACAGGTATCTTTGGGTGAAACATGTAGACCATGGCACTGACGTTACGCTTCTGTTCATTGATTTCCTGTGTATCTTAACGCAAGATGATGAAAACCTCTCACCATGGAAGAGATAACTGTATATTGCGACAGCCAATTTTTAAATCGGTTCATACATCATAAAAAGAAGAATTTTGTACTTACTATATGAAAAACGCTCCAACTGACCTCACGGCATTCCTATCAGCCATGATTTTACCACCAAATTGACAATTGCAGTTCTGCCCTTATCCAATGCAGTCTTTTGTAATCCCAAAAGTCCATCTTATTCATAACAAATGGAAATTATTTAGATGTCAAAGCCCTAAAAACAACATTTTGTGCTTTCATCAGTTTAAATAACAATTTCACAAATGAAACGCCATTGTTGTATCGTTTCTTCAAAATGTTTACGAGTGATTGTCCAGGAGGAAATCTTAATTTTAATATAAATAGCAATGCAAAAACAAATTATACAAAGTATCGTCATATGTAAACATTAACAGATGGTTAAACTTAGAAGGCTAGAAGAGTTTAGAACATTTATTAACGTTTCATCGCTGTAAGTAACATCATCAGCGACAAAACGTTAGTCTATAAATATGTTTTAAACTCCTCTGGCCTTCTTTGTTTAAGCATTTGTTAATGTTTACATATGGTGATACTTCGTATAATTTGTTGGGCATTGCTATTCATATTAAAGAAATGAAACTCAAGCTACAAAACGGTACATTCAAAGAAAAATACAAACAACATATTAACTGATAGGTAATTCTGTCCAAAAGATTTATTAATTTTCTTGGGGTTTTTTTTTAACTTTGCTACAGGTACACGACAGATAGTTATACAAGTTCATATTTTAATAAATGTGCTAAGATATCTGTATCACAAGAGTGCCATGCTTTAAGTGGTTTTCACATATTCTCCTGTGGGTAAAAACAAACTTATAAACAAAAACATCACAACTAATCATAAATCTGCTGAGCATTGGAACTGTGAAGATGTAAGCTAACAAGGCCACCTTGATGTCACATGAAAACCACCTACTGATGATAGTTATCAGGAACTAGTTAAGCTTAACTGGGGTATGTTTAAGTGCAGGGACAGAGGATAAATTCAGCTTTGGTTTAAAAATAATCCCAAAACAGGTCAACATAACTGTAGTTCTCAAGGTCTGGGAATTTATTAGCCTGAAACAGGCAAAAGATTCTGGAAATTAAATTTTACAAAAATAAACCTACTTTATTTATCAGATTATACTGAAATGTTTTCACAGATAACATTTACTTGGTTTAATAGTCAAAGTGTTTTAAAGGTTATTTCTAGAGATCAAATCACACAAATTAAGTTTTAATAATTTTTGTGATGGTTGTTGCTTAGGATGATTAAAATGATCGTACTGAATATACTGCTGAACTTTTGTCAATCGAAGGAGTGTACAAAAATCGAAGTGTAGAAGAATTTGTTTTGAGAACCAAAGAATTACAGCAAACCTTTGCCAACAAATCTAGGAAATGGTCTAATAAGTTATTCTTCTAAAACTTTCACCTCTCATTTTCCTTAAAAACAATTTTCAATGTAATAATTTTTAGGATATTCAATGGTTAAAAATCTTTAAAATAAATAAACTAAACACAATGTTTCAAACTGTTTAGCTGTTCTTCAAGTGTCCTACAGTTGCTATTCTTGTAACTTATTATCAGAATATTAGCAACTGCACAACACCTGAAGAAGAACAGCTAACATTGCATTTCTTTTATTTATTTTAAAAAATTTTAACCTCTGAACATCCCAAAAATTATTACATTAAAAGCTATAAAAAATAGTGGGGAAAAGTTAATGGTTTGCAGAATGTTTCCTAGTTTGACATGTGACAAGCATGGGCAGCAGATACAGATCATGGTTCTCAAAAGTTCAACTGCTTAAAAAAAAAATTAAAAAAAAAATTATAAACATTTTCTCTTCACAGGAAGTGAGTTTGATTCCAATTTTTCCATCGTGAATTTTGCAGGTCTTGAATTTGCCCACAGCAATTACAAGCAAACAGGCCATCATTTTGCTCCATTGATTGAACAGTTATTGCTTTTTGGAAGTACTGTATAAGTCATGTACTTTAATCTAGAATAACTACTGTCCTTCCAACCTGACATAGTCCTTTCATGTTTACTCTGGCTAATTGTCAGATGATCATATCACCAGAGGGAGATTTTGAAAGTCTGGTTAAACATTGCTACTAAGTGTTACAGTCTTAGCATCATTAATTAGGACAACATAGGTCTTGGTTTTTCCATAACCAAATATCCAACTGCAAAGAATTTCCTTACCTTCAAAGGGAGCTTGGTAGAACCTGCCTCTTTCACTGCATATATGTTGACACTGTAATGTAGCATTTCAATGCAAATTTGCTGTCATGGACCCAATGCTTCTATATACCGTACTTGGTCATTGATGTACTCAGTGTTCATGGCAAATCAGGGAAGCTCATTGCTTACTTTCCTCTGCAATCCAGTTAAACGGTATGTATCATGCCTCACACTTTCTTCTACCATATTTCGAGGTCATTTCAGGGATATTTCATGGTATCAATTAGCAGTCTTTACTTCTCATGGAGCTAGTTACCACAACAACAAATGCAAATTATAAATTTAATAATTGATGGATGGGAATTTGAGCAGATGTTTGAAACTTCATGAACTTTTTATTACTTTACTCCAATAAAAGAGAATTTTTCTTTCATGGTTTTTGACAACCAGTATAAAACTAACAAAAACTGCCTACCCCACCAACACTTCACTACATTCAACGAAGATTAGACTAGCATGCTTGGCAATTTCTATATTTGTACACCATTATCACTGTCACTGTTAATTCATTAAAGTATCACAAAATTGTGTTTAACCATGTCTTTCTTTATTCCCATCTCCGACCACTTACAAGAAGTAACACAAGCACAAGTTGTGATGCAATAACCAAAGTTCCCAAACCAATATTCATTCTTGGGGATCTCACCCTCAAATCAACAAGAAATTCAAAAGTATTTTCAAAAGTAAACTCAAAGGGTGAAAGCTAATGCATATATTTGTTTTTTTAAGGTGATAAACAGTGTGAATTTGGTATTTCAGTACAAAATTGATATCTATAAAATAACAAAAATTTCTAAATATGACATTGAAGCCTTATCAACACACATAAATAGTTACATTATTTGAAGTTGGTGGTTTAGGCAAGGTTCCATTGTTGGTGATGCTACAAGCTTGAAATTCAAGGACCTTTATTGACAATCAAACTTTCCAGGGCCTCATTTTTTTGTCTTTTTTGCTTTTTTTTTTTTTCAAATCCAAGTACTTTCAAGGATTTTCAAGGATTTTCAAGGATCAAATGAACCCTGGAAAACCCTCATAATCCCAACTGCAACTAGTACTATCACCAAACCAACCAACCCACAACACCATTGCAACAATAAATAATCATATTACAACAAGTTTCACTAATGTTGTACAGATATCTTTAATGGACATTAACCTGGTTTACATCATGGAATCAGGTGGAATGTCCGCCATTTGCATTTAGTTTTGCACTAAACTTGCGACTGAAAACCTCACCTGTGAAATCCCTGCTGATGGAGCTCCAACAGGATTAATGGAATCACTTGGCTACATGGTTGCACTTGGCTACGTGGCTACACTTGGTTACATGGTTGCACGAGGCCGGGTGCGGAAACATGTGTGAATGGAATTGTGATTTGGAGACTGGAAACCCCACCCTTCCAATCCTCATGTGGCGGCATTCGATCACGCGACACCCATCATAGATGGTGCACCATCACCTTGCCAGCCGAGGTCTTCAGAGCGTTGGGTCCCGGTCGATGTATGTGAACTGGAAAGTCAAAGGGGATGTAAGGAAACGTTTATGAGGTGGTTCAGTTTGTCTGTGGCCGGCAATAGAGAGCTGCTCATTCGGAACCTTTTAGGTTGGACGTCTACGCGTCGTGAAACGCACCCGATCGCCATCCGGTAAGGTCTTTTGGCAAAAGCTCTTGTGTGCGCTACTCTGTGTCAGACACCGGTACGTGCTTGTAGTGTATTTTGAGTGTGGGATAGGGGCGCCTCAAGTGCAGGTTTGTCTTGGATATTATTCTCATGACTGATGACTTGAATGACATAAATAGCATAGTCCAGTATAGTTCAGCAAATCTCATTTCCAAATCATCTGGTGGAACATTCCTATGGTTTCATCACATACAGCTATTGCTCTACAAAAAAAATCAAAGCAACTTGTTTATTTCTACACTAAAGCCATATTCTAAAAAAATGAAAGCTATGTTGCATCAGAATTCTAATGTACTCAAAATACATGCAACAGACTAAATCTCAACAATAAGACAACCAGAACTTTTGAGAGCCATATGTTTTAGATGCTTAACTCAATACATACTCAAAAAAAAAAAAAGTATAACCAGCTTACATTCAGGGTTGATATCATTGTTGAAGAAATCCTTATATGTGACATTTTCATGTGGGCCAGGATGCTGGAGAGTGTGGTGTGTGAAAGTGGTTTTCCTGTGTAGGCCAAAATACCTATGTGTCCAGAGATTCTAGTATATAATAATAGGCATCCTTCACCAACACACAATTCCTAGCAGCATTGATGTGTAAATTCGTAAATAACGTAAGATCTCAGACCAAATGGTAAACAATCCTTAAAACAAAAAAAGCTAGAAATCCGACATGAGTGCCAGAAGATAATGCAAAGCTGGATATGAGGGAACGCTGATGAAAATAGTTCAGTAACATGTTGTTGGATTTGAAAACCATGATATATCCAGTGTACAGTAACAATTTTGGAGCCATAGTTATTTATAAAGATGCTTTAAAGGGCATATGAAGCGTAAATTTTGTTATGAACTTTTCCACACTTTCTAGAACTTCAAAACGCGCTATTTTCAATGAACAACTTAGTTTTTAATTTAACTTTGTTGAAGCGTTCAATTTTGCTCTGAAAGTGCGTATATATTAAAGTGTTCGCGCCCAACTTTCACCAGGGGCCTGGAATGAAGTGATGACGTAGGAAGATGTACCGTAGGAAGTTTTGCGTATAAAGTATGAACTATAAAGCATAAAGCGTATTCAAAAGCCATCAACTTGCTGTTGTATAAGAAGTGAAATTGTTTGAGATCATTACTATAGTTTATCCTTGCGATAATGCCTGTAAAAGGAGGCAAGTATTGCGTCGCTGGTTTTGCTAACGCAAAATCTTGCAAAAATTCAAGTCGTTCGACGGGCATTTCGATGCATTTGTTTCCTCGTGATGCTAAACAACGTGCGGCGTGGACGAAATTTGTGAGAAAGCATAGACCAGGTTGGAATCCAACAAGTTCTTCTGCACTATGTTCAGCGCATTTTCATGGACATGATTATAATCAACGACTGGATATTGAAGTACCCACTGCGTCTGATCGCTCGCCAAATAGTATATCTTGCAAGAGGTATCTAAAGCCTGGAACAGTACCAACAGTCGACAATTATGATATTGCTGCGGTATCTTTTCCGAAAACAACCCAGACAACTGCTGCTATTAACTCTGACACTCCTCAAATTCCTGCTTGCAAAGTAAAACGTGCAAAGCGACAGCTTCTTCGAGAATTATCTCAATCTAGTGCTAAGCAACCAAAGATTCAAGACGAAGAATCGGCGGACCAAGTCGATGAAATGGAAATGGACTCCTCCATAGAGCAAAGTGCAACTGTTCACCTTTCTCGCAACAACCAACACAAACCTGTTGAACCTGGAGAGTCAGAGGCACTGTTAAAGTGTAAAAAAAAGCTGAAAACTATTCAACAAAGGTGCTCAAACTACAGAAGGACTATCAGGTGCCTGCGGCTACAGGTACAAGCAAAGTCATCCTCTTCACATACTCCCATGGTTGATACTCTCCATCAAGAGAATCAAGTGGAGGATGTTGTAAATGAATTTGATGGCAATCTTGAAGTTGATCAGAACGAGCTTGATGACTTCCTGGCAGAAGCAGATGACATGAGCCAATTAACAACTGATCCTGACTGGGAAACTGAATATCAGTCTGGTGCACATGATGAAGAGGATACTGATGGAGAAGATACTGTAAGGTAAAATATACATACCATTGCATTAATTTATTTTATTTTATTTGTCATTCCTATTGGTCTAATGTATTGTCTTTTATAGGATTAATTCAAGTGCTTTGCCTCAAGATGAGCCAAAATTTATTGTTTTCCTTTCTTGTTTGGTCTCAATATTTTCAATGTTTTGCTTCAATTGCAAATTGGAGAAACCTGAGATTCTAGTATCAAAATCTGGCACAATGGTCAATATAGAGCAACATTGCAAAAAATGCAAGCTAGCTGGGGTGCAGCCTTATAAATGGCATAGCCAGCCTTTTGTGTTTGGTCGATTTGCTGCTGGTAATTTGCTATTGAGCTTTGCTATTCTTTGTGCTGGTGCAAGTATTAGCAAAATAATGCTCATGTTCTCCCATTTGGGCTTATGCGTGTACTCAGTGCGTTCATTCTATGCACATCAAAGATGGTTGCTGTTCCCTACTATCATTGGGTTTTGGGAATCAACACGATTGGGACTGATTGAAAAAGCTTGCTTGGCAAAGGAAAGTGTTTGGGCTGGTGATGGTCGATTCGACTCAATGGGTCATTCAGCCAAGTATGGTGTATACACCATGATGAATGCTTCACTGGGTAAACTTGTGCACTTTGAATTGCTACAGGTAATCAGCATTATCTTCATGTTACATCAACTTTCTTACCGGATCAACCCATTGATAGTCAATGTGTCTGTTTTTAATGGTTTCCCTTTTTTTAATTTTCTGGGGTCTTAAGCACCTGCTAATTTATGGTATTTTCAGGCTAATGAAACTGGTTCAAGTCAGGCTATGGAACTTGAAGGGGCAAAACGTTCGTTCAAGTTTCTAACCGATTCAGGAGTGAAAGTGCAAACCTTTATATCTGACAGGCACAGAGGAATAGCAAAGTGGTTAAAAACAGAATACCCATTCGTACATCACTTCTATGACATTTGGCATGTTGCAAAAAGCATCACAAAAAAGTTAGCTAAGTTGGCTAAGGAGAAAGGATGTGAAGCTGTACAGCACTGGATAAAGCCTATCAAAAACCATTTATATTGGTGTGCTTGTTCTACTAAGTCTGGCTATGAACAGCTTATCTTGGCAAAATGGAAGTCGTATGCAAGACACATTGCAAATCTCCATACAAATCATCCAGATCCATTGTTTGAAAAATGTGTTCATGAAAAACTTCCTAGCAGAAAATGGATAAGAATGGGTGAGTATACTATAAGAGAAGTGAACAATCTCAAAAGGGGAGGAGTTGTTGGTAAACATATTGTTGTTTGGTAAACATATTGTTGTTTGTTAAACATATTTTTGTTTCATATCACAAGCCTATTTCTAGTTATGCAAATTATTTTAGGCACTGAAGTTTATGATAAAGTTGTTGGCATTTGTGGAAAGTCCCAAGTACTGAATGATGTGAAAAAGCTTTCATCAGAAGTTCAAACCAGCCACCTGGAAGCATTTCATTCCACACTTAACCAGTTTCATCCAAAGATGACAGCATATTCTTACACAGGGACATATTGCAGGTATAACTCCTTTAGTATTTGTTTAAAGTATTTTTCTTGGAACAAATTTTGTATGTTTCTAGGCATATATTGGCAATTGCTCACTTCAATGAGAACATCAAAAGAGAAGCAAAAAAAACAAAAGATGGCAAAATTTATTACAGCATACATTATCCAAAATACAAAAATGGTGAAGAATTAGTCCGAACAGTTCCAGTTCCTCCCACCTACAAATATGTAGATGATATAAGAAATTGTCTGTTCAAAAGCACGAAGGCATCTATGAAACTCAAAATACTTGAGTTTTTAAAACATGTCCCTGCTCCACTTAGCTCACAATTTAGTGATAAGGTGGACCGCCTTACTGCCATTGCCAATCATGCAAGAAGAAATGAAATGACTGTCCAGCTATACCCCAGTTGTAAGTACAATTTCTCAAGTCTAATACACAGAAATTATATTTTGTAACAAAACATAATTTCTATACATTAAACAATAAAGCATAGTGTGTTACTGGCTGAATTTTAATTTATCATATATTCTAGTAAACGAGCAAGATGAGCTTCAAGCTGTAGTCACTCGGCCAGAGCCTACAAATGCACAGAGGACACGGCACTGTACCAAGTGCAATCAACCCATGAAAGGTCACAAGCGTGGACAATGCTAACCATACAGTGCATTTGTAAATATTGTAAATACTGGTGGTGTGTAACAAAAAAAGTTGGCGTAAATTGCCTCTGGTCTCATTGTTATTGTTGTCTACGTTTAGGCTCTCTCGTCTGTCGACATGTAACCAGTATGTTCTGTGTCTTTCTGCTTAGGGAACCTAGTTCGAATTGCTGTGTACGCACATGCAGGAAGCGGTCTTGAGTTGTCAAATCCCATGAATCCAAACACCATAGATATAAACAATCTGTAAGCGATTGCTCGTAGAAAGACATTTTCGTCGCTGCCAAGTTGCCTGTACTTCCTTCCTTGCCTTGTTTTCAAACCATTTGCTGCAACTCGCAGGACTCGAGGATGTAGTACAACAGCTGTGAAATCAGGATGTTCTGTAACGCATTTAACAGGCTCTTCCAGTATTATTTCGGAGTTAAAAACATTTGCATCGCTTATCTTGTGGCAGCACCTGTATTCTCTTGAACAACATAACAAACGAGTTTCGCAATGGCCACAAAAACACCAATCCTTGACCGCTTGTATTCCTTCGTATCGGTCTTCGATATCATTCAGTAAAAGTCCGTCGATATCAACCTCTTCTTGATCATCATTTTCGTCAGAACTTTGTGCTAAGGGTTCATGAGCATAAGGCTGGTATGCACCGACTAATGCGTCTTCACTAAACACTTCACCGTTTCCTTCGTCTGAATCATGGAACATGCTCAAAGAGGAAGATGACAAATTTTCATTTTCCAAATCAGAATTTTCCATATATTCGCTTGACATTTTTTTGACAACTCAGAAAAACCCCAAAAAACTAAAATTAGCGCACAACTTGTTAATCGATGTTAATCAAATAAGTCAAGCATGTGTTATGGAGTACAACTTTCTACGTCATCACTTTGACCCAGACTCTTTTTACAAGTTGGGCGCAAACATGGTAAGAAGCAACATTTGGCAGCAAAATTGAACACTTTAACAAAGTTAAATTAAAAAACTAAGTTGTTCATTGAAAAGAGCGCGTTTTGATGTTCTAGAAAGGATGGAAAAGTTAAAAACAAAATTTACGCTTCATATGCCCTTTAAACTTGGAGGAAAGATTGCAACAGGTTAATATGGAAAATGTTACTTACTTTCTGGCTATCTTTGATTTGATTTCTTCTTAACAGGATTTAAGTACACCACCAGCACTTTTACTTTTGTTACTGTAATTTTCAGTGACTTGGCACCTCAGCCTTTTTCCATTGTGTTGTACATGTTCCAAGAATTTTTTCATGTCACATTTCCCACAAGCCTTTTGTCTCATATACTTCTTTTTGCAGTCTTTTATGAGTCCCAAGACTTTGTTCTAGGTCACATTTTCAACATGGTTTCTGTTGCAAATTCTTTATTTTGTCATCTTCAAATCTTGTGATTTCTATACATTTCAAAGGAAGGGAACAGTAAAATCATCAAACTAACATTGAAACAGTAAAATCAGTGAAACCAACATTGAAAAGGGGGAGATGGGCAGTTAATCTGATGCAAAAAGCAAGTTGTCCCAACATTTTCTGCAATGATTGTGGCTTCTTCATTTTATTCTTTTTAATTATTTTATGCATATTAAAATAATACATACATATATATATATATAAGTAAATACGAAAGACAAAAATTTTGCTGTCACTACTCTGAGTTTCACGCTCTCAGGCGATCATCAGGCAACTGAACTTGAGGCAACTGAACATCAGGCAACTGAACAGGCAACTGAGGCGATCATCAGGCGATCAACAGGCAACTGATATACATCATTGCTGTATATATATATATATATATATATATATATATATATATATATATATATATATTAATTTCTGCAACAAAATGCACTAAATTTGATCTAGATTTTTAGTATTATGTTGGACAATACCAGGATTAAAAATCAATGCATCAAATTCTCTCTATTTGCTATATCTTAAAGCAATCATACAGTGATGACTTTCAAAATATAATGGAACTTTTTACCAATGTCATTTCTGGCCTTCAAAAGCACATTAAATTTGGAGTTTTGATCAAATACTTCAACAGGTTATCATCACTGCAGTTAATGTCAATCAATTCTTATCTCTTGTGAAGCAAATTCTTAATGATATCCAACTGTGAAGTTTCATTATTTCCACAGCTGTGCAAAATACTCCAACTTGGGAAGTTCCTTAAGGTGCTGAGTCAATTGGCACAATTTTTACTCACAGGACAGTAAAGAAGCTACCATATAGGTAGTTGTTGCACATTCTGATAAAGCCTGAGGGGTTTGTGTTCAAAGGCGTGGGGGCTTTCCTTCTTCTTGCATTCATTTTTGATGTGAAAATCTTGATTGCAACAGCATCTCTCTGTTCATTGTGTCACCGAAACGGAAATTTTATTGTCACGGACATTGATAAGTAAATAAAATTAAAAAATCTACTTCTGAAGCAAGCAGATGCTTCTAAGGAAAGGCTTGAAAACAAGAAGATATCGCTCATTTTCAATCAAAATTCAGTAGCAAAAAAATTAATGACAATGTTCAATTACCCTGGTATTTTTTCCTCCCCTTTTCTCAGTTATGATAATTATTTTTATTCATAAGAAAGTAAAAAAAGAAGACAGCTTTTTTTTTTTCCTTTTAACTTATAAACTAATAATTTTGGAGCCATAATTATTTAAAAACGTGCTCTAAACTTGGAGGGAAAATTGCAATAGGTTTAAAATGGAAAATGCAACTTACTTTCTGGATATCTTTGACTTGATTTCTTCTTAAGACTAACGTTGGCAGGGTTGAAGTATGTCGTCAGGATCTTTACTTTTGTTAAAGTAACTTTCAGTGACTTGGCATCTCAGTCTTGTTTCGTTGTCTTGTAATGTACATGATCCAAGAATTTGTTCACGTCACATTTTCCACAAGCCTTTTCTCTCAAATACTTCATTTTACTTTCTTTCATGTGCTCCAGGGTTTCCAGGACAAGAGTTGAATGGTTGATACAGTCAACTCGATCTCCATATTTGAAATTTATTAGTCGTTTGTTCGAGCAAAAAGTGAAGCCAAGATGGCCGCCCATGGAGTGAAATTTTGTACGTCAGTTTCAGTCCTCTTCGCGGTCTTGTACATCAGTTCCAGTCCCTTACACGACTTTAATCTTCAGTTTTTGTTGGTTTGGCTTCGAAAACATTCACAGCTATGGAAAAAGTGCACAGAAGAAATATTACTAACTGGACCAGTTTTAAATATTCGGGTGTTTAAAGGGAATCATTATTGGCGTGTGGCCTAACAACTGTCCTAAATTGTCTAAAGATGGTAAACTGGCAGTAAAAATAGGACGCACACGAAGTAAGTTTCCTCAAGTAATTTTTCGAGACCGTTTTACTAAGGTTTCTAGTCAGTTTGATAATTCATGTTCATGAAAATATATAACCTGAAACATCGGTTTGACTTTCTTGAAATATATCTAAAATTCTTAAACTCATTTCTATCTTTTAAAGACATGTTTTGTGTGTATTTTAAAATTACGAAAACTTCAGGTGCGAGTTCAAATCCCGCTCGAGTCAAGATTTTTCAGTTGAGTTCGGCAGATTTGGGTAATTGTGGAGTTTTCGTTTCACAATCATAAAATGTTGTGGTTTTTTTAACCTTTAATTTGAACGATACTAAAAATGGCCATACGTTTATCTGAGTGTTAACGACATATGCGGATAGCTCTAAAGTATAATAAAGTATCAATCATTGTTAATACTATGTACAGTAGATCAGATTTTTAAACATTTTTTAATTTTAATTTTGAAATGCAAGTGCGTGTGACGGAGAAAAATTTAAAAACACTTTGTACACTATTACCATATCTGTTTTTAGGGGGGAACGAACGATATGGTGGCCCCCCCTAAATACAATGTGGGGGGCGCACGGCCTCCGTGGCCCCTCCACTTCCTACGCTACTTACCTGCGCTATCATTGCCAATGGTCTTCCATGGCTGCATGTAATTGAAACTGTAACTTTAATAGATAACTATAGCTCAGCAGCGGCCAAAGTCAAGAAAATCAAGTAAATAGGCACATAATTGTCTTTCAATTGTTCAAATTCATCGAGAGATCAAGAGGATGCTAATTAAATAGTAATCCAGAAATTGAAAAAAAAACCAGCTGTTACTCTGGTCTGAATTACTAGTGTCGTTTGTACAATTTATTAAAAATTGAGCGGGGCTTTTGACAATCAAGACTATAATTACGAGCGATTTTGATAGTAAGGACGACCACATCAACCGGCAAAGTACAGAATCTTCTGAGGAAATTGAACTGGCTGGGTTTTTTTCGAAAGGTTTTAAGAAAATATTCATTCTTTAAGTTTAGTAAAATGTCCATTCATTATGTTTTTTCAAAATCACTCACTACCTCCATTACGGATAATTCTCGGAGGTATGCTTTAATAAGTAAGACCAACAGAAGTTGTACTTGTTAACGGCATTCTGCTTGCCCAGTCTGCTTTAGTCAGTCAACATTAATTACTTGTTCATCCCTTGCTCCATGTTCCTCCCTCATAACGCTGACAGCTCGATCATGTCGCTGACAACTTCACACTAATAATTGCGGTTGACTGATCAAAATGTACAAATTAATAACAATCATTATCTTGATAGGACAGCCCGCCCATGAATTCAATTTAATGCTTTTTGAAAAATGAAAAACAAAGCAAAAATGGTTTTTAAACTTAATTCGCATTGTGCTGTTGAGAATAATTTGGGTAAAAAGCATAAATCCAGTCTCCTAAGCTTTGTAAGTCAGCTTTATAATTTTATCGAAACTGTCTCTGATTAAACTTAAATTGGAGGAGATGCAAGGACTAAAGTATTGTAGAAGTTGATTGATTTTTAGGTCTCGTGGTGATCACTTTCACCAATATTTGGTTCATAAAACCTGATAATTTTAAGTTGTAGTATGAATAGAAGTGATCTTCGTTTCACAAATCGTCACCAATATTTTTGTTGCTTTAACCTTCTCCCCAGAATTGGCTTCTGGGAGGGTTTCGTCACGAAAACAGCAGTTTAATCAACCAACAGTACGTATATCGTAAGAAAATCATACAAATTGCAATACCAAGGTCTGGATTAATATTTTTCGTTTCAATATTTGGCTGGAATTGTGGGGTTGAAAACTGATCAACCGGATCGGTTTCCAGAACCCTGTATCTGCGAGTAGGTCTAGGACATTAAAGTATTTCAGCCTGTTCAAACCGTGGTTACTTTTCCAAGAAAATGAATAATCAATGCAAGAAGTTTTCTCTGCATTCTTCGCAGCTGAAAAAGACAACTTGTTTCAATATTCGGCAAGTTTTAAATTAGACGATAATTCCCAGAGATGTTTGCATAAATACTTAAACTATGAGTACACACGCGACAAGACATCGCGGAGCCAGTAACTGATTCATTTAGCAAGGGCTTTGCCTGAAATTAAGTGTGAAGTTCGTGAATGTTAGAATTTGGCCTGAAGGCTCACTGATCACTTATATCAGGTGACTTTACAAACTAATCTTGTTCGATGTTTCACCTACCTTACAAAGGTAACCTAGTCCCAATTTTGTCCAAATTGCTGCACGAGAAACCTCCTACTGACGGCTTAATTACTTTCTCTGAAAGATTACAGGTTAGATTTTTTAATGCATCAGTTTTTCAATATTAGTCACAATAAGTTGTGAATAGCAGTTGTGGTAAAAGATTAACGCTGTCGGCGCTACTTGGAGTGAAAAAAAGTCATGTCTGAGGGTTGTAAGAAGACGAAACTCAACCTAGCAGTCAGAATGCAATTCGAATCCGTGACTTATGATTTACTAATAGGAAGCCTTAGTAAAAAAAATAAAGCCACCAGAAAATACTTTCTTCTGTCGTGGGCCAGAAACATGCTGGTACATTCACGAGAATATCATTAGAATTGGCCAGAACAATTTCCTACAAACGACTTTCTAACTATTAGAATTTTGATTGAAATTACATATTCCTTTACCTTGAGCGAGTCCTAACGTCTTGCTATTTTGTATTTACTCTCTTTTATTACCAATTTAGTTTGTCGGAGAGTCGTGACAAGTCATCGACAGCTAATCCAGATGCGATAGTCATAGTGCAAAACATACATATGTTTTGTCTTGTGGTACCGTGGCTTCGTGATGGACACCTATCTCCAACACAACAGTCACGCAGCCCGGTGAATACCATGGTGATGGAGCCATTGGAATGAATTTAATGGTTTACTGGAGAAATTCCATGAAAGCTTGATTAATTACGTATATTTTTCTGGAAACAGCTCGTGCTGCCACATCTCCGACGATACCTCTGTTATGCGTTTGTATAAATTCCTGTAAGTTTGTCATAAGTACACGACTTGTCATTGTATCAATCGAAGGTTTATGCAACATGAATGTAAGAGTTAACAAGATCGAAATCTGGAATGATTTTAGGCTTAGCTCGTCGTTTCAAACACATTTCCGCCGGATCACCTATAAATCACATACTCATCAGCATTACGGCCTTACTTATTCACCTTAATCATTCATCCACCCTAAGAGATGACTTCCTTACGTAGCCTTGTTTCGGTATGGAGTCCCTAAGTTCTAATGGAGGCATTGGACCGATTTCTCTCGATACAGGTTACAACTGCATAACTTCTTGATATTTATAAGCTTATAGCCACAGATAAATTTTCACTTTAAGTATGCCTGTGGGTGTAACCATAGATTTACAAAAACAGTCTAAACCTTGCCACTCAGACTTGGTGGAATTATTGAACACTTCAGCCGGCTTGTCAACGTCTCGATAAAGTACTTCAAGCTTGGTTCATTTATATCTTTTACACCGAAAATGTAATGCAAGACGAAACCTCAAGGACTGAAAAAATTTAATCAAATCAATTTTCTAGTTCTTCTGGTAACTTCGTCCTGTTCGACATATCCCCAATGCGACACTTGTCCTTCTCCTGATTTACATTAAAAAAACAATTAGTTACCCCAAAAAACATATGTTGCCCTTTCAATGCATTAACCAATAACTCAGGGCTCTAAAAATACTACTTTTTTACAATGCGGTTCACCAAAAGGAGTGATAATCAATCTCAATTATTAATCAGAACTTTCTTGACTGCCGTTTAATGCGTTCCACGACGCAAAACGTACTAACGGCGCTGTGTAACCAAAGATGAAAACTTTCATCACGGTTTCATGTCCAGTCACCTCTTACTTTTTGTTTATGCTACAATCTTTGTGAACAAAATCGTGCAAAGTGACAGGGTAATTCGTTGGAAAGCTCCATACTTTATCCACCAACTTATATCCTTCTTATAACATATTTGCCATATTTTTTTTTTCAATTTTGTCGGCTTACAAAGGCAGTCACTCATTTAACAGGCTGTTGTATATTGCTTACAATTTCTACATCAATTAATTTCTCATTTAAAATAAAAAATAGAAAAACTTCCGTTTATTAATTCGTTCGGCTTATTCGTTTGCCAAACCAGTTTTTGGTTACGAACGTTGCGCAGGAAATTTTCTGTAGGTTGGAGTTTGTTTTAAAACATAAATGCATTTGATTTTTGGACTTCAAATATGAACTACTGGTTCGATATTCTTTTTATCACGACGAAATCTCCAGTTGCTTCGGTTTGCCAAATCTTTGTCAAATTGCCGGTTCATTTTATTAGATTTCTTATGCTCAAAAGAATCAGTTTGATTACAAACTACATATAGCCTTAACTAAATGAATGCACTTAAATTTTTTAATATAGACATCAATATCATCGAAGATTCAAATGCAATATATGTGGGTGTGAATATTTTAATCAAAACAACGTGCAGAAAAATATTCTATTTAAGACATAATGGGTGACTGAAAAGTTGACAACAACGTCTTCAGTTTCAGCATGACTTACAAAGGTATTCGGCTGTCTTATTTATGTTATGAATCCAAGTCAAGCCTTCTTTTCAGGTTAGGAGTCATTCGGTCGGTTGAACAGCAGGCTATCGCAAACTTTAATGATTGTTTTAGGTTGGGCTATTGCAGTGATCCAAGAATTTGAGAAAACACCGGTCTCGCGTAAATGATTTTAAGCGTTATTGAAATATCTGATGTTTCACCAAACTAATCACCGAAATTCATAAACTCTTTTCACCGAACAAATTAAGTTAAGACGTTTACCAATAGGTGCGTGACGTTCTGCGTCATTCACTAACTTGTTTTCGCTTACGAGCAACTAAATTGCGGGCAGATGAAATCTAAAAGACGCTGAAATAAAGCCGTCTCACCTCTGGATACCAATAATTACAATTTTATTTACTTTGCTAAGAAATTATAATCAGCGCATACAGACCATATTCACCGAGTACAATGTTAATAACCCGTTCCCTGATCTTAGAAACCCAAGTTATTTTTTTGTGACATTTAAACATCCTTCACTAACAACCCGAATACGTGGAACTTGCATAGGAGTTAGTTGGAAAAATTAACAAAAAATTCCTTCTAAAATTGTGCTATGATGTTGTTTTTGTTCTCAGAAAATATTGGATTCTATAAAACGACAGTAAACATTGTAATTGTTTCTCTCTCGCGGTCTCTCTTGCCTCCCTCCTACTTCTCTTACTTTATCTCCCTCTTTCTCTGTCTCTGTCTCTGTCTCTCTGTCATTCCCTCCTTCTTTCCTTCTGTTTCCTGCAATAAGTTATATCCCCGCGACCTGTCGAATTCTTAACTGATATCGCTCCATGATAACTTAAATCATAGCTAACTGGTCTGAACTGTCGACGACAAAAAACTTACTACAAATCAGCTCCAGGAAATCCAACGTTCCTACACACTAATTATGTGCGACCTTATATTTAAAAATTTTTTTTTTTGTTCAGCAAGGGGGGATTTCAGTGGTGAATTCTAATGATATACGTGCAGTGAGTACACCTTTAATATACATGGACAGTCGAAGGGTAAAGAAAACATCTGTCATGGATTGTACAAAGACGAACACAGTAGCTAATTGTCATATATGATTTTATAATCAGCAATCACCGATGCCTTTTTGAAAAACTCGAATCTCCATCTTTCGGCCATTGGAAATAAAACTTTTACCATGCAATAAGTGTAGTACTTTAGCCGGATTTTTAATGTAGGAAAGAATAAACCTGTCAATTTAAAACAAACTGTTGAAACATTTCCTTCCTTGGTATCGTATACCTTCTGTGAACACTCCATTTTAACTGATGTTCTTTTAACTTGAACGATCTAGCCTTATATCACTAAATATGACATTCGTGCTTCCTTTTACAACGACCTTGAATCGAAGTCGCCTATCAAATAAATTTTTTTTCTTTATTGAATATCTCTTTAAAGATCCTTAGTGATCATTTTAACAAAATTTATTCGTCCTTCCCACTGCGTTGCGTACACGAGATTTACACGTCTCGACTTGGTGGAGAGGATAAACTCACCTTATTACACAGCAAGAATGGTTTAAAAAATAGTGCTATTTGTTTAGTTTTGTCGTCGCTTTCAGTTATCACCAAGTTTATTTGTAAGAGCTTGTATTTATGTACAATCTTGTGGTATTCAGGTTAAAACGGCCGCAGAATAATCTGACAAAAATTACAACGGACGCGCGCATTAGGGCAAGCTTTATTCGTAACCAATGATTGTAAAAGTCGCGTATACAAAGAATAATTTGAATGACTTTGCACTTATCTTCACTCGATATTTGTTCATCGCACTCTTAATGTAAACCGGAACCTTTCTTGAATGAAGAACTAACCTCATCGACTCGTCTGTGGCAGGTGTTTGGCCCAGGTCATTAGCTAAAATGCTCTGTATGGGTTTGTTTTTTAATGAAATTGTCATTGTCCGTATTTACAGTCGATGGCTGGTGTTAAATGGTGCAACAATTGCAGCGATAGGGGACTTCGGCCGATTTGGCTGTGCACCTGCACTGACTGATTAACTGCGTGCGCATGTTCTATATAAGAAAGTGCGCTCCAGTAACAAGAGTTCTTATTGTCGAGGAGCCCGAGAAATATCAAAGCAAAAAAACGTCGCACTTTATTTCGATTTTTTTCAGGAGGTAGAACTAGGGCTTCAATAAGTCGAGATTATGTTGCCATCAAGCTTGAACTCACTCACCATGTCAAAGCCACAACCTCATTACATTGGCGAAATGTTGAGCATTGATCCTGTTCCTGCATCACGTAAGAATCAAAACTTTTTACAAACTTACTGTGTTTTTTTTTTTTACAAAACTGTTAGTTTCTCGTTTATTTTGTTTAACTGATGTTTAACTATTAAAGGAACTTAAGATACTAGTATCAAGTTTGAACCAAGACCTTATAGCTTTGAAAAACGTTTTCTTTTTCTGTTTATTTAACGTGGAAAGCGAAAATCTACACACCAGGATGCATATTTTACTGAACCTAGGTTTCAACACTTAACGACTTTTTTTTTTCAGTTTCTTCCTTTTCTACTAATTTTTCGTGGCTTCCTTTCTTTTCAGAACATTTAACAAGAGTCTTGTATCGGCCTTACCAAGATTCACCGTGTTTGGGGGATGACAATCCTGCCATTCGCCGAAAGCAGCGACGAAATCGAACGACTTTTACGAAAAGTCAGCTGGAAGAGCTTGAAAAAGTCTTCGAAAAGAAACACTACCCTGATATTGCCTTGAGGGAAGAACTGGCGGCGAAAATAAACATCAGCGAAGCTAGAATACAAGTAGGTTTGATGAAAATTTCATTTTAATTAATCATGCAGGGGCAGTGCACCAAGCGTAAGTCTCAGAACCGAACCTTTACAAATATGTTACTTAAAGTAAAAAATACTCTCTCCTTGTTGCAACAGAAACGCTGGAAAAAATTTTCTGACCTAAAGATTGAAAATTGCCTAGTACTAAGAAATTGACTTAAGAGAACATCTTATGCTTTAGCTTGAGATATCAGTCTCTCCATTTCAGTTCTCGGAGTCACAGGATCAGTGCTATACGAGCACTGACAATGCCGATAAAATTTACAAACAAGGCAGACTAAAGTGCTACTTGATTGTGGAATCTTTAAAAATCAATCGAGTTCATATGAATTGAAAAAAAGTTGACTTCAGTACATGTTATCTGGACGTCGCCTGTGGTAAAGAGTAAAAAGTTCAAACACGAGGAACATTAAAATACCATTATTATTTCCAGAAAAGAAAGGACGGGATTGGAAATGATTTGAAGTCATATGCCATCTAGCGGCACCATTTTTACATTTGACATTAAATAAACTGCATGCACAGCCGGTGACAATGATGAGTAACGTTATCGACTCTGATGGAAACCGTCCATGAATTCTGTTACGACAAACATGAAATACGACAGCAGTCTGAAAAACGGCCAAAAAACGGTATTCTAAGAAGTTGTATAAATAAAACAAGACATCTTATGTTAAATTGTGGGCTTAATCGATCGGCGTGGTGCAGTCAGCAGTACGTTAATCTACCAACCACCAGAAAATCTCGCACATCATGACTGTTAATTCAATTCAATTCACCCTGCATGCGTGCTCGGCCAAGATTATTTTGAAATGAGTGATTCAACCTCTATTATGGAGTTAAACTGTCTCTCTTGTTCGTTATACCTTGCCTCTACACAGTCTACCGCTTCTCAGCTTGTCTTTGTTTCCCTATCTAATTTCTTGGTATAGTTTTTAGTAACTACTAGACAACGCTCAGATGATCCATAAATACAAGCCGCGATTTTATATGGGTAACAGAGATACTTTGACCCCCAGTGAGCCGAAAATAACTACGAGAATATGTAAATTCCAATTTAGTTAAAAGCTCAAGAATAAGAACTCTACCTCATTTAATCACATTATAGGCATATATTTTACTAAAGAAAATTTATTTTAACATTCGATTTCTTTTTATCATAAGCCGTTTTACCACAAAATACTTCATCGTTTACTTCAAATAAAAATCATCCTTTCATTAGACATTTCCCCCCTTGCTCATTAGTTTATCTGAACAAATTATTCGAGCACAAAATCTGAAGATGAAAAAATCGAAAACAGTGTGGAATTGTCTGGGCAACAAACTTCATAATTTTAAAAATGTGCTTTTCCGTCGGATAATATACGGAGTTAAGGATTTATCACAAAAGAATTCAATGTTGTACGTGCTTTATGGGGGCGTGTAGTTATAGAATCTTCTATCCCTGAAAATCTATTTAAAAGTCGTTCTTCAATTAAGACTATATACTTCAGGAGAAGAACGAGACTTCGTCGCTAATTAATATTTTTTTTATTCCATTTTATTTCACAGTAAATAGTCATAATTGTAATAACTATATCCGTTAAAACAACGTTCGAAATTCAATCTTTGCTGATATTCTTAAAATTTCAGGGTAACATTGAAAAACATTCGTCAACGTTGAACAATGAAACGTATGAATAAAACAGCTGATGGTCTTATCAGCAGACATTTAATAATTAAACAAGTAACAAAAACCCTTGTTTATGCTTAAATTGCCAAGCATTTTTATTCAGTTGTGTTTGCTTCCACAGTAAGTGAAAACTCCATCCCCAATTAATTTCAAATCCCATTATATTCTTCTTTATAATACTAAATTATTCATTAACATCACAACAGTTGTCAAAACCTCTCGTGTTCGAGATCGACCCGGCCCGACACTTGCGTGCTAAGTTAAATATTTATCTAATCTTTTGGTTTGTTACTTAAATGTTTTGTTTCTCTTATCTGCAAAGGTTTGGTTTCAGAATCGTCGGGCAAAATGGCGGAAGGCACAAAATCCTGCTCGCACGCAAACAAAGAAAGTTCGTTTGGAAGCGGAGAAAGGAATTCAACTTCCTATTGCTCCCAGACCCAGTCTCTCGTATTCGCCGGCGAATTACTTCCTTAGTGTACCCAACGGTTTGTCGGTTAGTGGTCCACCAAGTCTACTGGCTCCTACAGCGTATATGACGCCAGCAGTACACGGGGCTCCTCTGTGGCCGTACCAAAGCCATTGTCCAGCAGCGGAAACAGAGAGTAGAGCAATGGACGCTTTGCGTCTTCGGGCAAAATCTCGTTCGCCGACAATGACCTCTTTGGAGTTCTACCCTTCATATCATTGACATCTTCGACCCATGGACCGACGAATGGTCTGCTTCTTTTGTAAATAGAATTCATAAGTTTTAGTGTTATATTGTAAATAATAAAAGAACTATAGATTAAATTTGTGGTGTTGCTTATGGTAGGAAGATCTTATGCCAGTTTACTAACCAAGAAAAAAGAAAAAACGAAAAAAAAAAAAACAAAACGCCATTGTATCGTCAAGCACGACACTAAACAACCCGTGATCACTCGAGTCTTGTGTTAAAGGGACACTTTTTAAGACTTTCTTACTCGACTTTGTATTGCTTTCTACGCTCCTAACGCTACTGTAACACTCAGGCTTCCTTGCAAGTATTTATATAGCACACTCCTCAGTGGTGTTTAGAATGCTTTTTTTAGCTTCCCCTTCTCCAACTGAGTTAACATGCGGACTATTACCTGGTTGGCCACTCCTCAAAAATTTTATAGCTCAGCTTTGTTTTCTTTTTTAATTCCAATCATTTAGCTAAACATTCATAGTTTCACCTAAATACGACATTCGGTTTCGTCAATGAAACTTTAAACTTTTACTTTAAACTTTGACCGTCTTTGGTCTTCTTCCATACCTTAATAAACAGACTTCTGCTTTGGACAGAAAATCTCTTGGAGGTTTACGCCTTGACATTTGCACTTCTGACAAAGTTCCGGTGAGACTCAAACTTGTGCAGATATATATTCCTCGGCGTTTATTTATCAAAGCTACTTTTGACTTCACCGTTGTCCTAAACGCATGAATGTTACACTTCTGAGTTCCAAACTCTTATGTTTTCGACTTTGGAAAAGTTCAGCATTTTTGAGAGTGATAAGAAGAGAATCAGGGTACCAAATAACTTAGCACTTGCAAGACACTGGCCTGTCACCACGTTTTTACAAGGAACAAGAAGATCAAATATGTTGACGTGACAAATGTTATAGCACACTTGATAATATGGGTGCATAACATACAATTATTAGGATTAGAGTTTGGAATTATTCAATAGAATGTTCTAACCATTATTGATTTAATGGTAGGATTACGATTCTTAACCAACGCTTGGTATTGATACTTCTCAACAGTTTTGAGAGTATTGGCGAGAATCTGACGAAGGTAAATAGACTCGTTAATTTCGGTCAGTGGTGGCAATTCATGTCTCGTATTCGGACCAAACATGCTGCTCACTCAACTTGTAGTAACCCCATTAAAGTCCCAATTTAATACATTCGGATCCCTCAACAAAACATTGACCTCTGCTTGAAGCATTTACCTCTCTCTGTGTAAATAATGGTCTGCAATTGAGTATGACCTGAAGTAATTTTCTCAACAAACCGAAATCAAAGGAGGTTTCCAATTATAAGACGACAAGTGGACTAGCTAAGGACGTTTATATACTGAAAGGACCATCTTCATCCATGGTATTTCCAGTTTCGCGGCGACGATGACTCGTGGAACGGAACGCGGGACGAAGTGCAGTTGCTTCAATGCTGAGAAAAACTTCAGAAGTGGAAAAAACATCCCAAATTCATTACACTGTCAACAATATGGGCTTCTTTTCAAATGGTAATAATTGAGCTATTTTGCTAAGTTCTGCGGGGGTACCAGCTTGCTTGAACGTCCTGATCTTTTAGTCATGGCAAGATATTTGATTTAAAAGCATGTGGGGCTGGAATAGCTGCAGAATTATTCATTCACTGCCATCGATAACAATTCAAAGGCATTTCTCAAGCTATACGAATGTATTATATTAATACTACCAAGAAAACGCGAAAATTTTCCGCCACATAAAATATTTCGCCACCACGCGGTGCTTCTGAATTCAAGAATTTGGGCTGATTAATTTAAATCGGAGGAAACCGCTGAAGATCAATACTTGTATCTTCATTAAGATCATTCGCGCAGCCGAGTAAAGATGAGAACTGGATTGTCGCCGTTTCAGTTTCAAAGTCGCGGCCGCTCTAATCTGATTCTGCGTTACTTCGCAAGTTCTTGGGTAGAGATTAGAGAAGAAGGGGTTTTTTCCCCGCTATCTAGATAATAAAGTTTGTGATATTTAGCGAAACCTGGGCAGCTGTCTATGACTTGTTTTTGAAGGAAAAAAGGGAAACTTAGCCCAGAAGACAACGGACTTCGAATTTGAACATTGATAAAGTCAATAACTTCATTTTATGTTTGCTAACGCAAGCAGACTGCTACCGACCTCTACGCCCGTTAAAGTTTCCCATATGGGTACAAGTATTCAATATGGTTAGAATGATGTTAAGCTTCTAAAGGTGTACAGTGTGGTTTTTTCTGCTCAAGCAGACCGAGGGCAAAATCACTGCAAAGCAATATATCTGACTAATAATAATTTCGTGATTCTCTTAAATGTATGAGAGAATTTGTCACCCCTGTTAAAAAAAAACAAAACATAACTTTGCGTCTACACTTTTGACTCACGATGAATGTATGTGACAACTGACAACCCTCAGGAATATGCCAAAAATAACTAAAATAAACCGGCAGTCCGATAAGCCATATTGGCATGACCGCGCACCATGTCAATGGCAAACAGTTTGCGCCTTAAACATCCTTGAATAAAAGAAATTTTCAAAGAAACTTATTTTAAACTATTTATATTCCACGTCCCCGAGCCCGTAATAAGTGTAGGTTATTTACGCGGAATGTCTTAACAAATTGTCGTCAGCGAAGGGGAAGCATCTTTATTTCTTATTAGAGAACTACAGAAGCCAGGTGAGAACACTTTGAAAAGATTTTAAAACTTGGATTATGCTCTTAGGCTGTCCTGGGTTTGCAAGACGAAAGCTCAGCAAAGTTTAACAAACATCAAGACGTCATTACCAAGACTTTTGTTTATTTAAAATATCGTCTTGGCAAACTGAACAAAGACTTATCAGAAACCAGTTCACAATAGTTGCAAAAGAGTCGATAATGAGTCCCGATTAGCCAATTCTTAAAGCTTCTTTTTGTTCGTGATTACGAAAGTCACGAAACAAGCCTTGCTATCAAAAAGCATCTATCGATTCATTTCGCTAACGTCGCTATCTTGCACTGAAATGGCAAAATACATGTCAGTCGGGAACAATGCTATCTGTTCGCTGTAATTTTCCCATGAGGTTTATCAGACACTAGAGCAGCTGTGTAGAACTTGTGTCATTTCAGGATAATGGTGCAAAATATCGACGGCGACCGTAAACCCAAACATGCCTATGTGAAAAATATCGAGAGTTTGTAAAGTTTATAAGCATAAGCAATCAGATTTAACAAATTACACCAGTCATGGTAGGTTTGCTTTTTCGATTGTTGCCTTTTGTAGCCGAAGTTACAAAAGTTGTGACCTGTAACTGTCGTTACAGGAATGTTTTCAAAAAACGAATAAGTAATAACATCGCATAATATATGCACTTTACTGAAATGAACATTCAGAAAAGTATATGAAACTATATTTCTCTAAGATAAAGGATGGCCGGTTGCTCTTTCGCACTATTTGTCAGTGTGATTTCATATTTGTCTTGTCTTTCTATTTATAAAAAATAAATTGATTAAAAAACCGCTTTTTAGAAGATTTGCTTAGTTAATAAACTAATACTGTTTATTGCGAGAAGACTGTGACTTCGGAGTAAGAAACTTGCAACTCATTGCAAACTTAATCAAGCTCGGAATGAAAACTGAAATTGTGGGATCGAATATGGATTAAAAACTATGTACTCCAGTTATGTCCATACTCTAAAAACAGGCAGCTAGTGGACCATACAATTACGCATTAACTATATTTCATATTTTGACTCAAAACCCGTCAAAAAATCGTCCACCACGCAAGCAAAGTATAGATATACATTAGGAAAGCCACAACCACTACGTAACCAGGCCAGAAATACAGATAGTCTCTAAAAATATAAAACGACTTTTCTATTTTAAACAACGAGGGACCGAACATCGTATTACAGCTACATTAATAGAATGCAAGAAAAAGAGATTAGATAAAAACGAGCGATATTGATTATTCATGTTGACCAGACTGAATCTTATCTTGACGTTGATAACTTGGCACGGACGGTTAAACTTTCAAAATCTTTCTTGTTTAAAATTAACCAACGATCTTTGACGTAGATATTTTACAAATGTTTGTCTGAAGGTATGATGAAAACTCCTTTTGCGGAAACCTCGACGATCAAAAACAAGTGAAAATCTCTTTGTATATGTTTTTAAACTCATGTGACATCCGTGGAGAAGTTATAGTCTTTTAATAGAATATGTCAATCGGTTCAATTATAAAAACAGACAATGGTACGAAAGGGTAGAACTTTTATTTAAACTTGATTTTACGAAGTTTACTTAAAGAATCGAGTTTCCAAGATTAATTTGGGACTCCAGCTAGTATAACTCTGTACCTAATTTTAGGTTTTTTCCCCCAATTAATTTAAAGATTCGATATTTAGGTATATCTATCAAGAATTTTAGCTGTAATGCAAACCAGTTTGTTGTTGTACGTCATCTCATCTTTCACATCAAGACAGTCTTATGAACAAGTTTTGTTCTGGTACGTTGAGTTATGTAGTTTCGTAGCGGGCGAACCTTTGGTACACAGCCTCGAAAAACAGACTGCAACATCGCCATTCTAATAATTAACATTTACGAAGATTGAATCATATTTTTAACCACAAATCCCTTTTTTAGCTTTTTACCTTGTTTTTACTTGTAACATCTTACGGAGAATTCATTTATAAAGAAGATTGAATCATTTGTACATACTCGTTGAAAACATACAGCTTAATTCTTTGAAGCTTTGCAGGGGAAAGTATATGCATATAGCATTATTTGCAGTAAACACCGCCTAGATTTGTTAACAGGTAAACGATCGGTCCATTAACTCGTGACTCCATCCAAGCATGAAATACCATCTTGTTTTGATGCATCGTGTTCAGAAGCTCTGATCTAGACTCAATGTTACAACCTTTGGGTTGCTAAACACAGCTCAAGTATTGTTGACTTTCGGTGACTTCCCTCCTTCTCTTTCGTTAACCGTCTCAACAAACTTAAATGATGCATACGTTGATGTATTAAATGATGTATGTATAAAATACTTGTTTCGATGATTGAGTATATGTGTTCTATGGCTCAATGAAGTTAAGTTTTCGTCATTTTAGTAAATATCAACCGGACTGGAAGACTCTTCAGATGAGTATACGTGGTTATTTGTTAGTTATTAAACAATGATATGGACTAAAGCGATTGAATTACAGATTCTTCTAATAGAAAAGGCAAAGAAAGGGAGGCTGGAGAGCTTTAATCACTTCCTTTTCTGAGACGTCTTTCTGAAAAACATTAAGCTTACAAGAAAGATCCAAATGCGTCGATCTTTTTCATGTCTTCTGCCACAGAATTTTGTTTTTACTTTTTTGAAATAACTGATTTTACGTGTCGAGGAGCATAATTTCAGACTTCCTTTGATTATTAACAAGCCCTATGAATTTCCCTCTGTCATCCGTGCCTAACGAACGTTTCACCGAACAATTCAAAAATACGGTGCAGGATGGGTAGTTTTGAATCAAACGTTAAAGAAGTCTGAAGATAGTACTCTGCTAAGAAAACGACAAAACTAGGAACTGACGTTTCAATCGAGAGAACAAGTGCTTTCGCTTGAAACGTCATTGCATTGTTCTTTCTCTCTTTTTTTTTTTTCCCAGCTTCGCCAAGCTGCGTACATCTCCGCTGTAAAGTGAATTATATCCTTTCTTCTTTGCTTGAAGGATAATTGTTAGTAGAATAAGTTTTATTTCATGCTGTGGGAATGACGCACTGAAAAATCAATTGTGTTTGTTCAATGATCTCGTGTGGTTTTGTATGTATAATTCTATTATATCACAGACCGTGAGGAAACAAACACGCAATTTAACTGCCCCCCGTTGCCTTTACCACACGTTCATTCAATGTGCCGGTTTACCTAAATCCGGTCTGGAGCTCATTAACGTACGTCACGAAAAGATTAAAAATCACAACCATTTGAAAGCAAAAAGCCAAACGTAATTTGTTATTGTTTAAGTGTTGACTTTGTCCAGTCCTACAGTTTTCAAGCTAACTATGGGGAGACCTTGAGTTCTTAATGTATTTTCGTAAAATTATGAAACTCATAGTCCATACGAAACACTATGATTATAAACAAGTTTAAACATAAAGGAAAGCTATGTACGCACAGTTCAACAACCTGACAGCCATCCTGATGCCGTCATAATACTTATTCTTATCACTGTACTGTTCATAAACATGTTCAACGTATGATATAAACCAAACACAATACCCAAGTTATAAAAAAATTATACTGAAAATGCAGCTATGTTTTTAAAAAAAACAGGTACACAACGATTTCAACATTATTCATGCATTTGTTTTCCTTCCAGGCTTTTTGGCAGCCAATGACTGCCTGGTCACACTAGACATGTACCATCCACTGTTTCAATTTAAATTTCGCCCTTCAAAGATGCTACACGGCTTATTCCTGACAGCAATCAAGGGGCTACCTTAACATATATCTTTTTATGGTATCAATTTGGCTCAACATCTTAAAATTTGAGTTGGCTTTCTACTCGTTCTTCATTTTCTGGTGAAAAAAACGGCCAGTTTGACTACTTCTCCATAGTTTCATACAAACAGATTTTAAGAAATAAAAGTAACAATGAAACACTATTTTGCAATGACAAGTTTTCTCATAAGTCATATATTTGCTGGATAAATGTTTCAGGCTTTCGAGTGATGTTATTTGAGTGGATTATGCCTTAATAAAGTTTTCATTTTAGAATTAAGGCCTAATTTTATCGAAAATGTGAGGAGGAACTCTGAGGTTGATCAATTAAAAATGGAAACGTGGGGTCCTTTGTGTGAGAAGTGTTTTTTGTTTTTTCTTCAAAACCAACTGCCGACCTGTCAACCGTGATTTTGTTTACACGGCGCGATAGCATCTATTACGGTCTCATAAATTAATATATACAATCCTCTCGATGGGAAATAAGAAAACTTCATCTTCGTTCTCCTAAAACCTCGCTCTATTAAACAGCCCTATTAAATTATCGAAGCATTTTCTCTCGTTTGAGTAGCGTAGCAGCAACACAGCGGGAACAATTACAAAGCCCATCTTCGCTCTGTGAGATCAATTTAAAAAACATACTGTCCCGCTGTGACGAAAATCAGGCAAGTAAAAAAAAAAACCCAACAACAGATAGGATTAATAAACGAAAAATAAAAAGCTAGGTGTTATGAAATTACATTATTACCAGGTGACGTCAGCAGTGGTAATATTAGAAAGACATCGAGGCGCAGGCAGTGGCAAACCAAGTACAAAACTGAGTTTAAAAAAGTTCTCTGCCGGGAAGACGAGAAAGCGAGATGTGATGTTTGGAGCAAAAGTCTTTTACTGGAGCAAAAATGTGAGCTCGCAGTGGAATAAATAACAAAAAAGATTGAACTTAATTCCAATAGTTAACGTTATAACAGGCGGTTTATAAAGAAAACTCTCATGGCAAAACAACTTCGCAGGAAAACAAGATGCGCATAACATGCCATTTCAGTAGGAGTTTTAACGAGATTTAATTGTGGTAAATGGCTGTGTTAAAAATGATCGTTAAATGTTGCCATGTGTAACATCATCTCGAAGTATTGCGATTTAAATAGCTGATCTGAAATCTCTCCCATGTGATTTATTAATACAAATCACGCAGGTTCAATATGAACTACGGGCTATTGATTCGAGGACATTTCAAACGAGACGGCAAGGTCCCCCCAAGTATTCTTTGCTAAGAAATACGAATCCACTCGGGTTAGCCATTATCAGACCTCAGCGGAAAACACCTTAGTTATTACTACTGGCAGGGTTATCCAATATACATAAAAATATTTATTTATCAGAAAATCTTCCATGCTTCTCACGGACTATACAGAGCTTCGTTCACGACCATATTCTACATGAAAACCTTTTCTTTAACAAGCTCTGTTTCCTTCGTAAACACGAAAATTTATTCTTTATTTACAAGGAGTATTGACATATTAAGAAATACAAACCGTTTTGTCGTGTTTATATAGCCTGGCTAATTCAGACACAAGGAGAAGGTTGGGAGAATTCGAAAGCTGCTGTGTACGCCCCGAGACCGAAGGTCGAGGGTTTACTCAGCCACTTGAGTGTTCTCCCAACCTCTCTGAGTGTTTGCATCAGGCTGTATAAACACAACAAAACAGTTTCTGTTTCTTTTAGAAAATAAGCGAAGAACTAAGCAATAATAATTGTGAACAACGAACTTCATTTTGTATTTCAAATAGTAAGTTCTCCTTATTATTTAGTAAACCAATTAGAGCTTCCAACTCGCGCCAAGAACAAATTCTGGCGTCAGTAAACCAATCAGAGCTTTCCAATCGCGCCAAGAACAAATTCTGGTGTCAAATGGCGCCTGTGATGTTATAACTGTGTTTATATAGCCTGATATAAACACGGTAACTCAACAGTCACTGCGTGTGTAATAGGAAACTTATTTTATAAAGCGGTATACTAATTCCTTGAAGACATTGGAAATAAATCTACATCAATTAAAAAGCTGACAAGTTTGAAAAGTTACATACCAGTTTATTTTTATAATTTTTGTACAAAATCATTGCTCCCTTATTTTGAACCTTTTTCATCCATAAAGAAGTTGTCATCTCCATATTTTGAACGTGATACTGAACGTCCACTTTGTTGTGGGGTTTCATTGACAGATTGTGCAACTGAGTCTACAGAAACAAATAAATAAATATATGAATAAATGAATGTATGAATGAATGAATGAATGAATGAATGAATGCATAAATAAGTAGACCTCAACTACTCTCCTTCATGGATAACTCCATGGGTTTGAAGTACAATATGTACAGAGATGAGGGTGGAAATGTTGCACAGTAAGGACACTGAGACGTTATATCATATTTGCTAGTATTTATGAATATTTACAGGGGATAGAAATCAGTAGTGCACCCCAGGGGGGGAGGCCAAGGGGGCTTAAGTCCCTTTCCTAGTAGCCACGAACCTGATTTTTATTTTAATCCACTTAAAAAACCCACCAAAAAATGTAACATTAAATTAAAAGCAAACAGTGTATTCAAAGGATACAGTAGCTCTGAAAGGTGACTGTAAAATGCTATAATTTCTCCATCAGCTTACTAGTATGTTTTGTACAAGGACTGCCAATTTATAATAGCACAGTCAGCCTTGTAGCAAAATTAAAATGTAATATATTGCCAGGGGAGCATGCCCCAAGAACTCTGCTCCCAAACAGTGGCTAATTAGACATTCTAGACCCCCTTACAAAAATCTTGGGTGCACCATTGATAGACATGTCAGTATGTAAAATACTGTTATCAATATGTGTCCTCTATATACAACTTATACATACATAAAATGCTTATAAAGGTTAATAATTTAGTAGACACTAAAAGCATTTGATCCTATGACCGAGTGAATTATATTATATTATATTTTTACAGCATTTGTACAATATTCACATATATTTTATAAAAATACTTAACAATCACCTAAACCTGGCAGCTCAAATAACATTACCATAAAAATTTTCAAAAACATTTTTCAGTTTTTATATTTTACTTTAAAAGTGTGATTTCTACGAAAATCATATGTTACCTACTTCTATCAATATCTTTTAAATATGCAACATTTTAATTATTATGACATTAACCAGACACAAATGACCACTGAAATCAGTTCAGTTCATTCAAGTTGTACCTGATGTTGACTGGTCTGTTTGTTTCTCATGTAGCAGTCTTTGCTTCTTTCTGTACTTTTGTATCACAGATACTGATTTAATGTACCCACAACAAACCCCCACACCTGTAACACATAAAACAAACCACAGTAAGTTTAGTAAATCCAGTGGCTTAGCCAGGGGGGGCAAGAAGGGGAGTTTGTCCCCCAATCATCTCCTAGGCAATCCTGGTGAAAATGTTGAAGCTGCAGAAAAACCTATGGGGGGGAGGGGTCATCCTTAGTGGCATGGTTAGGTGAGTTAACAATTGTTGACTGTTGACAACCTGTTAACTTGTGAGCAAAATTGGACAACACGACAATATTTTCAATTTGTATGATAAATATTTTTCAGTCCATAAAAAGTTTGGAAAATGATTGGATCATACACCACATATGGTTAAGACAGTAATTCAAAGATTCTATGGCAAAATTAATTTTTCAGGGGGTCTGATGTAGTTCAGTAAGAACTGGCATCTCCCCAGAGGTCAAACTCTGGCTACACCACTGACTAAACCCTGCTCAGTATTTCAAGGTGCTACATTTAAACTGATATCTCAAGTGAAATCAAAACTGCAAACAGAGGATCACCACCTTGCTGTACCATCAAGTTAATTAATTTGCATCAGTGCTCTTTATGTGACCATTTCCCTGACTGTGGGTTTCTCTAACAACTTATATATTACCAGCAGACTGTTGCTCAACAATGGAGCCAACTAAGAATAGGCTGTAGGTTACACGTCCAACTTTACAGTTACGAGATTATTTCTTAACCATTAAGCAACCTAGCAAATTGAGAACAAAATGTGTGTAGTTCACTGCAACCTACTGGGATCTCATCAGCTATTTCTACAAGAAATTACAGAACTGCTCGATCAAGTGCAGTTTAAAGGATCCCTGAATGAACAAGGTAGTACTGAGCTCAAGTCACTTAACCCTGACTCTATCCTTAACCCTAACTTTGACCCCAACCCCAACAGGTCCATGGTTTGCCTGGGTCCACCCAAATGCACTCCAGTCAAAATGCCGTTTGTCCAACAGTTGAGCTATCATGTGGGAGAAGTTAAAAGAACTGGTGAATCAAACACACATGACCAATTTTATTACCACTTTCATTTGCCACAACTGCACAGTTTTGGTTGTATGTTAAAAAATGATGCATTCAGACAACAGTACCGTACATTAAATACTCATGACCATCAACTGTACCTAAGCAAACCAATGGAATATATTTGGGCTGTCTGTCAAGAACTTTTGTGAATTTCAGAGTGACAAATGTAGCTCCACTACCTGAAAAAGATTTTCAAATAAATACATTTTAAGGCTGAGCTGCATTATTCATCAAAAAACACCACCTTTCTCTCTCTTTTAAAAACTGGGCTGGTATGAATGCCTTTAGAGTAACTTTAGTAAAGATTGGTATAACAAACTGGACCAGCACTTAACTGTATGGATCCAAACATCATACCAGTTTAAGCCAGACTGTGCAGATCATTCTTTACACAAGGCAGTTCCACAAAGGAGAAAGCTAATTCCCTAATAGATTCAGAGGAGGGGCCTCATGGAGCTGGACCCCCTATAGAGCCATCAAAGCTACCATGGTAACTCTTTAAATCTTATATATCAATATTTCCACCTTGTATTTCATACATCACTTTGCATTGATCTGATGTAACTAACTACTGGTGTGACAAGTAATGCTGATATAGTATAAACTTTCTAACCAAACTGGTTCATTCTTTTCATGCAATGATATAAACATATGCTGCTTTCAGTTACACAACCTGGATGGTCAAGAAAGGGTTATGAACCATGTATTAGACATGTTCTATATCAGGGTTAAAGCATATGGTTTAAAGCCATAGGTTTTGAAAAGTTTTACCAGAAAAATGAAGAAAACACCTGTACTTGGTTTGGAAGGATTTTTCCCCAAAGGGAAACCAACCCTCTTGCAAATATGAAGTGTCACAAAGTTGCCAACATAGTCATTTCAGAAAATCTGGGCCCCTCTAAGAATATGAGGAAAAGTATCTTTACAGAACAGGATTCATTGTATTGTTTTAACATTGAAATGTTGAGTTCAGGTGGGCTTATTACCTGGAGAGTTAGTAATGTTGATGTCTTTTATAGTTTTTTTTAGGACTTTAAATATCCATTGTATTTTAAAATATTGCTTTGTAATTTAGATTGTGAGGGATACATCTTTATCCTTAATGATGATTATGATTATGAGCATTATCTTTATTTCATGTTAAGAAGTTGTGTCATTTTTGATGAGGTACATAACCAAGAGATATCTGGGAGAGTTCAAGAAATTTTTCCCAAAAAGTAAACTGACAGATAAACAAAATCAGAAAAAAATTGACAAACAATATGAGCTTATGTTCACAACATTGATGCTGAATTACAAATTCATTATGTAAAGTTTCAACAAAGTAATCTTAAAGTAATCCTAAGGATTAACATATGAGAAAGTTTAAAAAATGTCAAGTTTAGTTAAGACTTTGGTCTTCATTGATTCAAAATGCATGCACAAAATCCTATGGCAGAAGTTAATTCAGGACTTATCACCTTACCAATGATAACTGATGATATACCAGATATGCGAGCTTGTCTCTGACATGCTTTTATATCTTCAAATTCCTGATAAAAAAAAAAAAAGCACAAAAAAAGAACCCAAAGAAAAGAAACATGTATTAGCAAGGTTATTTAAGCAATGTCAATCCAGGAAAAACAAAGGAAAATTCTTTCCTGTAGAGATCAAACAAATGAGGTAAGGAATTTATTATATGGCTTTTGGTTCCTGCCTTCATAACTATTAACAACTTTTTGTTTTGTGAGGTAGTGTCTTAGTTTTATTTATTATATACCATTCCTTCATTTTGTTTTGCATCTGTTTATCCAGTATTCTACCTAAAATCAATACTGAGAAGGCTCAACTATATCTTTAATGGTTGGCTGCTGTTAATTGTTTGTATGCTGAACCTGAATCTAGTTTGTTTGTCTCCAAATCAATTTAGAAATTTTCCCATCAAAACTAACCAGTCTGTAAGAAACACAGCCAGGCAGCCATTCAACACATGCTATTTTGCATGCAAACAGGATTAGGAGTCAGGCCCACCCAGAGCCTGGGTGGGGCCCGGGACAAATTTCTAATTTGTCCTGGGCCCCTGGTTTTGGTTGATATTGCACTTGACAATAACACTTTTATCTGGTTCTTTACCAGAGAGCCTGAAGTTAACTATTTGGGAGAAGACATTAGTGTCCTGCCCTAACTCAGTGTAAGGGCCAGCATTCAATGAATAAACAGCATCAATATGATAAAACTAGCAAGTCTTATTCAGTTATTTAATCTTCATTAGAAACATAAAGTACATAAATTTATCAGTATGCGGAGGGAGCCAAAGGGGGCCCTTCTTGCACTTGGGGCCTGGGGCAAACTGCCCCAGTTGTCCCCCCCTCTAGGTGGGCCTGTTGGGAGTTTAACCATATAATAAAGATATATATATACTTATTAACTCTTCCCAGATGCAGCAGTTGCTCGGTATTTTGCTTTGGCTAATACCACAGAATTTTTCTAGTTAATGAGAGACCTGCCACAAAGGAATGGTTAATAAATATTTAACAAAAGTAGAAAATTGTTTGATGTGTGCCTCTGTGTTACTATAAACCTGGCTTTTGAATACACATTTAGTCACTTATTAGCTTTAATTACTGTACACAAAATGACTTCCTATTCCAGCCAATCATATAGAAAAAGCCAGAAATAGAAAATATTAGAAACAAATTATTTTGAACTTCTTTTTATATAAATCATTCTTTTTATACACTGAATCTTAGTTGTTGAGAGGTTTGATGATCAAGAATATGTTAAGTATTCAATTTATCAACACACGACTAAATTAATAAATACCCAACCCCAAAGTAAACAAGCATGTACTATTGATCATCAAATATGTACTTCAGATTACCATACCAACCTTTCATGGCCAAGAAAAGCTGGCAAATCAAAACTCAATGCTAAAACCACAAATGTGCCCTATCTACAAAATTCCATCACTATATATGCAGCATAGTGAGTTCTATTTCTGGGAATATAATTTTTGGCTGGCAATTGTGTGTCATAGAATTGGTTACCACGTGATCAATTATCTTCTTAAAAGTTGCCAAATCTGTGCTGTAATCTTCCTAAACTCAAAACCTTAATTTCAGCTTAAAAATAAAGTCCACACCCTTTAAATAGATGCCTTTTTATGGCAAACAGTGAAGTATATTGTGCTTTGAATGCCCAGACAACACTTAACCCCCGATTTCCTTATATTTGTTCCTTGCTGTCATTTCTAACTGTCGTCTAATTGTTAAATAAGGAGCAGCTTCCTTGATTTAAAATATCGACTGCACTCTTAATCATTTCCCCTCTATTCTCCAGTGCTATGACGCACAGAAATATCCGAAACATCGAAAAATCTCTGTCAAATCATATCCTGCTATAATGAGCTCAAAGACCCCAAAGACCCGACATTCTGTCTTTTGGCTTTCACCCTAATCTCCTCTCGTGATGAAATGTTTTCAGACGAGACACGACGTCAAATGTTTTAAAGTGTTTTATGGATTATCATTTCGTCATTTATGTTTGTTCCTCATAAGTGAGCTATAAATTATGATAAAAACATAAAATACCGGATCGTTGCTTAGCCGTCGTTCCAGTATAGACTGCATTTTCAAGATTTTTTCTTCACTGAAGTTTTCTATGTGTCTTTGTTCCTTCTTGAGTTAAAGTTGTCCTTGTTGTCCAGTCTCCAAACTGATCAACCCAGCCAAGGAATTGGTTTGATGGTTAGTAATTACCTCAACTACGACAGCTAACACAACCGACTTTACGATTCATTTAATACAACCCTTCAAACGAATATCACCCGACAGTTGTCGCATATCGTTGCTGATCAGACTTCGCCAGTTACCTTCCCATATTAATATGCGTAACAACATTACATAGGGGATATGGTCTGTATTCCATGAAACATCCGCAGTTGTTTGTGTTCCGGTGACGTCAATCGCGTAAATATGATTAATCCCGGACCAATCAGAAGATGTGCATAACATATTTCAGTTTTCTATTTTATTTTCTATTTTTATTTTCTATTTTTATTTTCACTTAAAACTGTAATGTTTTAGTTTCTCTACTAGTATTTTATTGAACAATGTTATGAGATCATGTGTTATACTTTGGCAGAAATTTTTTGATTTGATATCTACCAGGTTGCTGCTGTGTCCAATTATTACCAGCTGGTCCACCTGGTAGCCTAGGCAACTAAATGTCAGACCATCATCTGGACAGTCAGTGCTGTTAGTATACCTGTAGTATTAATTTTTAATTGCTTCAAAATTGCTGCAAGTGCTGCTGCAATTAACCCAGCAATTGTCAAAATTAATTTAGTGTCCCTGTTAATTAATTTGTGTGGATAGTACCACAGTACACTCAAATCATCTCTGGTTGATGTTTTGTAAAGAACCCAAAGGAAAGATCATTTCAAAAATGGCTATTATTTTAGGTTTTAGGTTATTTGATATTGTTTCAGTAATACTAACTTAGGTCCCCATCTTCAATGTCGTTGTGTTCCATCACTATCCTCTTTTGAACTGCATGTTTTCATAAATACACCTTTACAAGCAGATTAGTGGGGGTTTCATTTTTTTCTTCCTATGACATTAATGATCACAATAACATGTGCAAACCAAGTACATTACTTTCTCTATTGCTTTTTTTTTATCAGATCTTAGTGATCTAGATGTAGCTGATCAACAAATGTTGCAACAACACAACGGAACAGAAGATGGAATGTCTATAAGTGATGACACTAGACAATCTTGAATTTTTTAATATTCAGAGGTGTTATAGTGTTATGGAACTAAATTGGAACTAAATTGATATTTTAAAAGTAAACTGAATTGAACAACAGAGTCGCTTAGTAGATTTGGGTAAAAAGAGGGGTCGAATTTCAGGAATATTTTCTGCATTAAAATTGCAGCGTTTTGTAATAATACACCACAATCGTTGAAAAACCAATATTCATTTATTTATACTTGACATTTGCCAACCAATACCATTAACCTTTGCGGTAGTAAGTTTTGCGGATGTGCAATCGTGAATGTCAATCCGAAGTACTTGAGTTGGAACGAGTTGTTGCATGAACACTTCGATCGACGAGTAAAATTCTTCATTGGAAGACGGAACGTCGTATATGTGTCTGTAAAGAAGATTAAGAATGACTTGGGGAACAGAACTTTGGGTAAAGCGCGATATATGTTGAATGTTGTGAAAGTCTTTGAATGACAGCAATAGAGTCTTCATCATTCACTTTGACTTCGACTGCGCACCTCTTACAGGACCGCTCGGATGCCGTGGCTAATCATACACAACAGTCCATCGAATTTTTCGAAAAGGTGTCGAAGTTCACCAAAGACAGATCCAGAATCGAACTGGATTATGCGAAGGAGCTAAGGTAATGAACCCTGAGGCGTATCAGAATCGCAATGTTGATCTTTCTTTGTAGTAAAGCTTGGTTAACACGAACATTTAGTGCTTTTAGAATACTAGAGAAATGCTAAATATTTGGCTGAAGATTTAGTTTCGTTCGTGCGTTTTTTCTCGTTTTTCGCCGAGCTTGTGCCGATATACAGGGTGGAAATCAAATCATACAGACATTTCCTGCTCATGTTAGACCTTGATGGGTTTTGAACTGACTTGCTGATCAGATCAAATTTCTTTCCTTTGATCGGTTGACGTACTATCGATAACTTGACTTTATGTCAGGTTTCTTAACACTCAGCTGCTGAGTTCAGGAGGTCAGTTTGTTGATGTGTAATAATGCTAAATGACCTCAACTTACTCTTGAAAATATTTGGTGTTAAATTGTACGTATTTAATTCGAATTGACTATTGAATTTAAACCCTGTTATTTTGGTCGATAAGATTCATGTTGCTAAACAGCTTTTGTTTCTGATAGAAGAAATATAATCTCTACATTTTTTCTTTGTTGCGTGAATGAAAAAAACGTGTCAATCCATGTGCTATCCTGTCTAAAGTCCTTACGTTAAACTGCAATTCTTAGCTGTTTATCTATTTATTCTTCTATTGTTTTTCCAATTTTGAGCCGTAAAAGAGTGATTTCGCAACATGATGTTCAACAGTGAATCATACAGTGATTATCTTGCCGAATTGTAACTGTAATGTAGTGTTGTTAATATATTTCCATTGTTTTTCAATTAGCTGTATGAGGTAAACTGTTAATTCATTTAAAGATATAACTTCACAGTCTGGCATTTAGATGATTTAACACCATTGTTGCAATTAATTTACTGGTGTCAAAAGCAATGTTAGTTGCTATAGTCTTGTATGATTGTATGTTATATCATTTATAGAAGCCTGTTAAGTACTTACGAGCTTCTTGTAACTCATAATGATGGTCTTTGAATATTATTGCATAATTGTTTACATATGCAGTGTATTTAAATTCATCATTGGTGGTTTTCTTTCAGCAAGCTTCAAGAGACTAGGGATTAAAAACTTTCTTTGTTAACCTCCACATGTATCTTACTTCACCACCTATGGGATGATTTTGTTCAACTAAGGAGTGGCCTTTAGCATTAAATGTAAAAGCCATCAGAACTATTTAAGTTTCATGAGTACATTTTCTAATTTGTGTTGATGGCTGCCAAATCGTTTATTATAGCTTCTTTCAGACAACTAGTATATTGAATGTTGGAGAATTCTCAATTGCACAATGAGTTAGTAACAAACAGTAACAACATAAACAGCTAATATAGTCTGTTATAACTTGAGGTTAGCATACATTATTCATGTCAGGCTTAAGTAAGTTATTAAAGTGGCTCCTACCAGTTTCTTAGAAGAATAAAGAATGATTATTTGCTCCTCAAAAAAGTTATGAATATTTTGGCAGAGAAGAGTGATCTGCTGGTTTGCTATGCCAGCATTAACATTTCAAAATGGCTCCTAATTACCATTTAATCTGTCTTAATTTAAAAGAGTTTGGTATCCTTTACTTCATGTTTTAGATGTTTTTCTATTTATGTTAAAATATTTACTGCCGTGTCTGAATTGGTTTGTATATATTGCATTTGTTAATATACTATAAGGGATCAGTGACACAAAATGACATCCTTTTGGTTCAGCTCTTAACCAAAATACTGGTAACAAGAGTGGTGAAAATTTAATTTGATGCATGGTGAAACAGAAACTGTAATGTGGTAGGCAAATGTTTGTTCCCTGGTATGAGATGGAAAGTTTGCTAAATTGATGATAAATGGTGCTATAAAAGATAGATGATTTTACTCATCATGGGGATAAGTCCTGGACATTAAAGGTTTAATCATCCCTTGTGGAAGTTGTGTATTTACAGCTCTTTTCTCTTTGATCCCAGTGCTTAAACTTGGTCAGCATTTCTTGTGTTGTTTTCTCTTCAAAGGAAACTGTGTAAATCATATCATCTTAAGAAGAAAGAAGAGTCAAGGTGAGTTTGATGACCTGTGAAAGAAAATTTCATGTGTACACATTTACATATGGGCTGAAGATGCTGTTACAGATGTTGCACATGTTGCGATGTTGCAGGCATTGAGATGTGATGGAGTTGAAATCTGATGCCATTCAGAAGTACAGTTGAGTTAGGGGTCTTGTACAAGTTTCCTGTTTATATCTTGGATGACTTACTACAAACATGAGTAAAGACTTTCCATAAGTATCTTCTATTTCCTGGTACATACTTCCAACAATAACACAAGTTGTATGCAAAATCCCAAAAGTGTTTGCCATTGCCCAGGTTGGATTTTTAAGAATACAGTAAAACAGGCTGATTTGGTTTTTGCACGAGTTTCATTAGTTAACGAGACATTAAAATTTTAGGCATAGAATTTCAGACATAAAATTGCAGGCATTTACCTGGCACAAATCATGGCTTGAAAATAAGTGCTCAGCATATAAGTGTAGGCACTTACGGACATTAAAATTGTTGTATATAAATAACCACCTGCATTCACATATTTATTCATAAGAAAGAAATTTTGCCTGAGGCATTGGTGTATTTTTCTCCATTCAGTAATTTCATATTACTCATTAATTGCTTCAGTAATTATCAGTACTTAAAGTAAAACTATTATATTCTCTGACTGGAACCTTCTAAGCAAATCTCAAGCCTATTTAAAACATGTTTCATTCCATGGGTTTCAGCTGAAAGTGGGTCCTATTGCTCCTTGGTAATGGTCACTAGGGCAAACATGCATCAAGGAAGTTGTTATGGTGTGCTCAGGGTTGTGGACCTTGAAAAGGGATACTTGGACAAAAGCAACTTCATTTTAATGTGATCATGCACTGGTGAAATTGTGAAGTAAATAGCTGCTGGGCCCATAAAAATTGTTTATTCAAGTGGTAAAGTTGGATCAACTATTAAAGTAATAACTGTCATTAATTCTGGAGTAACATGCCCTTCAGTGAGTCTAACAGTAACCACAAAGTATGTTGAGACAAATCAAGATGTGACCCACATTTGAGTTAGAGTGTCACATGTCTTGCATCTTGGAAGTTGAACTTTCCAAGAGTTACACAGTTTTTTGGTAGCAACAAATTCAGAAATTTGATCACCATAGATTTTAGTTGAAAGTTGAAACCCCTACCTAAAGGTGTGTTTACATTTGTAATTTTGTACATTGCAGTTGTTATCCTGGGTTATGCAATATACCCATTGCAGTCTACAGAGCAAAATGTTTGCTTGTGATTTGCTGCAGTTTGACCTCAATGTTCTTGTCAGTTTCACACATACCCCAAGATATCAATCACAAGGTACACAATTGCAAGTGTAAACAACCTTGAAGAAACAATGCTGTTGCAGTCATTTGACAGTGTATCAGGGATGGTGAAGGTTCCTAAAAATTTCCCTCAGGTTAAATTGTATTGATGATTCTGTTACCTCTTAGTATTTTGACAAAGTATATGACAAGGGAGACTCTGAAAAGTGCTGACACAATTATTTACACAACACTTTGAATAGCTTTCCTAATGGTGACTGCAAGCTTGTAGAAACATTGAATAAAATGTTAATTTTTCTTCTCTGTTTTTGAATTAGTCTCTCTGTTCATAAAGCATTTCTTGGAATACTAAAAGAAACGGAAGACATTGCTGGGCAGCATGAAGTCATCAGTGAAGAACTTCAAGCCAAAGTTTACAAAGAATTACAGAATCTCCATAATGAGGCAAAACAAGAAAGAAGAAAGGTACAACATTTACCCAATTTATTTTCAAAATGATGTATGTGAAAAATTCATGTATATACAGTAATCTATGCTCATTTTGTTGAGATCTTGTGAACAGTGGAAGTACTCTTCAAGTTATGTGATAACAGGGATGGTGGAGCAGAGGAGTTGGGGAGGGGGGGGGGGGCTAGTGGATGCTATAGTCTCCAGTTTTTACCAAATATAAATGTTGAAACAACTACTTTTCAGGACATTTGTTGTGAAATTTTCCAGAAAAGCATGCAAAAAGCTCTATTTGTACCACTAGCCCTCCACTTGAAATTTTTTCCTGACATCCCAGAATAATGAATTAATACCAACTGCATTGTAAGACTAGAATAACAGTATATTATGGAAGAATGAAAATGTGACAAAGTTGCCATCCTAGTACCATTCAGTGTTATCATAGTCTTTGTGGTTATTAGACTTCAAGAGTTTGTTACAAGAAAATAATAAGACTGGTTGCTTGCTAAGAATGCTCCACAAAGTAATTTGTTAATAACAGACCAATACATTTACTTAAGGGGCTTCATGTGAATGTGTTCAAGTAATTGTTTATAAGCCATCTGGAGTTTGTGACTTTTATGTCCTTGAAAGAGTTCACATGTTGATATTTATGTGCTTCCATAAAAACGTTTGTTAAAATGTTTTTGTTTTTTGTTTTTCAGTTTAAGTGGACTAGTAACCTTTCATTTCTGTTGTATTATGATTTTTTTTTTTATTTTTTGATGATTTACTGAATGCTAATGTGATTTTCTTTCTTGATCAAGTTTCTGGACGAGGAAAAAAGTTTATTGCGAAACTTACAGCAGTCTATGAATGCTTTAGATAATGTGAGTACAAATATTACATGGAACTGAGTAAAACACTGTCCATTTTGATGGATACTTCTATCATTTTTTAAAAATAAAATCTTGCCACAAGACTTTGTTATTTTTCATTAAACTAGAAATACGTGTTTTTACGAAAAGATCGGCCCGAGATAAACTTACACTGTGGGTGACGTTCAAGCGGTCAGCACTACGCAAATTCAGTCATGGATTAATATTTGCTAAAGTGCATTTAACACCGAATTTTTTTTCAATTACTGAGTCTGCGAATGATTAAGATTCCAGTGATATATAAGATAACTGTGACAGGTGAATCTTTCCAGAGTTATTGTCCTTTAAACATGGTGTTTGTAAAGGTCATGGCTAGGAAAAAAAGTTCTGTGTCCAAACGGTTTCAGTACTTGAGACATCAAAGTTGGAACAAAACAAAACAAAGCTGTACGCAAATCAACGACTGCATGAATACCTTTCAAAGGTATTCCCGATTCTGCAATTTCTTTATTTTATACTTACTGAGATAAGTCTATCAATTGAAAAAAAGGGAAGAGTTGTTTCGCCTTCCTGATTTAACAAAACAGTTTTCCCGCCAGTGGAAACGTCTTATCGCGACTCAGAGTGGTTACGGAGTGTCGGAACAGCGTTTCCACACAATCAGTTATCAGTTTATTTCGTCCTGACTAGGTCTGTCGGTACGTCCAGTACATTTGTCGGTACATTAAGCCTGTCTGTTGCGGATTCCGTTTGCGTTTGAATTATCAAATTAAAAAATTATTAGATAAGCTCCAGCGAAAGTTAAGTACGGGAAAGACGTTGAATACAAAATGATCGTAAGGAATTCTGTTTTTGTTTGTTTTTTTTTTCTAATTGACGAAAATGATAGATCCAGTCAACCCTGAGGACAAAGTGGTTGTGGTAGCGGTGATAGTCGATAATGAAGATACGTTGGTATATATCATAGCTCACGTGATGTGAGCACTTTTGCGAGTCATTTTTGAAATTTAATACCATTATACCTGCCAGAGCTAGCACAGAAGAAATCATTTATTCCTTTATCGCATTTCAAGTTTCTCATACCCTCGGTTTGGTTAACTTTGATTTTTCCTTAATATTTGTTGATACATTACTAACATCTTGTCGGTACATTTCTCTAAAATCTTCCTTGTTCCCCCACTTTCAAATTCCTCGCTTACGCGACTCTCTGTTGTGTAGATGAATCTCATTACATATAAAATTAAAGAAGATCTTCACGTCTTACTCCGTCACTTTGTTGTTTTCAGACTAAAAAAGCCTATGAAAAATCAAGTAAAGAAGCAAACGAAGCCTTCCAGAGCTACCAGAAAGCTGACAAAGATATGAACATGACGAAGCTTCAGATTGAAAAGGTAGTGACTCATTTCCTATTCGGAACGTTATCGCTTGGTGGTTTACTAATGAAGTCATGCTGGTCATTTGACTAAATGAGGTGTCAACTTTGTGGCGTGTAGAGAAATTAGTTGAACAATTTGCGCCTAAAATCCTGAAGAAATTTAGGTACAAAATTCCTGGTCGGACGTCAGACAACTGTCCGACCGAATCAAACTTGATTTACCCGACAAGTCCGGAAACTTGTCGTTCAAATCAGGATTTTTGCCGGTTACCCTTCGTTATATAGTGAAACGTCGAAGGCCTTTGTTCAAGAGTGAAACGTAAACTGCATTCTTTCGAAACATCGTTCTGTTTTTAGTTTGGCTGTTGCTCCACCGTCCTACTTTTTACAAGTTTAAAACTCAGTCGGAGGGCTCTAGATGCCAGCATGTAGTCAGCAAGTATTGCTTGCGAAATGTACGCCGTTTTGTGGATTCGCTGTAGTGAGTGTTTCGATACCATTTGAGTTGGGAGAGAGTTCTTAAGTGTAGATGGTGAATATTACGCCATGTATTGCACTTTTTTTTGCCTTTACACAAAATCGTTCGCCAAACACGTAACCTTCTGACGACTGGCAAGACGTTCTAACCATTAACGAACTGAAGCCCAGATGGAAAGCGAAGATGCGTGTTCGTTCAATTCATGAACATACGGACAAACTAAATGGCAGTCTCACTGTTTCAGTAATTCTGATCGACTTGGAATTCAGAGGGCTCTTTAAATGTGTAGGGAGTGAAATGTACTTTGTATGTGCAAACGTTATTTTTACTTGAAGATATTTCTGTTTTGAAAAACTTCAGAGTATGAGCTGTTAGGCACAAGTAGGCTGGGGCGATTTTTCGGTATACCGAAAAAAATCGGGTTTTTTTCAAAAACGGTTTTTTGGTTTCGGCGAAAATCGAAAACCGAAAAACCGAAAAAACCGGAAAAAATGCGAGAAACCGGAAAAAATACAAAAAATCGAGGGGAAAAAGCCGCAAACACTGCTAATCTCAAATCCGCAGATAGCTCTTGGTTCATCCTACACGCCATCATCCGTAACGGCAGGAACCAATCAAATGTGTCGTCAGTGCGTGTATTCATATTCCGGTTTTGACTTGGGTTGCATTTCGAGACACGTTCTTATTTTAAACCTTATTTTAATCCGCACAAAAAGTAGTTGAATGTCATACTTTAATATCGAAATTAAAATTGTCTCAATTTTCAAATACATTTTTAAGATTATTTTTGGAAAATTTAAACAGTTTTCTTTTATTTTCAAATTTGTGCTAGCCTGTTGTTTACGTCGGCTGTTTGTTGACTGACAGATGACCTTTTAAAAACCGGTTTTCCGGTTTTTTTCGGTTTTTTCTTGACGGTTTTCGGTTTCGGTTTTTTCCAAGAACCGCCCCAGCCTAGGCACAAGTGTGTCCATTGGCCATGAAGTTTTGAACGACGTGAAACTTAAGTGAAATAGCACCGTGGCGAATATCTAATAACACATAATGTACAATAATTTCACTGTGTTGTCACGGGTTTACTGACATGTTTTTGTTTGTTTCATGGCTTCAGTTAAAAGGCGTCTCGGTGGAGAAAGGTCAACAATGTGACAGAGCTAGAGAAGAGTACCGCGAGCAGCTGAATAAGACTAACAACGTTCAAACTCTTCACTACACAACTCACTTCCCTGCCGCAAATGATGTAAGTTTATTAATATCATTGGTAATTTTATATTAGTATAACTATGATGATTATGCAGATTGAACACACACACACACACACACATATATATAGGCGATAGCCGAGTGTTTTAGATCCGATAAAGCACGATCTGCGAGTATTTTAATACGCTGATTTGTGAAGAAAGTTTGAAAATTTATCTTTCGTAAGCCGAAAAAATTGAACTACTTCTTCATATATAAAGGCACATGTATCTTTATCACATATATAGATCCGACACGCTTATGATTTTCTTTTGTCTTTTCCTCATGAATTAATAATGAATTTTTGGAAACATATATGCACAAATGATTTATATTTTGGGCCAGGTTCTCCAAAAAGGCGAAGAAGGGCGTATAGAAAAATATGGTATTCTACTGGAACAATATTCAGAAGTCCACGCAAAGGTTGTACCAATCATAAACAAATGTCTTGAGGGAATGAAAAAAGCTGCAAAGTGTGTGGATGGACCAAAGGTATAGATCTCTGGGGTTGTTTTTTCCTTCTTTACAACAGCTTCATAGGTTACAAGATTATAGTACATTGACCCTAGTAAATTATGTGACTTATTGGGTATAGCAAAGCCAGTGAGAAGAAGGAAGAGTTATGAAAATTGAAAAAAATGGTACTTGTAACTTCTGTTGGACAATTACACGGAGACGGAGTGGAAGCCTGGTCATAGACGAGAAAGACTTGCTCTGCCATTATTCCCCCCCCCCAACACCCTATTAGCTACAGAGTTAAGGTTAGAGACAGGGAAGGTTTCGTTGGTAGATAATTAATTTCACAATACAAAAAGTAATTACCTGTCCTGAAATCCACGCCTGCAAAGTACTGTGGGGATTTTCAAAAACTGAGAATTCGCATGTTTTTTCAGGACTCCCAGGCGTTGATTGATGCGAACAAGACGGATTATTCGCCGCCAGGTGACATATTGTTCGAGGAATATGGAAAACCAGCCGCACAAAATCCTGGAACTCCTGTTACAGGGAAAGCAAAGAAAAAGAAAGGAACTATATTCAACAAAAAACAACCAAAAGATAAAGTAAGTGGCTACTACGTTATTTCGAGATTCGTATACCAACTTTCAAGAAAGCATCGTTTATGATTGAAGGAACGCAATCAATTTTTGCCGCGAATTACCCTGAATATAACCAAGACTCCTAGTGGACTAGGATTATTCGCGGCACGAGATTTTCACGCAAACAAACAAGCCCACACTACGCTGACGCAACATAAAAACTTGCCATCAACTTCCGTCATTATTAATGTCTGTGGAGATGGTCTTCGTACAAGAAACCGAAACGTCAGACTAACGTCAAACCAAAACAATAATCTGGATGAATGAAATACAATAAAACCTTACGGGTGTTGTTGGCGCAATGGTTGTGCACGTGTCTTTCACCACTGTGACTATAGCTGAATATATTGGTGGGCTATGGTGGCACAGTGGTAGTGCACGTGTCTCTCACCACTGTGACTATAGCTGAATATATTGGTGGGTGATGGTGGTACAGTGGTAATGCACGTGTCTTTCACCACTGTGACTATAGCTGAACACATTGGTTGGTGATGGTGGCACAGTGGTAGTGCACGTGTCTCTCACCACTGTGACTAGGGTTTGATTCCGGCTCCGTGAAGTTATCTGATTAAAGTTACTTTGGTCAAATGCGAGAAGAATGTTGTCCAGTTTGACTCTACCAAACATCGCAGGTTTTCTCCAGGTACTCTGGTTTCCTCCTGTAGTAACACGAGACCTACGAGGGGTGGCCCTTAATGCACCTCTCGGGAGAGCAGCTTCAATAGCTGGTAAGGTTATTCATTATAAATAACTGTATAAAGACACTTTACCTGACTGCAAAACTCGAATCAAAACCATTTACTCAAATGTTTTTACTTTTTTAGCACATCGACAGTGATGGAAACGCTTTTCAAAGTCTAAACCCCGGTGAAAAGACGCGGGTTTGTAAAAAGAAAGTCGAAGAATTTAAAAACCAATCAGCACAATTGCTCTCTGAACGGTAAGCAAATTAAAACTAGTGAAGAGGTCTTCGGTATTTGATGTCAATACAGAACTAATGCCTGCAGCTTGTAAATTTCATGTAGAATTCAGTCCTGATCAAAGTGTGAGTTCGACGTTGTGTGAATAGACCTGGAGTAGCACAAGTCGAGATAAGTAGTCTCTGACATGTCATATCCTTGAGGTGACCTCTGGGGATCACCCCACACTCGGAGTCCTAGAGTCTCTTGACACGATACGATTGTCGTACACAATTGTTTGTTATGATGTATCCGATTTAACTCACTAGAGTCTTCCTGACGCTCTGCTGCATTAGTGAGCGAATCAAAAACAAGAATTGCGCCATTGAGATTACATTACATACCGCAGAGGAACAATTTTGTACGATAGTCGTATGATGTAAATGGAGCCTTAAGGAAAAAAACAAACGGAGGTTTGAGCCTGCTGTCCGGATGAAATTTATAATTGTACTACTATTGTCGATATGGTAGGGCTAAAAGACAACACAAAGTGAGATCACTGACCTATTAAGAGTGCCCTAACAGGCGTTTCCTTATTGATTTTTCTTATTGACTTAACTAAATGTAATGCCTAGAATGTTGAAAATCACGTTTCCGAGCGTCTAGATTTCAAAATTTTGGGGAGACGTGTCCCTAGATCCCCCCTTGCAAACGGACCTTATGGCTCCTTGATGGACATAGCCGCCTAATTTAGTATGGGAGACGCCTACTTCAAACCTTATTGAAAGCTCTGGGGTTCCTATCTTCGTGGAAACATGAGTGTTATTGTAGTGTGTGAAGGCTCGTGTGGTTGTGTGTGCCTGAATGTGAAAACAGACCAATTTAGTTTCTAAAGTTTTAAGTCTTTTTTTTTTGTTTTGTTTTTTTTTTCTCAGGCAAGGATTAGAAAAAATGCTCGAAGTTTACAGTCATAACAGTGCTCTTGGGGATCCCGAAAGCATCAAAGGACAACTTGAAGAAAATGCAAAGAGACTGGACCAGTCCAACGAAGAACTTCACAAATATCAGGTGGGTTAGCGTTGGCAGGAAAAACCATCCCCTGCTGATAAAATTGTGAACTAATGCATCTTGCATGAGAAGCGCTAGATTTTACATCGAAACGTCGAGAAGCTAGTTAAAAAAACGAATCAATAACCGAGTTTTTATGCAACATTGTAATGTATTGATATCTGACTTAAACAGTTTTTTCGAATGTACGATATTATATCCCGGAGATCGTATACATTCAAACGAATCCCTTTTTAGAGGAAAAATTCAGGTTAAATGTTGTCGAAATTTTATTCCAATTAGGACCACAATTCCGAACAAAAGCCTTGGTATTAATTACATATATGTTATAATTTAATGTATACTTTCCCAGTGTTACCTGGCTGCACTACAGAAGACAGAACCACCAGCACGCCAGCCAATATATTCCGGGCAAACAGTATCAGTTAATTCGCCCAGCCCGGCGAATGGTGTGACGTCTCCTCCTCCGCCTTCAAATATACCAGAACCTCCGCCATATCCCGTAACGGAAGTGGACGCCGGCGACAACGAATTTGAAGATGATATTCGCTGTTATGTTTTGTACGATTTTCAAGGTACAGTTCATGGAAAATTTATTATTGACATGGGATTGATTGATCATCGGCAATAGATTCTTCAGGCGGAAAACGCAATCGAGCCATGAATATTAGTGCTCTACACAAAACACGGATAGGGGCCATTAAACACACGGATGAAAGAATGTAAAGTTTCGTTGTTTGCATCACAACGTCTTCAGAAATAATTTTATTATTCTGTATTATTACATGTTGTTGCAATTCCATTTTTCATAATACATCCTATAATCGTACAATAGTAACATCTCAGAAGATGTTGTGGTGCAAACAACAAAAGATTAGATTAAATATTATGTTCTTTTACCCATGTGTTTAAAGAACAATCATTGACCGAAGTGTAGCTGAATAGTGGTGGATATTTATCGAACCGCGAATTTGTCGCCCGCTCATCATTTGTGAACAAAACATTTTGAACATATCTTGAGTGCATTTATCCTTAAAAAGTAAAAGAAATACATATCTTTGAATACTTTATTGCCAAGTTTCGTTGCTTTTTCGGCATTGTTTTGCTCGGTGGCTTCATTTATTAAAAAAGTTCTTCCGTAACGTAAACAAAACTGTTCGCCATCTTATTTTGCTCCGAGGTGAATAGTGCAGAATATTCCGAGATAGAGGAACCAATCAGATTGTGCAAAAAACACTATTCATCTGCGAGGTATATTATCCGTGTTTTGTACTGGACAGGAATGAATTATGAATATTTTTGGAGATATTGAGTGAATGGCTGTGTCGCTTGATCTACTGTGGTGAGTTTGGTAATGCTTTACACGAACGTAACCGATCGGGACAGCGCCAAAATGACGATGGAGACGATAGTTAAGGAACCGGAGACTACGAACACAACGCCAGCATTGGCAATAACACAACAACAACAAAGACAACAAATATAACAACAAAAACAACAACAAAAACAACAACAACAACAACAACAACAACGATAACCACAAAAACAACAAAAACAACAACAAACAAAAAAAACCAACAACAGAACAACAACAACAAAAACTACAAAAAAAACAAAACAAAAAAAAACCGCAACCACAAAAACAACAACAAAAAAAACCACAAAAACAACAACAATGACATTACCCTGTAAGGGGTAGTGTAAAGTCGAAAGTATAACAGCACCACAAGTTTGCCTCAAGAAATAGAGCTGAAACTAAACTGGAAGTATTTATGCGAAGAAACCAAACGTTAGGCTTGAGTGACAAAAGCAACCTGGGTTATCTTGAAAATGATTCAACATTTCTGATGGTTGTAATCGTTGAACCCTCACTAATTTGTTTCATTTTTCAGGAACAAACGAAAATGAAATAACTGTGTCCGCTGGTGAAGAACTTATCGTTTTAGAGCGTGATACAGAGAACACAGGGTGGACACAAGTGTTGAAGGGCGACCATGAGGGATACGTCCCCACTGCATATATTCAACTATCTGAATAACGTAATGAACGACAGGGCCAATGAAGCGAGCCTCGTGATGAAGTGCGTAGCAAACGTATAAAACAGTGAAGGTGATTCTATTGTGAGGGAAGTAAACATCCAATTTAATCATGATCAGCTATAATTGGAAATTAAGTTTAGTTGAGCTGTGACATAAACGATTGAAGTAATGACAGTTTCACTCTCTTGGCGTGCATCTGCGGCCTCAGAATTTTCCTTAACTTAGCTGCGACACGTCGGACGTGATTGGTATCAGAAGTCAAGAAAAGTTAGTAATGTTTCTCATTAGATCGTGGAATTTTAGGAACAAATTCATAAAGGTTAAGTTTTCAGAGACTGTCTACTTTCTTGTAATTCCAGTACGAGATCAAGTTTTTAAAATTTCGCGAAGGTAGCGAAAATCGTGAAATTCATGCATTTTAGGCTAGGTAATATTTTAAAATTTTCAATTGATGTAAATGACATTTGGCAGTGAATGATTAAATAAATAATTTTTAGTCAATTGAAATAAAATGATATAAATGTACAAACAAGAAAATTGGGAAGTTGGGAAGCCATAAAACGACAGTAAAAGTCAAATTATCAGGTGCCTCAGTCGGGCATCGTGTTGTAGGGGGGGACGTCCTTGGGGAAGGTCGAGTGTTGGAGTTTCCTATGGTCGGCGCTAGAACGTTACCACTGAGACCAGGTAACTGTGTGGAGACTGGGACTGGAAAATCAAGTATTTTATTTACTTCATAATTTTTGTAAAAAATCGTTGGAGTTTAGGTTAAAATGTCACCAGGGGTAACTCGTCAAACCGTTAGAATTAAGATAAAGGTTAGGATTAGGACCCTAACCCTAATCCCAACCGCAGCAGGATAATTCTGAATCTTAGGATTATTGACATCTAAGGATTATCCTGAACCTTAGGTGAGAGTATATCAAGTAAATAAAATACTTAATTTTTCCAGTTCCAGTCTCCACACGGTTACCTGGTCTCAGTGATGACGTTCTAGTGGCGACCGTTTCCTGTTGAGGTCAAGTTAGTTGTTTGTTAAGATGGCAGCCTCGACGGGAGGTGGTGGAAGACAGTGTGGGCGGTCACTCGCACCTCAAAGTTAGAGTAGGCGTGAGAAGGTGGGTTTTCACCTCCTGCAAATTGACCCAATGACCCAAGGAGAATACCTTGGTCGCGCAGTGCTTACACTTATATATCGAACTCTTTCGTTGTAGTTTTAGCTTCATCATGCAACCTGTTCGTTCTACTAATGCTAATTTGTGGAAGTCAGGATCGGTAGATTCTCGATTTTGATAACATCAGAAGATTCACTTGGTCAATCACCTCTCATCCTTCTTCTTTAATTTTACTTTTTATCATTTAGTTTGCCCCATGACTGGACTGTTCGAAAGGTCTATATTTGTAAGACAAGTATATTTCCCTAAAACGAGCCTATTTTTTTGAAAGTTTCGCTTGGAAATCGTTGGAAATGAGTTTTCATGGCTTCATAAGACATAAGGCGTTGATATCGCAGGGAAGTATTTTTTGTGCTTTGCCCAAGGAGGCGTTTTCGTGGCAATTTGACAGGGATCAGTTCGCTCCTTCATTATCCAATTGCTGTCTGACTGCGAAGGTAAAAATAAAGTGCCTTCATTTACACTGGATAACCCTATCAACTACTTGAGCTGTTCTCCTTAGAGGTCCAGTAAGGGACCTGATAGCTACGTTACCCCAGAATATGAAGAAGCCACTCACACCTAAGGCAGTTTAACCTTACTTTTCTAAAAATCTATTTTACCTTACAAGAAGCAGGAAATGCAGCCATTCGATTTGATTTGACAGTTCTATGTCTGCATCACGCTGTAGTCATTGCGAATGCACGAAAATTTGTGTTTGTGAAATTAGTTAAAATAATTTCCGCTTTCAGTAATACTACCTCGTGGGAGTTCCATTAAATCGTAGTACTGCTTGTTACTACTACGCACCTCACAGTTGCTGTTTATTTTGAGTGAGGGCAGGGCAAATAGGAATAACATTGTGAATGAGCAGGAAACATATGAAACTAATACACATTCACCTGATATACTATTTACCCCAACTTATTTCTCGATTTTCCAACTTTTCTGCCTTCCTTATTTGCTCCTGTCGAATCAAGCATCGCTCCGTAATCATGAACCCATTCACAACGGAATTTGAACATAGCCCAAAGATAAGACGTTCAGGGGGGAAACCACTGAATGACAGATAATATCTAAGAAGAGGACTGCTTGTGTGAGTATAGCCATTGCGAGGCCCACCTGAGAACTGTTAAACAATGGTAACTTCATGGCCTCTCGGTAGAAGTCTTTCACTCCATGATTTCAATGGTCGGAATGAATAGAAACATAGTATAACTTACAGTTTTACAATCGATGAAGATTGTCGTAAAAAGATTTTATGCTATTCTTATTGACCGTGTAGGTACTCGATCATTTTACTCTAACCAATGGCAAACGATTTTACTCGCCAAAGCAGAACTTCTGAACAGTGAAAAGTTAAAATGTAGTTTGATATAAAAGCCATTCTTGCTCATTCCTCTCTCCCGCCATCTTTGAGGGGCTGACTTCGTGAGAATTTCAGCTGATTACAAGACACAAGTCTTTCAGCTGAGGGCTTACAAGGATCTCCCAATGGAATCCACCGAAATTAAATCATCAGTCGAAAATCCGGTACCAGCGGACAATTTTATGAAATTTAGCTAAAAATAAATCCCGAAAAACAATGACATTTTGAAAACCCGAGATATGACTCATATCCTGGGTTTTCAAGGTGATATTGTTTTTCGGAAGTTGTTTTTCACTGTAAATCATAAGAGTCAACTTTAAATCGAAGGCCTTTGGCGTGGAGGCTACTTCCCTGATGAATGGAATCTTCTGGCTTTAGCAAGTGTAAAATACCCTAAGTTCGACAATTAACGGTTATCAAAGGGTTAAATTGGATAAGCCTTTACATAGCAGAGTTTATTTTCAACAAGTTCGTCTCGTCAAAAGTTTGCCTCAAGCTTGAGTGTCATTTGATCTTTCTAGAATGGAATTCATGCCTAGACCTGTTAACACCCACCCTAGATTATAGTTCATTACTGTTAAAACTGCGCTGTGTTGTCGACACAGGTAGTGGGTGGCTTCCGAAGTCTCAATTGTTTCCTAACTTTGTTAATTCATGTTCTATTCATGTTCTTCCAGCATTGAAGTTAGAGGACACTCGTAATCACAGGTAACAGGGCAGAGACAGCAGAGACACGGGTAAGGTAAGGTGACTGTTTTTTGTCAGCTTCTCTGATGTTTTATACTTCACTTTAACAGAAGGCGTGCTTGTTTTGACGCAAATGTCTTCCACATAATGACTTTATGGTTGTTCTTGTTTTGCCGTTCTGTACACAGAACCTGCGTTTTTGACATGATGCGTTCTTTGTGGTCCGAATTGTTTGTTGTCGGCGCAACGTAAAAATCATTGCTCTCGCGAACGCTGTGTAAACACAAGACTGTTATGCGCTTTCAGGGATTTGTCCATGACGACTTACGCTCATTGAGATGAGCGCGCCGTTATAGTTCTACCAAAATGTCAAGGTTTGGAATCGTTTGGACTGAAAATGTGCGCTAAAGCACGTTGTAATATAATAAATCTTTCTTGTTCCCCAAATTGTTTCCTCTCTCCAGCTGTCCTGACCTCGATCCTGTTATCAATGAAGTGATTATAAGAAACTTTATATAGATATAATATATTATGTACCATTTTCCCCTGAAAATCCATCTTAGTTTGGTAGTCAAATACGGTTTCTCTTCGTACAGTAGTTAACTGGTATTTGATCGAAAAATTAAGTTTTTTAGGTTTGAGTTTGTCAAGGCGATATGCCGGGTCATGGCTTGCTTAGACCTTTACAGACTTACCGAGGTCAATCTTTTCTTTTGTGTAACCCAATGGAAATTGTCAACAGGATCAAACACCGACGTTCGACATATTTTTCATTTCATTTATGCGTCCATCCCAATATTTTCAGTAATTTTCGGTTTTACCTGCACAACTAGAGGGTTTATGGATATATATAACGTCGAGGTTAAGCACATTAAAGTTCTAACATTTGAGTTCATATTTTTGATATTTAGCTTTTTGTATTTATGTCGCTATCTGATTAAAATGCTTCTGGATTGTTTTGGTGTGAAGTTCTTTCATACCGAACGTATCACTCATCTGCCGAATTATCACACTTCAGGCCCCCGAAGGCTTGTGGATTTTTCTTCACTTACTCCAACAAGCTGCCTTCGTAATGGTCCACAGAGTTTCTTAATCATCAAGATTTACTATTAAGGTTATCTCATTAGATCCGTTCATGCGAAAGGAATAAATTCAATAATCAGTAATTGTTATGATGAAACTTTCGACACATCTCTTGTTCCTTAAGAATCTTCACTTTGAATACAACACGACCAAGTTTTCCTTGACAACTTTTCCTTGACTAGGAACCTTGCTCAAAAACTGGTCATGCCAGCTTTTGAACAAGGCGACCAGTCGAGGAAAACTCGTCAATTTTTTTCTTACACACGAGCAAATTGAACTTGTCAAGGAACACTTGGTCGTGTGTACAGAGCCTAAACCTTAATCAGCTTTCACAGGTCTCATGCTTGTCTACATTATGGGCATAAGTGTTCGGACAATCAACGATGCTTTTTTAGAAACACATCGAAAGTAGTTTGGTCCAGATTTTTGCCGTCATCAATATTTCACCCGGAGCTTGAACATAAATGACACGAGTCAAAGACGTAAGTTTGTTTACTTTGTTCAAACAATTCCTACATAGCTCAAGCACAGGAAATATACAATTGCACCGCTGCTATTATTGCAAATCGCTTTCAGGCACACAATTATCTCCCGCAAATATCCAATTAAGAACCCAATCATGGGAAAATATGTTTTCTTTAAGCCGCTCATATGGAAACTGATTTTTTACAAGCGTCAGCCAGAAGTGTGAAAAACACCTTAGCAGGATAAAAGCCACGATCTATTTCCTTCTTGACCATATTTGAGTGGTGAAATTATCTAGTCACATTGAAACTTGAGTCAAAATGTTGAAGAAAAAGCCTGAAATTATGTCACATAACCCTCCAGGCAATCAAATTAAGTTGAGGACCGCGTTTCCACAAGAATGACAACTAGTTTGTCATACAGACATGTCCGTTTTTATTTTGTCCTTGACAATAAATAAGTCACAGTACCTAAATGACTTGTACAGTTAATTCAAGGTCATTATAACATCTTACCCCCTCCAACGCTACACCGCTGACACTATGAGCAGACGACGGAAACCTGCCTCTGACTCCGGATGGAATAAATGGTGCAAACTGAATCATGATTTTATGACTGTTAAACTTTATCCTGACATTTTAAGTGTATTAAGACTGTTGTGTTTCCGGACTTAGAGAGGAAATCTTGTTTATTTATGGTCTCTGAGATTATTTTCGGAAAATTGCTAGATACATTGGGGCATGTCAGCTTGAATGTTCCCAAATATGGCTCGCTCCATTGAAAATAATCCAATTATCTTACAAGCTCGATTTTTGTGGGTATGTTTAAATTACATATTGAGCAATCTTTTGGGCCTATTCTGAAAAGTCTGCTCCATAAGTAAGATTTCTCGGAATGTTGAGACCGAGAGAACGCATATTCCAAAACCACTGAGACATCTGTGAGGGAGGGGGCTTGATTGTTAAACTAACCTCAGTTAGAGGGCTCTGGAGGCTTAATCTCCCAGGAATGTTTAATATTTTAAAGTCTCTCCATGGGCAATCCCGGCATTATGAACTGATAGTTCTTGTACACAACTCACAAGTAAGGTGACGGAGAAGTTATAACATTTCATGATCGTCTGTCAGAGGTACACCGTTTACTTTGAATATTACGTTACATTTCTTGTCGTACTTTATCGCGGACGTAAATAGAAATCGTTTTTGTGACTGCTAAGGGAGGGGCTTAAGGCCACAGGCTGATATTAACACTCATCGTTTTGTTTTTACTTTGTAAAATAGGTTCTCCTAGCTTTCTTATAGCTCCATCAGAACCACATCATTTCTGTACACAAAGATGTCATACCACTTTTTATCATGATCAGATTTTTTTATCTGAAGTCGAGGTTGTTCATGTACATTCATTAAGAAATTGATTTGCGATTGAAGAGCCAGGTGGGAAACGAAGTTTAGTTAAAAATATAATAGCCCAGTAAACAAGTTTAAATAAAGCCAGTTACTTACATATATTACAACAGTTAGCTATTTAAGCCTCTCAACTATTGTAAATAATTACTCTGATGATGTTACTGGTTAAGTAACGAAACGTTAGTCAATAAAACCTTTTAAAGATATGGTTCCATTATGGCTTTATTTAAACTTGTTTGCTGGGCTATTATATTTTTAACTAAAGAAATTGATTTGTTCAATCTCATATTCTGAGTATTCCTCTCGGAGAGGAATACCCACAGTACTATTCTGTACGTTCCTGAACAGGAATAGGTTCCAAAAGAACACAATAATGGTTCATTCCGAGTGTTCTCATTCCGAAATCGTTCCAAAAAAACCACTATCGTATTCGTCCACCATTGTCTAGTTGTCGAAGTGAAATAATCAGAAAGGTTTGAGTACTACCGAAATGTGAGAGTAGTTATCTAACGTTTCGAGCGAAGGCCCTTCGTCAGAGAGAAAAAACATGGGAGGATCGAAAAACACGGAATATATATATATATATATATATATATATATATATATATATATGAAAATGGTCATGTGACAACAAATGGCCAATCAGAATAGAAAAATGAAAACAAATGTAAATGAGATGGTGGTTCGTCACTTGCCTAAAATATCGCCGATCAGCAAACCAGGTGGGTGTGTCAAATATAATATGGGTGAGTGAAAGCTAAACACAAAAGAGCTAAGTAGCTATTGTTACGCCCATCTGTGCAAAGCAAAAACATTAGCCTCAAAGCGATTAAGTCAATGAAAAACGTTCGTTGTCTTCGGCTCAGACTTCAACATTCCTGCTGATACCGCAATCGCTACAATTTTGAAAAGTTTGTCTCGTATATCTTATGTATACACATAAATAAACTCTAGTAACTTTAAGTACACTTGATCAAACCCTCACAAAATTAAACCGACATTCGATTACGCAGAAAACGACAGTTTCTATGATCCCCCGTTGGAAATGCTGTCTTTCACGACTACCCGGAACTCAAAAGCTTTGCCACCCCAACCCCCAGGTGAGCATCGACTGCGTCTCTCTTTGTGTCATTCAAACCATGTGTGTGATAGTGTTTGAAACAATCCAGGGCTTTGTCCATTAATGTGCTTTATATATGCATGGAATGAGATGTTGACAACCGTTGCTTGGGAAATGAAATGCGGTGTCAGCCATTCTTGAGTGTGGAGCTATCCAGGGCACTGAGTATTGATGCTTTCTTGGTACATATGACAGACCTGAAGAGAGTTTCTGCAAAAAAAAATTCAATCCAGGTAGTCTTTTATGTTTCACTCTTTCAGCCCGATTTCCTGCTGCGAAAATGTCCGCTTTAATGTCCAAAATTTCTGCTTACTTTACGGAAAATTTCTTTCAAGACGTGAATGTTGATGGTTCTGGTTTATTTTCATTCGCTGTATGTGGTCAGGATTTGGGCTTGATTCAATCCAGGGATGTACTTAACATTTCATCATATTACAAGACGTTTATCTCAATATAAAAATCAATGCCCAGTAAAACAAGCGGAATAAGGCCATGAGAACAAACTTTGTGTTTAAAGTATTTTATTACTTACGATTCGTTGCATCTCGGAACATCGTCAGAACTCATGGCTTTATTCTACTTGTTTTACTGAGCATTCATTTTTAAATTCAGACTACGGTTCGCGCCTGGTTCATTAGTTGTCACTATTCTCAACATACGTTTATCCTTGGTACGTTTTTTGTATACTGGCTTTATCCACAACAAGGAATGGAAATCGTATTTGATGAAGAAAATTCTTGAGTGTCAAAATGGTGTATTTTAAGTCGTGGTTTTATCTTGAAATATAATATTCTGGGACACGTAAATTTCCTTCATCTTGTAAAATTTTCATTTTATGTGACTGAGTGTAAATACCAAATATTCTTTGAACTTATCCACAACAATCTGGTTATCTCTGCTAACAGGCTAAGACTCAGGATAAGGGCAGATTTTTATTCGGCGTGCAGATTTGTTGCTTCGCTTTCTAATTTTTTCCGGTAAGGGTAAGCTGGTGAAAAGTCTTAATTGTTGGATGACCATTTTATTAGTTGGTTAGTTCCGTGGTTGCTTGGTTGGTTTTATACTGGTTGATTGGTTGATTTGTAACGTTTGTTCATGTTTACTTCGTTCTTTCGTTCGTTCGTTCCTTCCGTCCGTCCGTTCCGTCTGTCCCTTCTTTCCTTTTTCCTTCCTTCCTTTCTTTCCTTCTTTCTTTCTTTCCTTTTTTCTACCTTCCTTTCTTTCTTCCTTTCTTTCTTTCTTCCTTTCTTTCTTCCTTTCTTTCTTTCTTTCTTCATTTCTTTCTTCCTTTCTTTCTTCCTTTCTTCCTTTCTTTCTTCCTTTCTTTCCTTTTTTCTACCTTCCTTTCTTCCTTTCTTTCTTCCTTTCTTTCTTTCTTTCTTTCTTCCTTTCTTCCTTTCTTTCTTCCTTTCTTTCTTTCTTTCTTTCTTCCTTTCTTTCTTTTTTTTTCCTTTCTTTCTTTCTTTCTTTCCTTTTTTCATTTGTACTTTTGTCTTTGCTGTCTTTCCATCATAATGTCTTTCTGTGTTTCCCTCCTTTCGATCGTCCCTTTATTTAGTCATTAGGAGTGTAAAAGGAAAGATGGCTGGGTGATTTTTTGGTCAGTTTAAGCAGCTTTTCGGTTGGCTACTTGGTCAATGACTTACTCTAATGCTTGAGGACCGTGGGAAGCTACGTGGGGGTGACACTGCCGGTAACCTCAGGCTAAGAAATATGGCATGAGGTGGAACTCAGTCCGGAGTGTTCCTTTAAGCCTAATCGTGGAGAAAAAGAGATAAATTTCGTTCACTTTTCACCACTTGAAAAAAGTGTGTCACTGACAGAGTTGTCAGGGGACGTGTGTATGTCTATGTACGTATAACTTATAGCACATGTATGGTCCTGATTTCAGCTTTGTTATGAAACATGATTCACTCTGCCGATTTTTATCTTATCTGACAAGTTTGTCAGTGTCAAGTATTTATTTCATTTTTGTACGGAAAAGTGGTTAGATTATTGTAGCCGCAGCGATTCCGACGCTCCCACAACTCGCTGATTCACTTCCCTTGACGTCTCTGCCCAACTTCCAATGTTCAACTAATCAGGCATAATAACAGTCTTCATCACAAAATGACATCCGTTTAGTTTTTTCGTTACAGGTTGTAGCCAAATAAATCTCGTGGCTAATTTCTCCGACTATTTACGACATTTATAAACTTCCCTGTAAAGCTGTTGCTTGTCATTGATCTAATCCTTCGTCTTATTTTTAACTTCCTCATCTGCTTTAATTATTTTAAAATCGACATCCATGATTCCCGCCTGTGTAAACTTAATTTAATCATTGCCTGGCGTAAATGCAAATTTTATACTCTGTTATGTGATTTCATTGGCCAGAGCAATTAGGCTTGACTTATCCATGCAAAGCCCTTGAATGTTCTCAAAGATTGTCTTAATTAGTATCATTTGGAATTAGATAAGGTGACATTTTAAATATTTGCTTGTATCACCACATCTTGGTCGATGACGTCCACCATGGTGTCCATTAAGTAGCGTGCTTAACATCGTGTATCATTGTCAGCTTTGTGAAGGTAACTCATTTATAGATATACATAAAGTTATGTTGCTTGCTTGGATAGTATTTTCTGTTACACTGTTTAGTCATGGTGATCTAGTAGCAATCTTTCCGTAGCTTGCAAAATCACTATATTCACAAACGACTCTTCCACTGAATAAGAACTTGGAAAGCATTTATCAACTTGAACGAAACTAAATAACGTACATATGTCGAAAATCTTCACGTGTGGTTAACTAATCAAAGATTGCTTGTTATTGTGTACGGCTTTTGTGTTTACATAAACATTGCCAAATGCTGGTAAAGAACAGATGATGGGAAGATTATTTTAAAGACTGTTGGGGATAGTATACTTTGTATTGTCTTTTGAACGTTGTTGTGTTGTAGTTTGTAATCACTATATAACGTTGTAAGGTTGTAGTTGTAACTTAATTTATTACTTACTACATGGGCTGAATATGTAGCTTACTTAGGCTGTGGTTTTTATACCTTTGAAAAGACGTTGAACCAGCTCACATAGATTAGTAACCCCCGTGGGTTAAAAAAAGGTCAGACCCCTGAGTTAGCGCGTCTTCCAATCTTGTGTAGTAAATTATCCTGTCGTTAACCTCTCATCAGCAACGGACGTCGCACTTGTTAGATTTTTTGTTTTTAAATATTGTGCTATAACTGTACTCTCTTTTTATACTACAGTCTTTGTTAGAAAAGTGTGGCTCTTATATATATATATATATATAGGTCGATAAGTCGAAGGCTCAACAATTATATTGCCTGGTAACATTAAAGCATTAAATTTGAATTAAGAATTTAAATTATTTTTCAGAACAATATTTGACCTTGGAGTACAAAACAAACTTTCCTCAATATTCTGGAACGGAGTTTCACTAGTCATTATCCTTCCCTTCGTCAGAGCTTTCCTCAACATTTTCCAAAAGTTTTCTCATCTTTAATTTTGGGCGAACGATTGAGTCTGGTTTTCTTTTTTGTGAATGGCTAATTGTCATCGCTGATGACTGCGATGTGTTGACATGTTTTGATGAAGTACTGAGCCGTTTGTTGAAGTTAGCGTTCAGTCCCATGGAGCTTGAAGGTTCCCTGAGAACATTTTGCATTTTGTTTCTAGAACGATTTTAAAAATGTACCTTCACAATAAGCCTCTGTGCTTGTATATTTTTTATCAACGTAATTTATCGTGACAACTTTACTTCTCTTCTTCAAGACTCTTTCAAGGACACACTCTTCTATTTAAGATAACATTTTCGATTAACAAGAACTCTGAGGTATGGGGCAGTTTATACGGGACTTTATAAGTCTTGTCAGAAATAAACTGCAAACAATGCATTCATACCAACATTTTCACGACTTGAATTAGTTACGCGACCTATTCCAGTTGGTGGCGACGCCAAGGAGGGAGGGAAAGAGGCACGGGTGTGTGCGTTAGATTGCTATATCTTGATATTTTACGTCAAAAACGCATTTTGAACTAAAAGTGAGGGATATTACTGCAGCGTTATGATATTTTATTAGAGTCATGGAAGTTGAATATTTAATAATCCCAATTGTTTTTATATTTCGCCCTGAATTTAGCATATTTTCCACGTGGTTTGTTCCCCATCAGAAATTGTGTTGCTCCCAGTTTGCTCCTCCCAGACTTGAACTTCTGGCGCCGTTATTGATTGTGGTCGTGAACAACTTAATAGTTGACCATTTACGCGAGTTCTTAACACCTTGCTTTTAGTCTAGGTTCCTCTTTTCTAAAAAATTAAGCCTTTACGGGTTGATCCAAGGGCAACTGTTTTGCTTTAGTTTGTCGTTCGACCGTAACGTGATCATTTAGTTTTGAAAGGAGTGGTGAAGTATGCCGACAATCGAAGGTTGAGAACAAGCCGGAAACCGTTCGAGAACATCATCGGGAATCTTACGTAAACAACGGAACAAGACGGAAACTGTTCGAGAACACTATCGGGAACCTTACGTAAACGCAAAAAACGTCAACAATAACGTACATCATTCAACCGAGATTGTCATCCAAAACAAAAGAAGACAAACAGTTTTCATTCGTGAGATTAAACCCAACGCCTTCTCCGTTCTCAGTACAACGTCATTTTGTGCATTTTCGTGATCTTCAAGCGCGGTTAACACACGTGCCAGCAAAACGTGTAAGTGGAACTTGACGTCAACTCTTTCAAAATAAACCTGTTCAGAAACCTCGAAACTTTTTTTCGAGTGGAAAACCAAGCATTAAGTGTCCAATACAACGTCGGCGATTGACGGTTTCTTTTCATTTCTAATATTCAAATTGGTTGGACCTAGGCCGAAGGTTGAAATGTCCATGTCTCGAGCCAGATGCAAATAAAGCAAAACGAAAGCATTCGTTCATTTGCAATAAGAGTGATGTACATGATAAGGTTGTGGCATATGAAATGGTTATTCGTCCGGATGCCTACGATTTGCCAACAAATGTCTTCAGAATGTATCGCAACTTTTACCGAGCAATCGCAGACAGGAACTGTGCTCTTAAGACATTGGATACGCCAAGGTGAAGTATGGTACGCGACAATTGTATGATGAGCGTGGATAGGTTCTTCAGGTTTGATCAATGGAGAGTTTAACGTTGAAGGCAGACCTACTTGTCGTGTCGTCCTGAGCTTCTAGGTCGCGCAAGGTCCTTGTAAGGTAAATCAACACTTCATGATTCCAACCAGAGTAGTACCTGGATCGTTTGAAGTCGGGAGTGGCCTCTTACCGACCAATCTGACGTGTTCTGCAAACCAACCTATTGTCGTTTACAATTCAAGCATGTCTTGTCGACCAACTTAGCGTCTTTTGCCAACCAACAAAACGTGTTTTACGGAACGAGAGACTGACTTTTCGCCAGGTTTCACCAACAATTCAAGGTTTTCCTGTCCGACTCACCGTCTTACCGACTAATTAACCGTAAGAAGGGGTGTGACACCCGTAGACATCCCGCTTGTCATGCACTGATTACAACGTAACCAAATCAAAGTTATTTTGATCCAAGTCTTTTCAGTATATTTTGCCAAAACGTATTCACGTTTTGTTTCTATTCATGTACCATTCACTCCATGGATTCTGATACGGACGAATGTTACAAATTAGTAATTAATCGAGGTAACGTAGCTTATAGAGTAAATCTATGTTGTGTGAAAGACTTGATGTTTGTGTGTGTGATAAGTAGGTAAACCTAAAATGTGGGAACCCTAGGTGCTGCGATGGCGATGATGATTAAAAAGTTTAGTATTTATGTAAAGCTACGGTGATTAATGGTAACTACCGGACACGAAAAACATTAGAATCTTGGCATACGGCTTTAATAGTAAATTCTGACAATAACTTCAAGCCGCTTCCCAGACAATACACTGTTCTTGTCAACAAGCATTGTATTCGCTAATTACTTCCTGCTACGTAGTTTCACATTTCAACACAAACTTGTAAATATTTGCATGCCATTAATTTAGTTCACTCTTACCTGTCGAAGACTACAGTTAGGTAGTCGCAAGCTTGTGTTTTTTAATAAAATTTAGCCAGAGAACGTGTCTCAAGATTAATCATGTCTCAACCTGGCTACGCAATCTCCATATAATCACTGATGTTGTTACCACCCTAGCAGTTACATACTTATCACACAAAAGAACCCCGGTGAAATTGAGAACTATCTTCAGAATAGAAGTTGTTGTTTTCTTTGTTTTTGGTTATTGCTGTTGAAGTCGACGTGTTAGATGCCAGAAACTTACCACACTTAAAATATACAGTGTAATAAACGATCTGTGGAATGTGCTCGTAAAATACCTGAACAGCCCATTCTCAATATTCTGGTAAGATAATAAAACTACTTCTGCATTAATAAACGAGCTGTGAAATGTGCTCGTGAAATATCTGAATAGCCATTCTCAATATCCTGGTAAGATAATAAAACTACTTCTGCATTGAAACTATGGGAAAAATAAAAGTTTGTCTCATTTATCGTGCTAGATACTTCTGCCGTGATGGATCTCTCCAAAGCTATCAAAACAAATTGCAAAAACACGCGTTGTTAGCCATTCTTTACCGGCTGACTTGTTCCAATATCGAGATTTGCCCGAGTAACCGCCAAATCGAGTCTTCACCCAATTGACGCCGATCGGCCGATTACCAAAAGGAGTGTCGGCTTCTGTTGACTAAATTTGCTCGTATTGGGTTTGTTACACAGATTTAACGACACTTCAGATTGGTGTTGCGCTCGCTCAATATCTTGATAATAGTATAGGAATGTCAAGTAACCAATCAAAAGCATTCCAAAGTGTTACATTTTGTAAGGAGAAAAATGTTTTAATCAGCGAATTAAAACTAAATTATGTTAGGAATTGCACCAAGAAGGCTTTAAAGTTTTGTTGTTTCTTCATGTTCAGGTTGTGTGTACTCTTCTGGTTTCAGAATGACTCTCAGCTCTAGAACCCACAACCTTCTAGCAACAAAGCTAGCTAGCCAGCATTGAGAAAGTTACAGGTTCAAGTCACGTCTTGAGATCAGAGTTTTTCATAGACCAGAAGATTTCACGCAGCTTGAACAGCAATAAACAACGAAACTTTCAGCTAAAATTTGTTTGCCATTATTTCTTATCATGTGCTAAGTAGTGAAAGAATTGATTCGTACTTTCTACTTGTTCTCAGTCGAGCTACAGATACACTTGCGACGTTGGGACTAGGGAGAGCGATCAAATATTTAGAGTTGGTATCGGCTCTTTTCCCGAGTAACATTTGCACGTTCTTCGTGTTCTCTCAACTTGCTATAACTTGAATGGATCCATAACCTGGCTGAGCATGCACTCTAAAGCACTAGCCACTCCTTAATACACAATGTATGGTCCTTTTGGTCATGAACATTCACGTTTTAGCGCATCAGAGTTGGAATGATGACTTTAAAATTTGCAGTGGTCATCTATATCCTCTCATCGTGTTTAGTGTTAAGTTCTTTAATTTGTGCCCATGTACGGCTATCGAGGTCTGGTGATTACTTTGACATCTGAAGTGGCTCATCATGCAGTATAATCTCGGTATCCCACCATATGGAACTCTCAAAGAACACGAAACGTTGTTCGACATTAACGAGGGTTTCAAGAAGCGTTGTGAAATTCAAAGAACATTCCTTTCCTTTCTGACAGCATGACATCTGAGGTAAATATGTTTTGAAGATGCAGGATTCTGCATCGTTCAAATTTTTCTTGATCGCTTATCATGAAGGAGCAATGTATGACAATCACGACCTCTTGAACTAATATTGAGAAATCTCACCTCTCGAACGATCTGTCTAGAAACATCTCTTTCTTTCTTGCCACGCTGTTTACAAAGGGAAATATTATATATATTTGAAATTTGTCTCCACACCATACGAGTTCAGGGATAGGATAAGGAATAACTGTAACAGAAAACTCTGTAGGAGACTTCAGTTGTTTGTTAACGAAGATATTCATTCATTTCTAGTTTTGATTCAACTGTGCTGAGTCGTATTTAACTTTCAACAATGTTTACGGCAGCAGTGGACCAAGGAACCGTGTCCTTGGAGAAACGAAGCCACCTGAAAACAGCAGATCGTGGAATGCCTTTTAAAAAGTAAGCTTGAGACTTCTTCCATTTCTATTTCAAACTCAGTAAGTTAATGCAAGCAAGTTACTCTTTCTAAAAATGTTTCCAGTACACGATGTACGCGCCTAGTGTTGGACTGGTGCCTTGAATGGCTGTCATTAAGTCTTACGAATGTCTTGCTTCATTTTAGGATGGCAAAAATCCTGTCAAAACGTTTACTTAAGGTCAAAGACACGCCCTTCCCGCTCGAACTGGCTGACCAAGCCTGGTTCCATGGCCGAATTACATCCGATTACGCGGTCAAAGTTCTGGACCAGGACGGCGAATTCTTGGTGCGCGAGAACCCTTCGAGGCCTGGGGAATACGCTTTCTCAGTTAATCAAAATGGTGTCGTGAAACACTTTCCGATCGCTCGCTCAACTACGAAAAATTTAAAATACAAATACAGAATCTACAAAAGTGGAAGTTTCGAAAATCTTATCGACCTTGTCGAGTTCTTGTATTCCAACAAGAAACTGGTGACTGATAAAGAGGAAGTACTTCTACGTGTTCCAGCCAATCGGGATACAGGGTTACTGTTGGCGCCTGAGTTGGGCGGTCAAAATCAGGTTTCCAGTGCACCTGCATCGCCTTCAAGTTCTCCGCCATCGTTCAGACGTGAACGGAATTCCAGTGATCCAACGTTGAGCCCAAGTCAGTTGAAAAGCTTGAGTAATCATTTCGAAAAGTTTAGCCCAAGAGAGCGTAGTGGTTCTCGGTCTTCACCTGCAAGTCTGTATGTGGAAGAAGGGGATAATAATGGATCGATTGGAGTATACGATGAGATCGATGTCCCTACGAGTACAACCAAGGACAAGAAAGCTAATGAGTCTGAGGTGATGAAGAAGAAGCAGTCTATATTGAGTGAAGTTCTTCAAATGTTCAGGAAGACACTATTCAAGGAATTTATGAGACATGATTGCCTGACTTTGGCTAAGCATATGACACGTTGTGACCTTGAAGTGGTCTGGGGCGAGAACTTTTTTGAGAGGACTGGGAAAGAGGAATTAAACGCGACCCCAAGGGGACTGGAATTGATTTTATTTCCTGAAGGCAAAGAACTGCGGGAGAAAATAATGCAAAGGTAGGTCAGATATATGTTACCATATTGCTAATATGCATGAATATGCACCGGTCAGAAGCTTGAGGGCTTAATTCCCGTCTGAGACTTAGAAATCGTTTATCTCAAATGTGAGCTTGACGAACGTGATATGGTCTCTGGTTGAGTTGGAGTACCGAAAGTCACACACAAGCAAGTTTTGTTCATTTGACCACATAAAACCAGTGACGGAAAATTCTTATCCCCTGTAGGAAATATCCATGCGAGCTTTCGAGATAAATTAAATTACGACATTGCCAATGATAATCTTGGGAAGGAGCATGGAATAAGACCTTAAGCGCCAATGATAAACCTTTCCCTTTCTTTCTCAAATTCTACAGTTAGATTAGACTCTTGTAATGCATGAATTAACCTGGAAACAAAACATCACGATACGGCGATACCGGTAACTCATTTTGACAGACTGTCAGAGTACGTCCGCACGCATGTCGCCAATTTCGCGTGAATTTATGTACATAAGACATCCATTTAAATGATTGAATGTCATATAAATTTGTGAATTAATATGACATTTTGCTACATGGCCACGCCCATGTGACCACGCTCGCTTGTCGGAAAATCTTAATGTTTGCCCCCTCGCTAAAAATTCCTAGTTACGCCACTGCTTAAAACTATCAACTAATACAAGTCTTACGATGCTTTCTCGACAAATTTCCTAATGCCATTGCTTTAAGGTAATGTGATTTGTTGAACGAAAATTTTTAAAATAAGTATGCGCGAAGACTCTACCCTTAAAAATTCTTATAATTTCGTTTTGTTTCTTCTAAAGGTTTTCTACTATCACATTTTGGGTTTCCTCCATGATCATCACAGCTGGTGACGTCGACGAGCGTCTTGAAATGATTAACATATTTATCGGTATTGCGCATGCGTTGTATAGTTGCCTTGGTAACTTGAGTGGTTTCATGGCAATTATGGAAGGTCTGGAACTCGCTCAGGTGAGAAATTTAGGGATGGATACAATCTAATATATTGCTCCATGTTAACAGACGAACTGACAGAGTTTGATTTATGGACCGATGGACTGATAATCAGACAAGTCAGGCACACAGGCAAACGAACAAGATTAGCAGAAGGGTGGACGGAGAGTGATGGCAACCTCGTTCCCAGACTCTATTTTCCTCGTCCTTTCTGAGGTTTCCCGCGAGAGAAAAAAGCCTTTCCTGGGCCAGCGATATATGTTCCACTTAAAATCTGGGCGGCGAGAAGGAAACTAGTTGAACAAGGGGAAGTGTGAATGTCATAATGTTCCCGCTGGGATCCCTCCCACATACAAATATAACGTGTCAAAGCACTTTACCGACCCCAGTAAGGGTCTTTTTACAGTTGGACGAAGACGAAGTTGGACAGATAGATGAACGAGACCGGCAGTCAGTCAGCCAGACAGGCAGAATGCAGGTGGACAGACAGACGTGCAGGCATACAGACAGATAGAAATACTTGTTGCTGTTTTATTAAACTAATAAATTTATTAGAACAGAAATTTTTAACTTCATAACGACCATATCTTGATTAAACGATTGATCTTTTTTGTCGAAAAGAAATTATATTTCTGGAATTCTTTTGTTTGTAGGTTAAACGATTGCAACAGACCTGGAAACGTTTGGAAGAACATCACCCCAAACTGTCCATAGTCTACCACAACACTCTCAAGTCATTGCACGCAATTTTAAACTCCCACGGGAGCCATCCTTTTCCGGGAAAAGTGAAGCCTTGCCTTCCTTATATCGGTCACGTGGTGAAATATTTGGAAGTGGGACCAAACGCGATCGACCAGATTGGGAATGGGATCGAGGAACTTGATGAGCTCGAGGTGATGTTACATCATTTGCGTGTTGCCAGGGACTATGGGAATGATGTCGATAGTTACCGACGACAGGCCGAGGGATTCGTTAAAAACATGAAAGAGGAGCCGGAACTTTATGAATATTTTACGAACACTGTGTGTGTTACAAAGTCCGTTGGCCTCGGCTTTCAGGAACACGAGGTGATGGCGAAGATGAGCGCTTTGTTGAAACTGATGTCTGAACATATTGAACCGAAGTTCAGTTAATCGAATTTTCAAGTTTAAAGGGTTCATTATCTTTCAAGATCTCATTGTAAATAACTGACCTCACCCCTTAGGATTTCATTATTGTCAAATTGTCTCGGAAGTGAGTTTGTGTAAATAGTCAAAATTAACAGTTTTCTACAGAAATACTAAAACATATGATGAAAAGAATTTCTCATTTGACAGAATTACAAACAATGATTTATGATTACGTGGTACGTTATTAAAAATGCCGATTTAACTTGTTATCCTTGTTTATCTGTGTGCACGTGAGGGGCGAAAGTAAAGTAATTAGTCTGTGATTCGCACCTGTGTGTCTGTGTGTAGACGCGTATATACCTCAGTATATCTGTCTGTCTACCGTGCGAAGCCCTGGGTTCTAGGCATTTAGGGGGTGTGTGCTCCATCAGGGAACCTCTTGTTCAAGATATGAATGAAGTAATAGGAAAATTCTCACATTTTTTCCTAAAACAAACTTGACCATACTGCAATTTTCACAACACAGTATCGATTGACAATTAGGTGTTGAGAAGCGTAGCCAATGACATTGCATGCGCATGCGTTTGACTATCATTCCGCTTCTTCTGGATAAGATCGAAGTCACACTTGGCGATTGAGCAGTACTGACATGTTTGTAAGCACGCTGTGCACTGATCAATAGCAAGCATGGAGAATTTATATTTTGATTCCCAAGACGGTCTTTCTAAGTTTTACCCATTTTCTATGGGTTATTTCAAATAAAATAGGGGGAAAAAATTGTTTTTCAGAAAGTGATGAAATAGAATCACTTGTAAAAGATTGAAAAAAATACATCCGACTTCAAATTGATGTGGCATAACCAGAAAAAGTCGTTCGCTGCAAGTCTTTTGAATTGCTTATTCTCACAAACTTGAGAAGGAGTCGGGAGGTTCATTAGCTCATCTTTCAAACGACTGCATGAAAAATTTCTGGAACTAAAACGAAACAAAAAAACGAAACAAAACAACACAACATCAAATTAAAAAACACCAAACCGGAACAAAACATAACGAAAGAAAACGAAATAAAATAAAACAAATTAAATAAAATGAATAAATGAGTTGAGAAATTTTTTGGTAGAAAATGTCCTACCTGTAACATGAAATTCTCGGAATTAGCGTCAAAGGACTTCTTTAATGCCTCCTATGTATTCAAGAACGCTAAATATTGTGAACGTACTTCGAAACTTTACGCAAACTAAATGAAAACGATGCTAAGTACTTCAGATTTCATCACTTCATTGTGAGCTGTTTGAGATTAACATGAAGAATACACAAAATAAAAATTCTCTTCCTAACAAGTAAATTAAGTGCGAAGCGATAACATCTTCGAAATTATTTCCTTATTTGGTCTTGCTTTGGATTGTTCCAGGAAACAGACGCCAAAAACCGCCCAAGTAATAACACTTGGCGAAGCGAAACCGATTGTTATCGAACAGTCGGCGATTACTTCCGGGTCAAATTTAGCAAATGACAGATCGTAAGCGGAATGTTAAAGTAAATGTGCAGTCAAAACGAGGTTTGGGAGTAACTTAAGAAGGAAGTTATACCTTGTTTGTTTGGCAAACAAATGGTCAAGAATGATACCAGCGTTTGAAAGCTGTACATCACAATTATTGTAAAGTTGTTTTTATTGTATGTTAAAATCCCAGCCATAGTCGAGAGAGTTTTGTATTTCCTGGTTGAGGAAGTTTGTCGTGAAGGTAAGCGTGAGGCTAAGTCGAATGTCAGTCTGTTCATTGCCAACAATTTAGCAGATAAATAAGATCACTTCTTTAGGTAACTGTGTACCATATGATAGCCTACATGAAGTACAATAACCCCGCCTTGTAAAACATAGTTGCATTAATAAAGGGTTGCTATAAAACATTACATGGTGTCAGGATGCAAAATCTTAAACCGCTTGGACCGCTGAAGTTACACGGTAACATTTCAGATAATTGGCGCAGATGGAAACAAAAATGGACACTGTACGCAAAAGCAAGTGGTGCTGAAAAGAAAGACGAAGACACACAGTGTGCTCTCTTCTTACATGTTATTGGTGAAGACGCCCTGGAGGTATATAACTCATTCACGTTCGAAGAAAGTGAGCAGAACAAAATCGCTCCGCTGATAGCAAAATTCGAAGCCTACTGCTCACCAAAGAAGAATTTGACGTACGAGCGCTACCTCTTTAACACTTGTACTCAGAATGGCCGACCATTCGACACATTCGTTGTGGATTTACGAAACAAAGCGAAGACCTGTGAATTTGGCGCGCTACACGACACCTTAATCCGTGATCGCATTGTTTGTGGAATTGACTCGAACAATGTTCGCGAACGCCTTCTCCGTAACACCGATCTTAGCCTTGAAGATGCTATCGCCACTGTACGTGCTGCTGAATCAAGTAAAACCCAACTTGAAAAGATGAATAGCCCCGAATGCCGACGCGCTTGAAAAACAACAACAACGCGAAACTGACACACACAAGAAGAACTTGACGAAAGGAGAACCATGCCGTCGCTGTGGGACAGTACACGCAAAAAAGAAATGTATTGCTTATGGAAAAACGTGCAACAAGTGTCATGGCAAAAATCATTTCGCTAAATTGTGCCTTACTAAATCGCCAATGACTTCGAAAGGAAAGAACAAGAATAAAGTTGACGCCATCGAACCGGAAGCGCAACCCGACACCGAAGAAAGCTCAGATGAATTATTCATCAGTGAATCCCGCATAGTCAAAACAAACACTGACAATGACGAAATTTTGAGAAACCTCAATGTGAACGGCAAATCCACCCGTTTCAAGTTAGACACTGGTGCACAGTGCAATTTAATACCGCACAGTTTGTTTTCCAAGTTACCGAACAAAGGAAAGCTTCGACAAACCAAAACAAAGATTACCGCTTATGGTGGAGGAAACGTACCTATCAAGGGACTTTGTCAACTGAAAATTGCCACAAACAAAAAAGCAATTCACGCCGATTTCTACGTCGTCTCCCTGCCTCATTCTAGACCGCTTCTTGGATTAAAATCTTGCCAAGAATTGAATTTAATTACCGTCAACGAAATCCAGACAAACAACGACAATGAACCTAACATCCTCGAAGAATTCAACGATGTCTTCACTGGCCTTGGACAAGTCGCAGGTGAATACCACATCGAGCTGAAAGAAGATGCTCAGCCAAAAATCCACCCACCTAGAAAGGTCCCACTAAGTCTAATGCCAAAACTAAAGGTAACACTTGCCAAACTTGAGAAAACTGGAGTAATAAGCAAATCCGAGAAACCAAGTGATTGGGTCAACAGTCTTGTAATTGTTGAGAAGAAAGACGGATCTCTACGCCTCTGCCTCGACCCGAAGGATCTGAATAAGGCAATCAAGCGAGAATACTACAAGTCTCCATCGATTGAGACAATCTCCAGTAAGCTAAGTGGAAAGAAAGTTTTTACTGTCATAGACATGACCAATTGTTACTGGCATAAGAAGCTTGATGTACAATCTTCTGAACTATGTACTTTCAACACGCCTTTTGGAAGGTACAAATTTAACAGAATGCCCTTTGGAATTTGCTCCGCATCTGACATCGCTCAGAAAATGGTTGACGACCATTTTGGTGATATTGATGGTGCTCTGGCTGTACATGATATCACAATCGCTGGCAAAGACATCGAAGAGCATGACATCATTCTACGACGAGTACTCAACCGCGCTAGGGAAAGTAACGTAAAGTTCAACCGGAACAAGATCCAGCTGAGAGTGAACGAGGTCAAATACCTAGGAGGTATTGTCAGTGCTGATGGATTCAAGCCAGATGAAACAAAAGTTAAAGCCATTGTGGACATGCCACGTCCTGACAACAAGCAAGACCTCCAACGCCTTTTGGGAATGGTAAACTATCTCTCATCATTTATTCCTAATATCTCTGCAATCACTGCACCATTGAGAGCCCTGTTGAAGAAAGATGCCCAGTGGATATGGTACCACGAGCATGACCAGAGCTTGGAGAATATCAAGAAAGTCTTGACAAGTAACCCAGTCCTGAAATTTTATGATGTGGATAAACCAGCAACGCTCCAAGTAGATGCCTCTCTACATGGCTTAGGAGCATGCCTCTTACAGGAAGGACATCCAATAGCATATGCATCAAGATCCTTAACGAAAGCTGAAGAGCAGTATGCCCAAATTGAAAAGGAACTCTTGGCAATTGTGTTTGGTTGTGAAAGGTTCCACTGCTACACATATGGAGTCAAAGTAGATGTTCAAAGTGACCACAAGCCCCTCGAACCCATCATGAAGAAACCGCTTTCACAAACACCACCGAGAATACAACGCTTGCTGATTCGACTCCAGAAATATCAATTAGAAGTCAGATATGTTCCAGGAAAATACCTCTACATTGCTGACACGTTATCCAGAGCGTTCCTTACAGAACCAGATGATCCACCTACATCAGACCTGCACGAAGATAGCGAAGTCATGATACATAGCCTTGTCACAAATCTACCAGTCACTGACCAAAAGCTGATTCAGTTAAAGGAAGCAACAAGAACTGATGAAATACTCCAGATCCTCGCCAAAACAATCAAGCAAGGCTGGCCAAACAACAAGAGAAATGTTCCTAAAGAAATTATTCACTACTGGCAATACAAAGATGAATTGAGTGAAGCAGAAGGACTGCTTTTCAAAAGCCAGAAGCTCATAATTCCCAGTTCCATGAGATCAGAGATATTGAACCTCATCCATGAAAGTCATTTTGGAATGTCAAAATGCAAAGCACGTGCACGAACTGTGATCTACTGGCCTGGTATGTCAGCCGACATAGAACGCCTCATTAGTAAGTGTGACATATGCCTCACCTACAGGTCGGTCAATCCCAAGGAACCAATGCAATCTCATCCAACTCCTGCAAGACCATGGCAGAAACTTGGTTCTGATATCCTTGAATACAAAGGAAAGAACTTCCTCGTAGTCGTAGATTACTACTCGAAGTACATCGAAACCTGCAAGATGGGAGAGAAGACAGCATCCAGTGTTATCAAGCACATGAAACCTATCCTTGCTCGTCATGGAATCCCAGAAGAGATTGTCACAGACAACATGCCATACAACAGCAGAGAATTCCAACAATTTGCTAAAGACTGGGGTTTCAAGGTCACCACAACAAGTCCTACCTATCCACAATCAAATGGAATGAGCGAAAAGGCAGTTCAGACAGTGAAGAAAATATTGAAGAAATCAACAGACCCCTTCATCGGTCTCCTTGAGTACAGGAACACCCCAATAAGTGGTATGAGCTACACACCAATGCAACTACTCATGAGCAGAACTGCTCGTACGAAGATACCAACATGTCCTATACTGATGAAACCGAGAGTCGCCACAGGAGTCATCCGCCAACTCCAGAGAAACCAGGACAAGCAGAAACACTACTATGACAAGGGATCGAAAGCACTTCAGCCACTGAAACCACAAGACCAAGTCAGAATACGCCAAGGAAAACGATGGATACCAGCCACGGTCACCGCAACTGCATCGACCCCAAGATCTTACATTGTGAGAACCCAAGATGGACAAACCTATCGTCGAAACAGATGACATCTTCTGAAAACAGATGAGCTACCCCAAGAGAATATAGACCAAACAGAAGACGACATTGTGCCAATTCTACCTCCTCATCATGGTGAACCTCAACCACCACAAAACTTTCCAAGACGATCATCTAGAATTAGAAGAGCACCAGACCGATATATTGACAATTGATCATGAACAAGCAATAGAAACTGTTGAACAGAACTTTATCATTAGTTGTGTTACTCAAACTAAAATAACTTAAAAGGGGGATGTACCATATGATAGCCTACATGAAGTACAATAACCCCGCCTTGTAAAACATAGTTGCATTAATAAAGGGTTGCTATAAAACATTACAAACTGGACATAACGTTTTCATTCTCGAATGTGAAAGTCCACGTGATCTGTTTGATAAACTGATTGGTATGGTAATTTATTGCGTGGTTTGTGTGGTGTACCGTGTGATAACACATTGGTGTAACTGTGTTTAATTTTATATCATGGAGGTGTAAACGCGAAAGAAACATATCTCATATCACCAAGGTAATCGTGGGCTTTTTTATTGAAGATGGCTGTCTGCACTAAGATATTAACTGTTGGCATGGTTTTTTTTACTATGATGGTGAAAGGAGCTTTGAACAATCCAGGTAAGTTAATATAATTAGTAATAATGTAGGAACATTTTGTACCACAAGTATTTAATGAACGTGTGTGCTAAGTACAATGAAAGTACAATGAACAAACACTCTTTGGTTATTGTCTTAAGAAGTTTTTCCTACGTAAATTGAATATGTACGTTCATGTTGTACAAACCTTAGGTTTAATCCTTGCTGAAGCAAGCATAATACATGCTTTAGAATAACATATTGGAAATGTATGCTCCCATTAACTCAAACTTGTGTCTCTATTTAACAAAAATTATATCACAAATGACAATGATGCACAAATGACTCACAAAATGGCCCAGTTACGGATAGTCAAATTGGTCGTTGATGCCCAAATGCTACATTGTAACATCTTTAAAAGATCTTTAACACAGGTGGTAAAGGTTTGAACCTTTTAACTCTTCAAAGATCTTATAAACTTTAAATGTAATTGTTTTAGGTGTTTGAAGGGTTGGAACATGGCTTCCTTAAAAATGTTACCAACATGACTGCCATTTTTGGTTTTTACATGATGATCTGTAGTATCATTATAACTGTTATATGAATTGCCAAACAGCTCAACATTTCCTTACCAAACACATCCCAAAGTTTAGAAGTTTAGTCACTGCAGATCAAACATTTCTGCATACTTGTATGTTTATTACAGGGGTTGACCAATGATCCCATATCAAATTGAGCCAATATTTTGTATTTTTCAGGAAAATATTGGATTGGCCAAATCTGACAAATACATCTTTTTTTAATGAAATTTAACTTTAAAGTTTTGTGGTATAATTAAAATTTCAAACAATATCCAACATTGTATGTGCTTCAAAAATTTGTGCAATTAAGGTTTATATTTCTTGATAACACATACTGGTAACATATAATTAAAGCAGCAGGAAGAACCACCATCTGTTGACTACAACTTCATATGTCACATGTGTAGGGACCGTAACCAATCTAAGGTCAAAATATAAAAGTTCAGTTAAATCTAACATTTGATTGCATCAACATCTTTGGAGTACAGTTTTCAGTTTGTCAGTTCATCAAATTGTATGATTACAAGCCAGATAGCAATTACTTATGTTAACTCATTAATGGGCAGGGCTCATCCCCTTGATGAGTAAAATCATCTGGCACTAGCCTGTGTAAAATCATAGAGTGTGCCCTTGCCCCTTAATGGGTTAACTAGTAGATGGACAGATCTGAAGTATAAGTTGAGACTATATGCAAGTGGTGTCAGCTGAACAAGGAAATGTCGAAAAAAAGAAAAGAGATATCAGAATATAGTGGGATCACTAGTAAAGATGTTATTTTACTAAATTTTATTTAATGCATTGTGATAAATGAAAGTAGTCCTGTAATCCATAGCTTTTACTTGGTGGTATGTGTCCTTGACATTTAATTGCTATAGTATTTTCACTGTCAAAGTATTACAATCATTTTGAATAGTTTATTTTGTACTTTAGCTTGTTCTGATCCACTTGGAATGGAAAGTGGTAAAATAAAAGACTCCCAAATAACTGTTTCTAGTTCCACTTGTGATAATGCTGATGGCAGATCTGCTCGTCTTCATAAAGATATAGGATTGGGAGCATGGTGTCCTTCAAAAACAAAGGGAGTTGTATTTGAGAGGAAATATGATGAGTTTATCCAGATTGACTTATTGAATTTAACAAGAGTCACCCAGGTTGCAACACAAGGAAGGTCGTTTGATCAAGGAGTGGAATATACTAAAACATTTAAGATATCTTCCAGTTCTGATGGCAGAAAGTGGGTAGATTATGTAGATGAAGACCATCCTGGCAGGTTAACAAAGGTAGTCATGTTGAGTGTTATTGTTCATTTTTGTTGTGATTTTTGTTCTGATATTATAATGGTAGTTTGTTCAGTGCACTCAGATAATTACTAAAGTCAGGAATCAGTAGCATGCAACATGTGCCTCCCTACTTGAAGTCTTGACACCTTTAGGTGCCTTTTCATGTACATAAATTTTGATGTTGAAAAAGAACTTATGAAGAAGACATATTTTGTGTTTTGTCTATTAACCCAATAAGGGGCAAGGGTGCACCTTAACATTTTACTCTAGGCTAATTGGAGACAATTTTACTCTTGAAAGGATGAGCCTTGCCTCTTAATGAGTTAAACATATTGATTTCTTTCCAATTTTACAACTGAATTAGTTTGAAATTGCAATATAATAACATTTCATTGTGGTCATGACTGGATTTTAAGCTATTCTTTTCATGAGGTCATGTTTGTATGTTACAGCACAGCTATATATCTTATGATATGTCACATAACCACCTAATTAAACCACAATTTAGCCATTTTTTAACCTAGTTTGCCAGTGTACTGCTTTCTAAAATACTGTAATATATTACATGTAGTTGTTTGGTAATTGTCCTTTTGGAAATTAGTCTTCCTCAACTGACAGAAGAAACTAATAGTATGTACATGAGCTGAGCATAAATATTTATTGAGGAAATACATGAGTAAGGGTACACAATTCTCTCACTTTGACTAACTCAACTACAGAATGATTTAACTAATTCTTTAGATGATGTTGAGAAATGGGCCTGTGCTAATAGATTACCCTTGAACAAATCCAAGACAAAGTTAATCTTTGTCACTGGTAAATGTTTAAGAAGAAAATTGAATTCTGAAGATCATCATCTTAACCTATACACTGTTAATGGTACAATTGCTGGACAGGTTCAGTCTGCAAGAGTTCTAGGTCTTTAAATTGATAATGAACTAAGTTTTTCAAATCATGTTGACAAACTATCCCAAAAGCTCTCTCAGCTATTGGGGATTTTGAATAGAATAAAAGCCTGTCTTCCTTGGAAGCAGAGAGTCATGTATTATAATGGAATGGTTTGGCCATTAATGAACTATGTCAACGTAGTATGGCATAATTGTGGTAAAGAAGACTTGCACAGAATCTTATGATTACAGAAAAGAGCTGCTTGAGTCATTTTAGGTGCAGAACCACATTCCTTATCTGTGAGGTTGTTGAACAAATTACGTTGGATACCATTTTACAAAGAAGGCAAGATTTCCAAATGTACATTGGCTTACAAAATGACTCAGCAAACTGTTCCCTCATATTTAATAAATGCTCTTCAATCAAACAGTACATTACATTCAAAGTCTACATAATACTGTAAATTAAATTTATTATGTCTTGCTTTTAAATGTAAGACCAAAGGTGGTAAAACTTTTACAATATCAACATGTCAATTATGGAATACATTATTGATGCATATTAGAAAACTGGCATCAGTTAAAACTTTCAGGAACTTTCTCAGAAAGCAATCTCTTGAGAATCAGCAATGATTGATGCATTTTAAACAATAATCTAATTTATTTTATACTATTTCTACCTTTTTGGTATTTTTTAATGTTTTATATGTTCTATTTATTGTCTATGTTTTATTATCTTATTTAATTCTGTAATTAAGTTATTGAGGGGCACAAGTATACTAGTGTTTTGCACTATTTGATGTTAACCCTCTTGAAATAAAGACCTTACTTACTTAGTTACTTACTTAGTTACTTACTTACTTACTTACTTACTTACTTAAATTTTGTGCTTTTTTATATTGCAGATATTTCATGGCAACAATGATTCATCAACTGTGGTTCTTCACGAAATAAATCCTCCCATTATTGCAAGATATGTAAGAATTCATCCTGGGTATTACAAGAATAATGGAGTTTGTTTGCGGCTTGAATTATATGGCTGTCATTTGAATAACCAAGGTTTGTAGTTCAGATAACAGCGAATTTTACTGTAATGTGAAAAACGGAGATCTGCATAGGCAGTTTTGGATTGACGTAGAAAAATGTTTAAAGGTTGAGGTAGTGGTCTGTAAAAAAGTGAGAGAAGAACAGTTTGTGAACTGTTTGGGGCAATCCGAACGATTGGGACGATGTAAACATTTATCAATATGAAAACTTAGTTTAATCCATAAAGGATCAAGGGCACACTTTATAATTTCACTCTGGCCAACGCCAGATAATTTTCCTCTAGTTAACACCAGGCAGTTTTACTCATGAAGGTGATAAGCCCTGTCGTTCAATGAGCTAAAATATAAACAGGCAGGCCGGTGGAAGGAAGGTAGAAGAAATTAACCTTTTGGGGAACAATTAAGACGTTAGGAGTATCGTCGTACATTTATCCGAACGTGGTTGCAATATTTGAAAGGGAATTTGGGGAAGATATACATATCAGGAGTGGAAGTAAGAGCATTGGCACTTTCTAGAGGAAGGTTTGGTTTCTGGGAGTGTCTCAGTAACTTTTCTTCTTGGTTGTAGTTTATTTTGACGTCGCGGACTTAGATGTTCTACTTTGGTCCCAAAAAGTGTAAAGACACGAGGCATTGACTGATTAACCACTGTTTTAGTTGTCTCTGAAGCGTTTTTACATGTACAACTTCCCAGTTACTCCTTAACTCAAAAGTGACTCTGGAATAGTCTTCTGTTTCTTTCATAAAGTAATGCGCAGAAAGTAGTTTTTAAAATGAACCCTGAAGCGGCAAGGGTTCACTTTAGTCTTTTGCTCTGGCTATGCTAAATGATTTTACTCATCAAAGAGACGAGCCCTGTCCCTTAATGAGCTAGAACAAGCTCGTGGTACGAAAATTTTTGCTTAAAACAAGCTTCTAGTGCGAAAACTTCAGAAAACGTGGAGTGCACCAGATAAACCATTTGTCCAAATAGTGGATTTTTTCACTACTCAGTATCAGACTTGGTAGTACTATTTTATTATATAGCTTGGTGAACTTGTTTTTCGGTCTTTGCACACAATTACTTCTTGCTGATTAGTTGCTGAACGTTTCGATACAGTTATATTACCTGTCCGTACCGAGTTGTTTTGTTTGTTTTTGCTTCTCACATTTCATCGGTAAACTTTTTTTCACATGACTCCTTTTCATATAAAACGTAGTCTAGTTGGTATTCGTGTTTCAGAACACGTTTTACTCTTTCACGAAGGGCCTTTGCTCGAAACGTTAGAATTCTTTGCGATCAGTCACAGCAGTTACCAACCTTTGAACTTTTTACAATAATAGTTATAGGATACATGACTTCATCACGGAAAAGGGCCTACCTAGACCTAGGTTCTGTTCTGTGGATTGTGTTTTGTTTGATATTTGTTAAAGTTATTGACTGAATATGGTTTTTTACCTGAAGTATCAATATGGCTTTATTATGTTTTCTTGTTGTGCACTAGTACCAACCAGCGTATAGTGTGCCTAGCGTATTTTGTAATGAATGTTAAAGCCATAATGCTAAATTTGCATGTCATTTCCTGTAATGTTGCACTTTATTATTTCAGGCATACTTTCATACTCCATGCCGCAGGGACAATCTACTAAAAATAGTAATATTCAATACAAAGACACCTCTTACAGTGGATCAACTAAAAATGGAGTATTGAACGGAGGAACTGGTTTGTTGACGGATGGTGTAGTTGGTCCAGTTGACTCAATGAAGAACAAGGGGAAAGGATGGGTTGGATGGAACCGAGACTCCACAGCACAACATGGCGTTAACATCACATTTGAATTTAATACGTTAAGAAAATTCAGTAATATGACAATTACAATGAATTTCAACGCAAACCGTCAAAATAGGATCTTTGATAAATCAAGAATCTTTTTTGGTAATGCTAAAGATGACTTTTCTGACAGTGCGTCACTTCAATATTGTCCAAAGCGAGTTAAGCGAAACGTCGTGGCAGAGAATGTGAATGTTTCCCTTTCCCTCTGTGGCAATGTGGGAACCTTCGTCAGGATTCAACTTCATCATGGAGGGAAATGGATTTTGATCAGTGAAATTAAGTTTAATTCAGGTACTGTATGTGTGTGCATTGAACATGCCGTAAAATCTCGAAAGTAACGAGGACGGCTACTTTTGGAGTTCATAGCCCCTGAGGGCGGCTACTTTATATGAGGTAGTTATTTTGAGAGGGCGGTTATTTTGAGGTTACTAATTTTAGTATTGGTTAAAATGCAGTGACCGACGTTTTACGGCTGATTACATTCGATGAGACCGAGGCGGAATTTTGGTGGTTGTTTCTGTTGTGCCAAGTATGGCTTGACAGATGGTAAACTTTGAGTTCGTGTGCGTCAAAGTTATTTTCATGGGAGGAATAGACCTCTTTCACAATGGCCACCATTTTAAATATTTGTTTATGTGCATCTAAGTACATATTACTGTTTCTTTTGAATAAATTATCAATTAACAGGTTATAAAAATAAATTTTGCACGCGCCTACTTTAGACGGAGCGGTTACTTTAAGAAGAGAGGCTACTTTCGGACTTTCATAGTAACTGTTAAAATTACGGCTATTTTTGAAGGGGCGGTTACTCCTGGGGAGCAGTAACTTTCGGCATTCTAACGGTATCAGTAAAGATTGCTAGTTAGGTTCCGTATCCAAACTTTTACTGTATTTTTTCTTGTTGATGATTACTATCAAACAAATGCTCTTCTGCGATAAATTCTCCTGTCCGTCGTTTTATCATCCTTGCATCTGCACAAGTCATTATTTTGCTAAGTTCTAAATGTCTTTTGCCTTCGACCCGTTTCTGGGAGGATCAGTCTTTTATTATTTTATTCTGGGTAATGCCTGACAAATGAACTTATCAAGGAAGACATCCCATAATGATATATAGCTTACAACCTATCACAATTATAACCTAGCTCAATTAAGCCATATATATGCGCTTAGACCCCGCAGATATATATGTAATATTTAAAAACCGAGCAGGAGTGCTTTATTGGGATTTAAAACACGAGGCGATAGCCAAGTGTTTTAGACCCGATAAAGCACGAACTGCGAGTTTTTTAAATGTCTTCTAAAATGAACCTCCTAATACGCTACTTCGTGAAGAAAGTTTGCAAATATATCTTTCGTAAGCCGAAAAAATTGAACTTCTTCTTCACGTATAAAGGCACGTGTATCTTTATCACGCTTATGATTTTCTTTTGTCTTTTCTTCATGAATTAATAATGATTTTAGAAGTATATATAAATATATGTAAATATATATAAATATAAATGATGATTCATGAAAATGACGATGCCCGCAGAGCAAAGGAACGATATTTCATCAAAAAATTCAAGCCTTCTCTCACTTCCACATAATTATCTGCAGTAAAATTTATTCAAAATTTACCCAATCAAGTGTCATTAACGACGTCACAATTCTGTATTTCAATTAGTTAATGAAGCTTGACGAGCTAAAAAGTAGCGAAACGCGTAGCGCAATAAAAAGTTAGAAAGCCCACTTGGTATTACTATTCTTTTATATATATATATATATAGTAGAAGTAGGAGAGACCAGGTCGAAACCATATGAGTAGAGTGCTCAATACCAAGGTAGAGCGGAATAAGTAGACAAGATAGAAACTTGGGTTACTTCTATTGGATTACTTGTATATATATATATATATATATATATATATATGTATATATATATTTAAAAAATTCATTAAAAATTCATGAGGAAAATACAAAAGAAGATCATAAGCGTGTCGGATCTATATATGTGATAAAGATCCATGTGCTTTTATACGTGAAGAAGAAGTTCAATTTTTTCGGCTTACGAAACATAAAGACATCTAAAAAAACTCGCAGTACGTGCTTTATCGGGTCTAAAACATTTGGCTATCGCCTCGTGTTTTAAATCCCGATAAAGCACTCCTGCTCGGTTTTTAAATATCATATATATATATATATATATATATATATATATATCTGTGTGTGTTTGTGTATGTGTATGTATATATATATACACCAATGATGAGTACCACGAAGGTTACAGCGTTGGAATGAAAATATAGAGCGCTCAATACTGTTACTGGTAGAGCGAATACCGTTACTGGTAGTTGCCTGATGATCGCCTGAGCGCGTGAAACTCAGAGTAGTGACAACAAAATTTTGTCTTTTGTATTTATATATATATATATGAAATGACGTCGTTCATGTTTCTATCACAGTACAGAGACATGAAAGCTATTTTCTATTTGTTTTATAAAATAACCAAGGTTTTCTCAAGTTTTCGTGACGTCATTCATGTCTCTGTACTCTTAATACAAAATGAAAATGACGTCAACCGTGTCTCTACACTCTGAGAGAAAATGAGACTCGTCCAGTCGGAGCGTGCGTAGGATCTAATCGGCAGCCACGATATGTTGATAATCGAACTCGGACCTTAGCTGGCCATCCGAATCTTGGTGGCTCAATGGTTAGAGTGTCTCACTGGTCATCAGAAGGTTACAGGTTTGATCCCCGTCTGGAGGTTAGAAATCGTTTTTCTGAGGTGAGAGCTTCATTCATCCAATTAAATCCCTTATCAAACGATGATGAAACTTGACGAAAGTTTAAGATCTTTCTCATTTGGCAGCCTACTCTCATTCAACTGTCATCAACCCTAACTCTCAGTTCTCTTCAGCTTTTATCAACCTTCATTAGGTCTCATCAGCCATTATCAATTCTCAACTCTCATGGAGTTTCATCCACTCAACTATAACGTGGAATAGTGGATGATTATGCACTGTTTGTGGCACAATTAATTTCGACAAGGCGAAGTTTGAGTTGCAATTTGGATGGAACATTTCACATGTACTAATTGTTTTCCCGTTGCTTTTAGTTCCCATTCAAGACACCACGAAGACAACATTTAAAAGTTGTACGGATGATAACGTTCCGTCATGTGTTATTGACAAACCCTTGTCCAAAGATTCAACACTTGACAGTACATCGACATCACGTTCAGGTAAGTCGGTTTGTATTCTTATGCCAAGTTTGGAGATGACGAGAAATATATCTTCCCCAACCACTAACCTGAACACAAAAGTTGCACGGATTATAACGTTCTAATTCTATTTCAAAATCATCCTCAGGGTATTATGAAATGATAACTTCGCAATTAACTTACACTGCCGAAATCAACTGAAAAATGTTGACTCAAGCGGGATTTGAACTCGCACCTTCGGGATACCGGTCCGCCGCTCTACCTGTTGAGCTATTGAGTCCACAGGGATTGGAGACGAGTTTTTATCCAATTTAAGTGCACGAGATATTCTCGCGACATCCATCCTCATGGATGGTCATGCGTTGGCTTGTATTTTCGTTAATTAAACCTTAAATTTGATGAAAGGGAATGAGTATAGTTATTTCAAGACATACAGTACGAAGAAGGTACTCGCAAACACCCAACCCCAGTCAAAAACATATGCAAACTTTTACAAATTTAGTTTGTGAAAAAAAAAACCAACAAATAAACATGTGAAGCAGAAATTAGCGCTTGTTAATCTAGTTGACTACGAACGAGATTTATTGCAACGCAAAGGTCTCCGTTTGTTAAGCTGGCTCGTGAGATTTCAGCAGCTGTACTGTAAAATATGCTCTGCTGGACCTGGATATCAAATATTTTATAGTGAAGGAACTTTTCCACGAGAAACTATACAACAACATATCATTATCTATTTTAGATTCTACCCTCGCCACAACGTCATCATGTACAGGTAAGGGTATTTTTGTGTTTTATAATATCTTTAGTGATCTGACCGTTACCACATCCTCAAGGCCTTGCAATGTGTCATGGAAAGGTTGCAAACTCTTTCGTAAAGTTGCCTGATCTTGTAAAAAAGGTGGTCATCTGTCACGAAATCAACTATCACATCCTTCAATCATCCGTCGTAATATTAAAATTGTCCTTAAGCAACTATGGCAAATTTTCTGCAAGTTCAGTGTGAAAAATCTCAAAACATTACGATTCGTAGGTTCGCATGTCTGTCTTGTTAATTATTCAAATTTATTCCTTGCACAATTTTCACAATTGAATATCTGGCAGGTTCCCGCTTAACTGTAACCTTCCCACGATACATTGCGAGGGCCTGCGGAGCGTAGAGATCTTAAATAAAACTGGAGGGCCTTTGGGGCCAACTTTCGATAACTATTTGGTTGCCCCCCTCTAGTTTTAATGAATGTCTCTATGGTGTTGGAACATAGGTCTGGCCTTGAGGAAGAAGACTGAGGCTAGATGAAAAAACAACTCCAACCTATATTAATTTTAAAAATCTGTTCCTTGTATTATATTACTAGGCAGCCAGAGCGTGTTTATCGAGTCTGGATGCAAAATAAACCGCTTTGATAGGCTGCTGCGTCAATCCATACTTACTCCTTACGGACCGCGTCAAGTTTTAGCGAAAAAACTCCTTATTCGATTTGAAGATAAATGAATGACAACGAGTTGGTACTTTTTTAAAAATTTTTAAATTAGAAGTTGTCCTGGAACGTAACTTTAAACAAAAACAAGTTGAACGGATACTCAAGCTCAGTAAATAAGTCCCACTCTATCCAATATCACGGTAACAACCTGTAGTTATTAAAGACGAAAATTTAAATCCGGGCAAAATGACTTCTGTCTCCCTCCGAAAAAAACCAGCCAGCAACCACTCTGAATTTGCCACAGCTAAACTTTAAAAGTAAGCCACATAGGCGGCAAAACCGCACACTGGCGTGTAATACTATGCTATACATATGCCCCATATGTATTAAATATGAACTGGAAAATACAGCGTTTCAGATGTAACACGCAATCCATCCTTCAGTATTGTCTTTTTCAGCTGTTTGTATGCATCTTTTAGTTAGGTTTTTCTCCATCACTCATAAGCCCTTAATTTTTTATTTCTGTAGTTAATTCAAGTTCATCTCATCTTGTCTACGTTATTCCGTTGGTTTGTGTAATTTTTGTTCTTGCTCTCGTAATATGTGGTCTGTATCGGAGAAGACGAACATCTCGGCAACCAACGACAAAGCAGAACGTTCCAATAGAAATGGAACCCACGCCGCTTACTGTCGAAACCGATGTAGAACAGCGACCAGAAATAATGACAAACTCAAACCAAATTTATAATAACAGCACCCAGGAGCCTGACAGGGATGTAGAGGGGTATGAGTATCCTTCTGGGCATGTTAAATATCCTCCATCGGAATACGCTGCGCTAATGGAACGTAGAGATTACCACATTTACCAAAAGCTTCTGAAAACTTCAAACGAATCGCCTAACAACAACTGATCACGTTATTCCCAGATCTTTATTTTTACGAAAGATTTTAGTAATAATTTTAGGTCAAGTTTATACTTTTTTTAATCAGTAGGTTTTTTTAAAATAAATGCAAGGTCAAATAGGCATTCAGTAGGAAATGTGAAAAAGAAATAGTGAAGGATTGAGTCATGTCGCATGGGTTCCATATCAGAGTTGTATACATGGAATTTTAGATGTAATACCACATGTATACCCTTGGTTTGAAGCGAGTAGTACGACATAAAAAACGGTGACGTGTTAGATAGAATTTCCTTCAATGTGGTTTCAAAAAACTGAGGTAAAAATGAGGGGGGACAGAGGTACCAGGCGGGAATCGTAAGCGAAGAATAAATAAAGCCCAGAAAAAACATTCAAAATAGGCATGTTTAAGTGTTTATAGTATGACCTATACTATAAACCTTTAAATATGCCTATTTTGCGTGTGTTTTGCTGGACTTTATTATTTCTTCTTCGCTTAGGTAAAAGTGAGTAAATTTTAGCAATTAACTATAAACATCAGTAAGCTATATCTAAGTCCTTAAGCTGTTAAACTGTTCAAACGTGCATTCAAGGAAGTAACATTTAGTCCTGTACCATAGTTTTGCCCGATGGATGAAGAGGGATACACATAACTCGCGATGTTTTCATAATTACTTGTTTGATGAATTTACTTTTGTATAAGTGGATTTTATAGCTGGATTGTATAGCTGTTAGTCAGGCATTGTGTACGTTAACTTTAAAAAAGCTACAGATTCAAAGAACTCGTTCAAATTCAAGAACGTAAATTGATCTTACCATTTAATGGTTTGTTTTGTTAAATAACGTATTACATCCTCCCTCAATAATCCATGGCAGTTGAAGGGACCAGACCGCCCAAAAGAACAGATCCTGAGAAATTTTTAGTTGGGGATCTTGGGGCAGTATCCCCATGAAATTGTTTGAGCTCTTGATTTTGTGAGACGGCCATTGCTAGATGTTGCTGGACTTCTCAACAAAATAGTCATCGTTTTAATGCAATAAACTAGGACCTTTTAAAGCGTTCAATTTTCCCTCAATGGGGCCCTGTATCCATTTACAAGGAATTTCTCACGAAATACGATGTACTAATTGTATGACGTCACAAATAATGTTGTTCCAATATGTTCACCTCAATAAGCTTTGCTTATCGCAGCGATTATACCCAACTCCCGGTCTTCAATACAATTCCACAGCGTCCCGGCCATTCACGAAGTGCTCCCTGCACTTGGATTGAGAGGAGTATGTCAAGATATTTTTGAAATTCTTGCCTTTCACTTGTCTTATAACGTAAAATAGATTCCTTTCCCCAAACCTTCTGTTGTTTGAGCTTCAGTTTTATACTGTTCAACTACAGTACAAAGACTTTGTGGAACAACGGTAATAACGTTCTTCGGAAAAACGTGAAATACTTGTTAGAAAGGGGGCGTTTCCTGTCTGTTATTCAGCGAAGACTGGTTTCTATTTAATCATTAACGTCGAGGGGGGTGTAGGGGGAGTACTTGCCCCGGGACCCGGACCCGAATGGGGCCCCCCCAAAATTTTTAACACGCTTCACCTTGAATTTTTTCAAGTAAATACAAATGCATATCTAAAATAATATTTCTCTGTGACGAACTGACGATCAAGTCTTTTCTGCCGCGTAAATAGCGGTTTTAAGTTTTTCAAGCCAACTTGTCAATCAACATTGCTATTTTGTGTGGGAATATGCGATCTAGCCGCAAGAGAGCACTTGGTTTGTTTATAAAGGTTCAAATTTCAAGGTTGCGTCCGCATCCAACAGACAAAGAAGTCAAAATTAAATCAGGAAGACATAAATGGCTTTGTGAGCCTTTTTTGCTTTATCACTGTTAGTTTGTTTTGAATTTATGATAGTTTTTAGGTTGTTGTTTATTCAAATATACAAAATTGAAACAAAACAAATGTAGGGAAAACCGACTGTGTAGTGTGTAGTCTAAATTAAATTAGACGTAACTCGGCACAATCTGTCGCCTTGTCTGGATATTATATTTAATTTGTTCCTACAAGTCACAATTGGCTTCAGAACTTTCATACAATAATGTGATCGATGTGATCAGTGATATTGTGTGACGTCCTCTTACCAACATAAATCCGGTGCCCAAAAAAGGCGAGAGAAGCAGCAACGCGCGAATGAAGAAAAGAGAGGCTCTCGTACATTATCAGAGGCTATATTATTTGCTTTTTGTACTTTTATTACTTCACTTTTTGTAGAAGGTATACGAACGTATTTTAGGGGAATAAATTCATCAACATTAAGTGAAGAGATTTTTTTTACATCTTTAATACAATGAAAATGCGATGGCTCCAGTTTAGTTATTTACTTCACGATAACGCCGTTAGAACTAAAAATATTGGAGGCTTCCAGGGGCCCGCATCCAAATTTTGACCCGGGTCCCGCTTTGGCTCTCAACAGCGTCGTATTTAATTGTAAGAACCTTACCTAGTACTGTAAAATGGCCATCGCTACTGTAAAGACCAAAGTGGAGAGCTGAAGCGGGCGACTCCGGCCCACTTCGGTGAGGAGTGTGGTTTTGGTTCATTTCTTTAATACATCACCATTGAGCAACAGGTTTGAACAAAGCTTCAACCATTTCTATCGGGCTTGTGTTTTAGTATTTAATAAGTTGGCAAGAAAAAACGAGACAGAACGAACTTAAACGAATCGAATTAAAGGTAACAAAACAAAAGAAAAAAGAAAATTGAAACGAGACGATATAAAAAAGAACTTAAACAAATTAAATCAACAAAACGAAATGAAACAAAACAGAAAACAAAGTAAAAAAAGGAAACGAAACAAAACAGAAAACGAAGTAAAACACAAAACGAAAACGAAAGAAAACGGAACAGCTGACAAAACAAACAAAACTGAGTTAAAAAAAATAGAAACGTTATAAAACAAAACTTACATCCACACAAAACAATACAAAACCAAATTAAACACTACGAAGCAAAATAACATGAAAAGACAAAACAGAAAACAAAATAAAAAATGAAACAAAAAACGAAACAAAACCACGCAACATCAAATTAAAAAAAAACCCAACCGAAACAAAACACAACCAAGAAAACGAAATAAAATAAAACAAATTAAATAAAATGAAAAAATTAGTTGAGAAATGTTTTGGTAGAAAATGTCCTTCCTGTAACATGAAATTTTCGGGATTAGCGTCAAAAGACTTCTTTAATGCCTCCTATGTATTCAAGAACGCTAAATATTGTGAAAGCACTTCAAAACTTCACGCAAACTAAGTGAAAACGATGCTAAGTACTTCAGATTTCATCACTTCATTGTGAGCTGTTTGAGATTAACATGAAGAATACACAAAATTAAAAATTCTCTTCCTAACAAGTAAATTAAGTGCGAAGCGATAACATCTTCGAAATTATTTCCTTATTTGGTCTTGCTTTGGATTGTTCCAGGAAACGGACGCCAAAAACCGCCCAAGTAATAACACTTGGCGAAGCGAAACCGATTGTTATCGAACAGTCGGCGATTACTTCCGGATCAAATTTAGCAAATGACAGATCGTAAGCGGAATGTTAAAGTAAATGTGCAGTCAAAACAAGGTTTGGGAGTAACTTAAGAAGGAAGTTATACCTTGTTTGTTTGGCAAACAAATGGTCAAGAATGATACCAGCGTTTGAAAGCTGTACATCACAATTATTGTAAAGTTGTTTTTACTTTATGTTAAAGTCCCAGCCATAGTCGAGAGAGTTTTGTATTTCCTGGTTGAGGAAGTTTGTCGTGGAGGTAAGCGTGAGGCTAAGTCGAATGTCAGTCTGTTCATTGCCAACAATTTAGCAGATAAATAAGATCACTTCTTTAGGTAACTGGACATAACGTTTTCATTCTCGAATGTGAAAGTCCACGTGATCTGTTTGATAAACTGATTGGTATGGTAATTTATTGTGTGGTTTATGTGGTGTACCGTGTGATAACACGTTGGTGTAACGGTGTTTAATTTTATATCATGGAGGTGTAAACGCGAAAGAAACATATCTCATATCACCAAGGTAATCGTGGGCTTTTTTATTGAAGATGGCTGTCTGCACTAAGATATTAACTGCTGGCATGGTTTTTTTTACTATGATGTTGAAAGGAGCTTTGAACAATCCAGGTAAGTTAATATAATTAGTTATGATGTAGGAACATTTTGTACCACAAGTATTTAATGAACCTGTGTGCTAAGTACAATGAAAGTACAATGAACAAACACTCTTTGGTTATTGTCTTAAGAAGTTTTTCCTATGTAAATTGAATATGTAAGTTCATGTTGTACAAACCTTAGGTTTAATCCTTGCTGAAGCAAGCATAATACATGCTTTAGAATAACATATTGGAAATGTATGCTCCCTTTAACTCAAACTTGTGTCTCTATTTAACAAAAATTATATCACAAATGACAATGATGCACAAATGACGTCACAAAATGGCCCAGTTACGGATTGTCAAATGGGTCGTTGATGTCCAAATGCTACATTGTAATATCTTTAAAAGATCTTTAACACAGGTGGGAAAGGTTTGAACCTTTAAACTCTTCAAAGATCTTATAAACTTTAAATGTTATTGTTTTAGGTGTTTGAAGGGTTGGAACATGGCTTCCTTAAAAATGTTACCAACATGACTGCCATTTTTGGTTTTTACATTATGATCTGTAGTATCATTATAACTGTTATGTGAATTGCCAAACAGCTCAACATTTCCTTACCAAACACATCCCAAAGTTTAGAAGTTTAGTCACTGCAGATCAAACATTTCTGCATACTTGTGTGTTTATTACAGGGGTCGACCAATGATCCCATATCAAATTGAGCCAGTATTTTGTATTTTTCAGCAAAATATTGGATTGGCAAAATCTGACAAATACATCTTTTTTAATGAAATTTAATTTTAAAGTTTTATGGTGTAATCAAAATTTCAAACAATATCCCACATTCTATGTGCTTCAAAAATTATTGTAATTAACGTTTATGTTTCTTGATAACACATACTGGTAACGTATAATTAGAGGAGCAGGAAGAACCACCATCTGTTGACTACAACTTCATATGTCACATGTGTAGGGACCATAACCAATCTAAGGTCAAAATCTAAAAGTTCAGTTAAATCTAACATTTGATTGCATCAACATCTTCAGAGTACAGTTTTCAGTTTGTCAGTTCATCAAATTGTATGATTACAAGCCAGATAGCAATTACTTATGTTAACTCATTAATGGGCAGGGCTCATCCCCTTGATGAGTAAAATCATCTGGCACTAGCCTGTGTAAAATCATAGAGTGTGCCCTTGCCTCTTAATGGGTTAACTAGTAGATGGACAGATCTGAAGTATAAGTTGAGGCTATATGCAAGTGGTGTCAGCTGAACAAGGAAATGTCGAAAAAAAGAAAAGAGATATCAGAATATAGTGGGATCACTAGTAAAGATGTTATTTTACTAAATTTTATTTAATGCATTGTAATAAATAAAAGCAATCCTGTAATCCATAGCTTTTACTTGGTGGTATGTGTCCTTGACATTTAGTTGCCATAGTATTTTCACTGTCAAAGTATTATAATCATTTTAAATAGTTTATTTTGTACTTTAGCTTGTTCTGATCCACTTGGACTGGAAAGTGGTGAAATAGAAGACTCCCAAATAACTGTTTCTAGTTCCACTCGTGATAATGCTGATGGCAGATCTGCTCGTCTTCATAAAGATATAGGATTGGGAGCATGGTGTCCTTCAAGAACAAAGGGAGTTGTATTTGAGATGAAATATGATGAGTTTATCCAGATTGACTTATTGAATTTAACGAGAGTCACCCAGGTTGCAACACAAGGAAGGTCGTTTAATCAAGGAGTGGAATTTACCAAATATTTTAAGATATCTTCCAGTTCTGATGGCAGAAAGTGGGTAGATTATGTAGATGAAGACCATCCTGACAGGTTAACAAAGGTAGTCATGTTGAGTGTTATTGTTCATTTTTGTTGTGATTTCTGTTCTGATATTATAATGGTAGTTTGTTCAGTGCACTCAGATAACTACTAAAGTCAAGAATCAGTAGCATGCAACATGTGCCTCCCTACTTGAAGTCTTGACACCTTTAGGTGCCTTTTCATGTACATAAATTTTGATGTTGAAAAAGAACTTATGAAGAAGACATATTTTGTGTTTTGTGTATTAACCCAATAAGGGGCAAGGGTGCACCTTAACATTTTACTCTAGGCTAATTGGAGACAATTTTACTCTTGAAGGGATGAGCCTTGCCTCTTAATGAGTTAAACATATTGATTTCTTTCCAATTTTACAACTGAATTAGTTTGAAATTGCAATATAGTAACATTTCATTATGGTCATGACTGGATTTTAAGCTATTTTTTTCATGAGGTCATGTTTGTATGTTACAGCACAGCTATATATCTTATGATATGTCACATAACCACCTAATTAAACCACAATTTAGCCATTTTTTAACCTAGTTTGCCAGTGTACTGCTTCTTAAAATACTGTAATATATTACATGTAGTTGTTTGGTAATTGTCCTTTTGGAAATTAGTCTTCCTGAACTGACAGAAGAAACTAATAGTATGTACATGAGCTGAGCATAAATATTTATTGAGGAAATACATGAGTAAGGGTACACAATTCTCTCACTTTGACTAACTCAACTACAGAATGATTTAACTAATTCTTTAAATGATGTTGAGAAATGGGCCTGTGCTAATAGATTACCCTTGAACAAATCCAAGACAAAGTTAATCTTTGTCACTGGTAAATGTTTAAGAAGAAAATTGAATTCTGAAGATCATCATCTTAACCTATACACTGTTAATGGTACAATTGTTGAGCAGGTTCAATCTGCAAGAGTTCTAGGTCTTTAAATTGATAATGAACTAAGTTTTTCAAATCATGTTGACAAACTATCCCAAAAGCTCTCTCAGCTATTGGGGATTTTGAATAGAATAAAAGCCTGTCTTCCTTGGAAGCAGAGAGTCATGTATTATAATGGAATGGTTTGGCCATTAATGAACTATGTCAAGGTAGTATGGCATAATTGTAGTAAAGAAGACTTGCACAGAATCTTATGATTACAGAAAAGAGCTGCCTGAGTCATTTTAGGTGCAGAACCACATTCCTTATCTGTGAGGTTGTTGAACAAATTACATTGGATACCATTTTACAAAAAAGCCAAGATTTTGAAATGTACATTGGCTTACAAAATGACTCAGCAAACTGTTCCCTCATATTTAATAAATGCTCTTCAATCAAACAGTACATTACATTCAAAGTCTACACAATACTGTAAATTAAATTTATTATGTCTTGCTTTTAAATGTAAGACCAAAGGTGGTAAAACTTTTACAATATCAACATGTCAATTATGGAATACATTATTGATGCATATTAGAAAACTGCCATCTGTTAAAACTTTCAGGAACTTTCTCAGAAAGCAATCTCTTCAGAATCAGCAATGATTGATGCATTTTAAACAATAATCTAATTTATTTTATTTTATACTATTTCTACCTTTTTGGTATTTTTAATGTTTTACATGTTCTATTTATTGTCTATGTTTTATTATCTCATTTAATTCTGTAATTAAGTTATTGAGGGGCACAAGTATACTAGTGTTTTGCACTATTTGATGTTAACCCTCTTGAAATAAAGACCTTACTTACTTAGTTACTTACTTAGTTACTTACTTAAATTTTGTGCTTTTATATTGCAGATATTTGATGGCAACAATGATTCATCAACTGCGGTTCTTCACGAAATAAATCCTCCCATTATTGCAAGATATGTAAGAATTCATCCTGGGTATTACAAGAATAATCCAGTTTGTTTGCGGCTTGAATTATATGGCTGTCATTTGAATAACCAAGGTTTGTAGTTCAGATAACAGCGAATTTTACTGTAATGTGAAAAACGGAGATCTGCATAGGCAGTTTTGGATTGACGTAGAAAAATGTTTAAAGGTCAAGGTAGTGGTCTGTAAAAAAGTGAGAGAAGAACAGTTTGTGAACTGTTTGGGGCAATCCGAACGATTGGGACGATGTAAACATTTATCAATATGAAAACTTAGTTTAATCCATAAAGGATCAAGGGCACACTTTATAATTTCACTCTGGCCAACGCCAGATAATTTTCCTCTAGTTAACACCAGGCAGTTTTACTCATGAAGGTGATAAGCCCTGTCGTTCAATGAGCTAAAATATAAACAGGCAGGCCGGTGGAAGGAAGGTAGAAGAAATTAACCTTTTGGGGAACAATTAAGACGTTAGGAGTATCGTCGTACATTTATCCGAACGTAATTGCAATATTTGAAAGGGAATTTGGGGAAGATATACATATCAGGAGTGGAAGTAAGAGCATTGGCACTTTCTAGAGGAAGGTTTGGTTTCTGGGAGTGTCTCAGTAACTTTTCTTCTTGGTTGTAGTTTATTTTGACGTCGCGGACTTAGATGTTCTACTTTGGTCCCAAAAAGTGTAAAGACACGAGGCATTGACTGATTAACCACTGTTTTAGTTGTCTCTGAAGCGTTTTTACATGTACAACTTCCCAGTTACTCCTTAACTCAAAAGTGACTCTGGAATAGTCTTCTGTTTCTTTCATAAAGTAATGCGCAGAAAGTAGTTTTTAAAATGAACCCTGAAGCGGCAAGGGTTCACTTTAGTCTTTTGCTCTGGCTATGCTAAATGATTTTACTCATCAAAGAGACGAGTCCTGTCCCTTAATGAGCTAGAACAAGCTCGTGGTACGAAAATTTTTGCTTAAAACAAGCTTCTAGTGCGAAAACTTCAGAAAACGTGGAGTGCACCAGATAAACCATTTGTCCAAATAGTGGATTTTTTCACTACCCAGTATCAGACTTGGTAGTACTATTTTATTATATAGCTTGGTGAACTTTTTTTTCGGTCTTTGCACACAATTACTTCTTGCTGATTAGTTGCTGAACGTTTCGATACAGTTATATTACCTGTCCGTACCGAGTTGTTTTGTTTGTTTTTGCTTCTCACATTTCATCGGTAAACTTTTTTTCACATGACTCCTTTTCATATAAAACGTAGTCTAGTTGCTATTCGTGTTTCAGAGCACGTTTTACTCTTTCACGAAGGGCCTTTGCTCGAAACGTTAGAATTCTTTGCGATCAGTCACAGCAGTTACCAACCTTTGAACTTTTTACAATAATAGTTATAGGATACATGACTTCATCACGGAAAAGGGCCTACCTAGACCTAGGTTCTGTTCTGTGGATTGTGTTTTGTTTGATATTTGTTAAAGTTATTGACTGAATATGGTTTTTTACCTGAAGTATCAATATGGCTTTATTATGTTTTCTTGTTGTGCACTAGTACCAACCAGCGTATAGTGTGCCTAGCGTATTTTGTAATGAATGTTACAGCCATAATGCTAAATTTGCATGTCATTTCCTGTAATGTTGCACTTTATTATTTCAGGCATACTTTCATACTCCATGCCGCAGGGACAATCTACTAAAAATAGAAAAATTCAATACAAAGACACCTCTTACAGTGGATCAACTAGAAATGGAGTATTGAACGGAGGAACTGGTTTGTTGACGGATGGTGTAGTTGGTCCAGTTGACTCAATGAAGTACAAGGGGAACGGATGGGTTGGATGGAACCGAGACTCCACAGCACAACATGGCGTTAACATCACATTTGAATTTAATACGTTAAGAAAATTCAGTAATATGACAATTACAATGAATTTCAACGCAAACCGTCAAAATAGGATCTTTGATAAATCAAGAATCTTTTTTGCTAATGCTAAAGATGACTTTTCTGACAGTGCGTCACTTCAATATTGTCCAAAGCGAGTTAAGCGAAACGTCGTGGCAGAGAATGTGAATGTTTCCCTTTCCCTCTGTGGCAATGTGGGAACCTTCGTCAGGATTCAACTTCATCATGGAGGGAAATGGATTTTGATCAGTGAAATTAAGTTTAATTCAGGTACTGTATGTGTGTGCATTGAACATGCCGTAAAATCTGGAAAGTAACGAGGACGGCTACTTTTGGAGTTCATAGCCCCTGAGGGCGGCTACTTTATATGAGGTAGTTATTTTGAGAGGGCGGTTATTTTGAGGTTACTAATTTTAGTATTGGTTAAAATGCAGTGACCGACGTTTTACGGCTGATTACATTCGATGAGACCGAGGCGGAATTTTGGTGGTTGTTTCTGTTGTGCCAAGTATGGCTTGACAGATGGTAAACTTTGAGTTCGTGTGCGTCAAAGTTATTTTCATGGGAGGAATAGACCTCTTTCACAATGGCCACCATTTTAAATATTTGTTTATGTGCATCTAAGTACATATTACTGTTTCTTTTGAATAAATTATCAATTAACAGGTTATAAAAATAAATTTTACACGCGCCTTCTTTAGACGGAGCGGTTACTTTAAGAAGAGAGGCTACTTTCGGACTTTCATAGTAACTGTTAAAATTACGGCTATTTTTGAAGGGGCGGTTACTCTTGGAGAGCAGTAACTTTCGGCATTCTACGGTATCAGTAAAGATTGCTAGTTAGGTTCCGTATCCAAACTTTTACTGTATTTTTTCTTGTTGATGATTACTATCAAACAAATGCTCTTCTGCGATAAATTCTCCTGTCCGTCGTTTTATCATCCTTGCATCTGCACAAGTCATTATTTTGCTAAGTTCTAAATGTCTTTTGCCTTCGACCCGTTTCTGGGAGGATCAGTCTTTTATTATTTTATTCTGGGTAATGCCTGACAAATGAACTTATCAAGGAAGACATCCCATAATGATATATAGCTTACAACCTATCACAATTATAACCTAGCTCAATTAAGCCATATATATGCGCTTAGACCCCGCAGATATATATGTAATATTTAAAAACCGAGCAGGAGTGCTTTATTGGGATTTAAAACACGAGGCGATAGCCAAGTGTTTTAGACCCGATAAAGCACGAACTGCGAGTTTTTTAAATGTCTTCTAAAATGAACCTCCTAATACGCTACTTCGTGAAGAAAGTTTGCAAATATATCTTTCGTAAGCCGAAAAAATTGAACTTCTTCACGTATAAAGGCACGTGTATCTTTATCACGCTTATGATTTTCTTTTGTCTTTTCTTCATGAATTAATAATGATTTTAGAAGTATATATAAATATATGTAAATATATATAAATATAAATGATGATTCATGAAAATGACGATGCCCGCAGAGCAAAGGAACGATATTTCATCAAAAAATTCAAGCCTTCTCTCACTTCCACATAATTATCTGCAGTAAAATTTATTCAAAATTTACCCAATCAAGTGTCATTAACGACGTCACAATTCTGTATTTCAATTAGTTAATGAAGCTTGACGAGCTAAAAAGTAGCGAAACGCGTAGCGCAATAAAAAGTTAGAAAGCCCACTTGGTATTACTATTCTTTTATATATATATATATATATATATATGGTAGAAGTAGGAGAGACCAGGTCGAAACCATATGAGTAGAGTGCTCAATACCAAGGTAGAGCGGAATAAGTAGACAAGATAGAAACTTGGGTTACTTCTATTGGATTACTTGTATATATATATATATATATATATATATATATATATATGTATATATATATTTAAAAAATTCATTAAAAATTCATGAGGAAAATACAAAAGAAGATCATAAGCGTGTCGGATCTATATATGTGATAAAGATCCATGTGCTTTTATACGTGAAGAAGAAGTTCAATTTTTTCGGCTTACGAAACATAAAGACATCTAAAAAAACTCGCAGTACGTGCTTTATCGGGTCTAAAACATTTGGCTATCGCCTCGTGTTTTAAATCCCGATAAAGCACTCCTGCTCGGTTTTTAAATATCATATATATATATATATATATATATATATATATATATATCTGTGTGTGTGTTTGTGTATGTGTATGTATATATATATATACACCAATGATGAGTACCACGAAGGTTACAGCGTTGGAATGAAAATATAGAGCGCTCAATACTGTTACTGGTAGAGCGAATACCGTTACTGGTAGTTGCCTGATGATCGCCTGAGCGCGTGAAACTCAGAGTAGTGACAGCAAAATTTTGTCTTTTGTATTTATATATATATATATATATATATATATATATATATATATGAAATGACGTCATTCATGTTTCTATCACAGTACAGAGACATGAAAGCTATTTTCTATTTGTGTTATAAAATAACCAAGGTTTTCTCAAGTTTTCGTGACGTCATTCATGTCTCTGTACTCTTAATAGAAAATGAAAATGACGTCAACCGTGTCTCTACACTCTGAGAGAAAATGAGACTCGTCCAGTCAGAGCGTGCGTAGGATCTAAGCGGCAGCCACGATATGTTGATAATCGAACTCGGACCTTAGCTGGCCATCCGAATCTTGGTGGCTCAATGGTTAGAGTGTCTCACTGGTCATCAGAAGGTTACAGGTTTGATCCCCGTCTGGAGGTTAGAAATCGTTTTTCTGAGGTGAGAGCTTCATTCATCCAATTAAATCCCTTATCAAACGATGATGAAACTTGACGAAAGTTTAAGATCTTTCTCATTTGGCAGCCTACTCTCATTCAACTGTCATCAACCCTAACTCTCAGTTCTCTTCAGCTTTTATCAACCTTCATTAGGTCTCATCAGCCATTATCAATTCTCAACTCTCATGGAGTTTCATCCACTCAACTATAACGTGGAATAGTGGATGATTATGCACTGTTTGTGGCACAATTAATTTCGACAAGGCGAAGTTTGAGTTGCAATTTGGATGGAACATTTCACATGTACTAATTGTTTTCCCGTTGCTTTTAGTTCCCATTCAAGACACCCCAAAGACAACATTTAAAAGTTGCACGGATGATAACGTTCCGTCATGTGTTATTGGCAAACCCTTGTCCACAGATTCAACACTTGACAGTACATCGACATCACGTTCAGGTAAGTCGGTTTGTATTCTTATGCCAAGTTTGGAGATGACGAGAAATATATCTTCCCCAACCACTAACCTGAACACAAAAGTTGCACGGATTATAACGTTCTAATTCTATTTCAAAATCATCCTCAGGGTATTATGAAATGATAACTTCACAATTAACGTACACTGCCGAAATCAACTGAAAAATGTTGACTCAAGCGGGATTTGAACTCGCACCTTCGGGATACCGGTCCGCCGCTCTACCTGTTGAGCTATTGAGTCCGCAGGGATTGGAGACGAGTTTTTATCCAATTTAAGTGCACGAGATATTCTCGCGACATCCATCCTCATGGATGGTCATGCGTTGGCTTGTATTTTCGTTAATTAAACCTTAAATTTGATGAAAGGGAATGAGTATAGTTATTTCAAGACATACAGTACGAAGAAGGTACTCGCAAACACCCAACCCCAGTCAAAAACATATGCAAACTTTTACAAATTTAGTTTGTGAAAAAAACCCCCAACAAATAAACATGTGAAGCAGAAATTAGCGCTTGTTAATCTAGTTGACTACGAACGAGATTTATTGCAACGCAAAGGTCTCCGTTTGTTAAGCTGGCTCGTGAGATTTCAGCAGCTGTACTGTAAAATATGCTCTGCTGGACCTGGATATCAAATATTTTATAGTGAAGGAACTTTTCCACGAGAAACTATACAACAACATATCATTATCTATTTTAGATTCTACCCTCGCCACAACGTCATCATGTACAGGTAAGGGTATTTTTGTGTTTTATAATATCTTTAGTGATCTGACCGTTACCACATCCTCAAGGCCTTGCAATGTGTCATGGAAAGGTTGCAAACTCTTTCGTAAAGTTGCCTGATCTTGTAAAAAAGGTGGTCATCTGTCACGTAATCAACTATCACATCCTTCAATCATCCGTCGTAATATTAAAATTGTCCTTAAGCAACTATGGCAAATTTTCTGCAAGTTCAGTGTGAAAAATCTCAAAACATTACGATTCGTAGGTTCGCATGTCTGTCTTGTTAATTGTTCAAATTTATTCCTTGCACAATTTTCACAATTGAATATCTGGCAGGTTCCCGCTTAACTGTAACCTTCCCACGATACATTGCGAGGGCCTGCGGAGCGTAGAGATCTTAAATAAAACTGGAGGGCCTTTGGGGCCAACTTTCGATAACTATTTGGTTGCCCCCCTCTAGTTTTAATGAATGTCTCTATGGTGTTGGAACATAGGTCTGGCCTTGAGGAAGAAGACTGAGGCTAGATGAAAAAACAACTCCAACCTATATTAATTTTAAAAATCTGTTCCTTGTATTATATTACTAGGCAGCCAGAGCGTGTTTATCGAGTCTGGATGCAAAATAAACCGCTTTGATAGGCTGCTGCGTCAATCCATACTTACTCCTTACGGACCGCGTCAAGTTTTAGCGAAAAAACTCCTTATTCGATTTGAAGATAAATGAATGACAACGAGTTGGTACTTTTTTAAAAATTTTTAAATTAGAAGTTGTCCTGGAACGTAACTTTAAACAAAAACAAGTTGAACGGATACTCAAGCTCAGTAAATAAGTCCCACTCTATCCAATATCACGGTAACAACCTGTAGTTATTAAAGACGAAAATTTAAATCCGGGCAAAATGACTTCTGTCTCCCTCCGAAAAAAACCAGCCAGCAACCACTCTGAATTTGCCACAGCTAAACTTTAAAAGTAAGCCACATAGGCGGCAAAACCGCACACTGGCGTGTAATACTATGCTATACATATGCCCCATATGTATTAAATATGAACTGGAAAATACAGCGTTTCAGATGTAACACGCAATCCATCCTTCAGTATTGTCTTTTTCAGCTGTTTGTATGCATCTTTTAGTTAGGTTTTTCTCCATCACTCATAAGCCCTTAATTTTTTATTTCTGTAGTTAATTCAAGTTCATCTCATCTTGTCTACGTTATTCCGTTGGTTTGTGTAATTTTTGTTCTTGCTCTCGTAATATGTGGTCTGTATCGGAGAAGACGAACATCTCGGCAACCAACGACAAAGCAGAACGTTCCAATAGAAATGGAACCCACGCCGCTTACTGTCGAAACCGATGTAGAACAGCGACCAGAAATAATGACAAACTCAAACCAAATTTATAATAACAGCACCCAGGAGCCTGACAGGGATGTAGAGGGGTATGAGTATCCTTCTGGGCATGTTAAATATCCTCCATCGGAATACGCTGCGCTAATGGAACGTAGAGATTACCACATTTACCAAAAGCTTCTGAAAACTTCAAACGAATCGCCTAACAACAACTGATCACGTTATTCCCAGATCTTTATTTTTACGAAAGATTTTAGTAATAATTTTAGGTCAAGTTTATACTTTTTTTAATCAGTAGGTTTTTTTAAAATAAATGCAAGGTCAAATAGGCATTCAGTAGGAAATGTGAAAAAGAAATAGTGAAGGATTGAGTCATGTCGCATGGGTTCCATATCAGAGTTGTATACATGGAATTTTAGATGTAATACCACATGTATACCCTTGGTTTGAAGCGAGTAGTACGACATAAAAAACGGTGACGTGTTAGATAGAATTTCCTTCAATGTGGTTTCAAAAAACTGAGGTAAAAATGAGGGGGGACAGAGGTACCAGGCGGGAATCGTAAGCGAAGAATAAATAAAGCCCAGAAAAAACATTCAAAATAGGCATGTTTAAGTGTTTATAGTATGACCTATACTATAAACCTTTAAATATGCCTATTTTGCGTGTGTTTTGCTGGGCTTTATTATTTCTTCTTCGCTTAGGTAAAAGTGAGTAAATTTTAGCAATTAACTATAAACATCAGTAAGCTATATCTAAGTCCTTAAGCTGGTAAACTGTTCAAACGTGCATTCAAGGAAGTAACATTTAGTCCTGTACCATAGTTTTGCCCGATGGATGAAGAGGGATACACATAACTCGCGATGTTTTCATAATTACTTGTTTGATGAATTTACTTTTGTATAAGTGGATTTTATAGCTGGATTGTATAGCTGTTAGTCAGGCATTGTGTACGTTAACTTTAAAAAAGCTACAGATTCAAAGAACTCGTTCAAATTCAAGAACGTAAATTGATCTTACCATTTAATGGTTTGTTTTGTTAAAAGACGTATTACATCCTCCCTCAATAATCCATGGCAGTTGAAGGGACCAGACCGCCCAAAAGAACAGATCCTGACAAATTTTTAGTTGGGGATCTTGGGGCAGTATCCCCATGAAATTGTTTGAGCTCTTGATTTTGTGAGACGGCCATTGCTAGATGTTGCTGGACTTCTCAACAAAATAGTCATCGTTTTAATGCAATAAACTAGGACCTTTTAAAGCGTTCAATTTTCCCTCAATGGGGCCCTGTATCCATTTACAAGGAATTTCTCACGAAATACGATGTACTAATTGTATGACGTCACAAATAATGTTGTTCCAATATGTTCACCTCAATAAGCTTTGCTTATCGCAGCGATTATACCCAACTCCCGGTCTTCAATACAATTCCACAGCGTCCCGGCCATTCACGAAGTGCTCCCTGCACTTGGATTGAGAGGAGTATGTCAAGATATTTTTGAAATTCTTGCCTTTCACTTGTCTTATAACGTAAAATAGATTCCTTTCCCCAAACCTTCTGTTGTTTGAGCTTCAGTTTTATACTGTTCAACTACAGTACAAAGACTTTGTGGAACAACGGTAATAACGTTCTTCGGAAAAACGTGAAATACTTGTTAGAAAGGGGGCGTTTCCTGTCTGTTATTCAGCCAAGACTGGTTTCTATTTAATCATTAGCGTCGAGGGGGGGTGTAGGGGGAGTACTTGCCCCGGGACCCGGACCCGAATGGGGCCCCCCAAAATTTTTAACACGCTTCACCTTGAATTTTTTCAAGTAAATACAAATGCATATCTAAAATAATATTTCTCTGTGACGAACTGACGATCAAGTCTTTTCTGCCGCGTAAATAGCGGTTTTAAGTTTCTCAAGCCAACTTGTCAATCAACATTGCTATTTTGTGTGGGAATATGCGATCTAGCCGCAAGAGAGCACTTGGTTTGTCTATAAAGGTTCAAATTTCAAGGTTGCGTCCGCACCCAACAGACAAAGAAGTCAAAATTAAATCAGGAAGACATAAATGGCTTTGTGAGCCTTTTTTGCTTTATCACTGTTACTTTGTTTTGAATTTATGATAGTTTTTAGGTTGTTGTTTATTCAAATATACAAAATTGAAACAAAACAAATGTAGGGAAAACCGACTGTGTAGTGTGTAGTCTAAATTAAATTAGACGTAACTCGGCGCAATCTGTCGCCTTGTCTGGATATTATATTTAATTTGTTCCTACAAGTCACAATTGGCTTCAGAACTTTCATACAACAATGTGATCGATGTGATCAGTGATATTGTGTGACGTCCTCTTACCAACATAAATCCGGTGCCCAAAAAAGGCGAGAGAAGCAGCAACGCGCGAATGAAGAAAAGAGAGGCTCTCGTACATTATCAGAGGCTATATTATTTGCTTTTTGTACTTTTATTACTTCACTTTTTGTAGAAGGTAACATACGAACGTATTTTAGGGGAATAAATTCATCAACATTAAGTGAAGAGATTTTTTTTACATCTTTAATACAATGAAAATGCGATGGCTCCCGTTTAGTTATTTACTTCACGATAACGCCGTTAGAACTAAAAATATTGGAGGCTTCCAGGGGGCCGCATCCAAATTTTGACCCGGGTCCCGCTTTGGCTCTCAACAGCGTCGTATTTAATTGTAAGAACCTTACCTAGTACTGTAAAATGGCCATCGCTACTGTAAAGACCAAAGTGGAGAGCTGAAGCGGGCGACTCCGGCCCACTTCGGTGAGGAGTGTGGTTTTGGTTCATTTCTTTAATACATCACCATTGAGCAACAGGTTTGAACAAAGCTTCAACCATTTCTATCGGGCTTGTGTTTTAGTATTTAATAAGTTGGCAAGAAAAAACGAGACAGAACGAACTTAAACGAATCGAATTAAAGGTAACAAAACAAAAGAAAAAAGAAAATTGAAACGAGACGATATAAAAAAGAACTTAAACAAATTAAATCAACAAAACGAAATGAAACAAAACAGAAAACAAAGTAAAAAAAGGAAACGAAACAAAACAGAAAACGAAGTAAAACACAAAACGAAAACGAAAGAAAACGGAACAGCTGACAAAACAAACAAAACTGAGTTAAAAAAAAATAGAAACGTTATAAAACAAAACTTACATCCACACAAAACAATACAAAACCAAATTAAACACTACGAAGCAAAATAACATGAAAAGACAAAACAGAAAACAAAATAAAAAATGAAACAAAAAACGAAACAAAACACAACCAAGAAAACGAAATAAAATAAAATAAATTAAATAAAATGAAAAAATTAGTTGAGAAATGTTTTGGTAGAAAATGTCCTTCCTGTAACATGAAATTTTCGGAATTAGGGTCAAAGGACTTCTTTAATGCCTCCTATGTATTCAAGAACGCTAAATATTGTGAACGTACTTCGAAACTTTACGCAAACTAAATGAAAACGATGCTAAGTACTTCAGATTTCATCACTTCATTGTGAGCTGTTTGAGATTAACATGAAGAATACACAAAATTAAAAATTCTCTTCCTAACAAGTAAATTAAATGCGAAGCGATAACATCTTCGAAATTATTTCCTTATTTGGTCTTGCTTTGGATTGTTCCAGGAAACGGACGCCAAAAACCGCCCAAGTAATAACACTTGGCGAAGCGAAACCGATTGTTATCGAACAGTCGGCGATTACTTCCGGATCAAATTTAGCAAATGACAGATCGTAAGCGGAATGTTAAAGTAAATGTGCAGTCAAAACAAGGTTTGGGAGTAACTTAAGAAGGAAGTTATACCTTGTTTGTTTGGCAAACAAATGGTCAAGAATGATACCAGCGTTTGAAAGCTGTACATCACAATTATTGTAAAGTTGTTTTTACTTTATGTTAAAGTCCCAGCCATAGTCGAGAGAGTTTTGTATTTCCTGGTTGAGGAAGTTTGTCGTGAAGGTAAGCGTGAGGCTAAGTCGAATGTCAGTCTGTTCATTGCCAACAATTTAGCAGATAAATAAGATCATTTCTTTAGGTAACTGGACATAACGTTTACATTCTCGAATGTGAAAGTCTACGTGATCTGTTTGATAAACTGATTGGTATGGTAATTTATTGCGTGGTTTGTGTGGTGTACCGTGTGATAACACGTTGGTGTAACGGTGTTTAATTTTATATCATGGAGGTGTAAACGCGAAAGAAACATATCTTATATCACCAAGGTAATCGTGGGCTTTTTTATTGAAGATGGCTGTCTGCACTAAGATATTAACTGCTGGCATGGTTTTTTTTACTATGATGTTGAAAGGAGCTTTGAACAATCCAGGTAAGTTAATATAATTAGTAATAATGTAGGAACATTTTGTACCACAAGTATTTAATGAACGTGTGTGCTAAGTACAATGAAAGTACAATGAACAAACACTCTTTGGTTATTGTCTTAAGAAGTTTTTCCTATGTAAATTGAATATGTATGTTAATGTTGTACAAACCTTAGGTTTAATCCTTGCTGAAGCAAGCATAATACATGCTTTAGAATAACATATTGGAAATGTATGCTCCCATTAACTCAAACTTGTGTCTCTATTTAACAAAAATTATATCACAAATGACAATGATGCACAAATGACTCACAAAATGGCCCAGTTATGGATAGTCAAATTGGTCGTTGATGCCAAAATGCTACATTGTGACATGTTTAAAAGATCTTTAACACAGGTGGAAAAGGTTTGAACCTTTAAACTCTTCAAAGATCTTATAAACTTTAAATGTAATTGTTTTAGGTGTTTGAAGGGTTGGAACATGGCTTCCTTAAAAATATTACCAACATGACTGCCATTTTTGGTTTTTACATTATGATCTGTAGTATAAATATAACTGTTATGTGAATTGCCAAACAGCTCAACATTTCCTTACCAAACACATCCCAAAGTTTATAAGTTTACTCACTGCAGATCAAACATTTCTGCATACTTGTATGTTTATTACAGGGGTTGACCAATGATCCCATATCCAATTGAGCCAATATTTTGTATTTTTCAGCAAAATATTGGATTGGCAAAATCTGACAAATACATCTTTTTTAATGAAATTTAATTTTGAAGTTTTGTGGTATAATTAAAATTTCAAACAATATCTAACATTCTATGTGCTTTAAAAATTTGTGCAATTAAGGTTTATATTTCTTGATAACACATACTGGTAACATATAATTAAAGCAGCAGGAAGAACCACCATCTGTTGACTACAACTTCATATGTCACATGTGTAGGGACCATAACCAATCTAAGGTCAAAATATAAAACATCAGTTAAATCTAACATCAAGCTTATTACATTGATTACAAGCCAGATAGCAATTACTTATGTTAACCCATTAATAGGCAGGGCTCATCCCCTTCATGAGTAAAATCATCTGCCATTAGCCAGCATAAAATCATGGAGTGTGCCCTTGCCCCTTAATGTGTTAACCAGTAGATGGAGAGATCTGAGGTATAAGTTAAGACTATATGCAAGTGGTATCAGCTGAACGAGGAGATGTCAAAAAAAAAGAAAAGAGATATCAGAACATAATGGGATCACTAGTAAAGATGTTATTTTATTAAATTTTATTTAATGCATTGTAATAAATGAAAGTAATCCTGTAATCCATAGCTTTTAGTTGGCAGTGTGTGTATTTGACGTTTAATTGCCATAGTATTTTTACTATCAAAGTATTGCAATCATTTTGAATAGTTTATTTTGTACTTTAGCTTGTTCTGATCCACTTGGAATGGAAAGTGGTAAAATAAAAGACTCCCAAATAACTGTTTCTAGTTCCACTCGTGATGGTGCTGATGGGAGATCTGCTCGTCTTCATAAAGATATACAAGTGGGAGCATGGTGTCCTTCAAGAATAAAAGGAATTGAAACTGAGATGAGATATGATGAGTATATCAAGATTGACTTATTGGATTTAATGAGAGTCACCCAGGTTGCAACACAAGGAAGGACATTGAATGGAGGAATGGAATATACTAAAAATTTTAAGATATTTTCCAGTTCTGATGACAAAAATTGGGTAGATTATAAAGATAAAGACCATCCTGACAGGTTAACAAAGGTAGTCATGTTGAGTGTTATTGTTCCTTTTTGTTGTGATTTCTGTTCTGAAATTATAATGGTAGTTTGTTCAGTGCACTCAGATAATTACTAAAGTCAGGAATCAGTAGCATGCAACATGTGCCTCCCTACTTGAAGTCTTGACACCTTTAGGTGCCTTTTCATGTACATAAATTTTGATGTTGAAAAAGAACTTATGAAGAAGACATATTTTGTGTTTTGTGTATTAACCCAATAAGGGGCAAGGGTGCACCTTAACATTTTACTCTAGGCTAATTGGAGACAATTTTACTCTTGAAGGGATGAGCCTTGCCTCTTAATGAGTTAAACATATTGATTTCTTTCCAATTTTACAACTGAATTAGTTTGAAATTGCAATATAATAACATTTCATTGTGGTCATGACTGGATTTTAAGCTATTCTTTTCATGAGGTCATGTTTGTATGTTACAGCACAGCTATATATCTTATGATATGTCACATAACCACCTAATTAAACCACAATTTAGCCATTATTTAACCTAGTTTGCCAGTGTACTGCTTTCTAAAATACTGTAATATACTACATGTAGATGTTTGGTAATTGTCCTTTTGGAAATTAGTCTTCCTGAACTGACAGAAGAAACTAATAGTATGTACATGAGCTGAGCATAAATATTTATTGAGGAAATACATGAGTAAGGGTACACAATTCTCTCACTTTGACTAACTCAACTACAGAATGATTTAACTAATTCTTTAGATGATGTTGAGAAATGGGCCTGTGCTAATAGATTACCCTTGAACAAATCCAAGACAAAGTTAATCTTTGTCACTGGTAAATGTTTAAGAAGAAAATTGAATTCTGAAGATCATCATCTTAACCTATACACTGTTAATGGTACAATTGTTGAACAGGTTCAATCTGCAAGAGTTCTAGGTCTTTAAATTGATAATGAACTAAGTTTTTCAAATCATGTTGACAAACTATCCCAAAAGCTCTCTCAGCAAATAGGGATTTTGAATAGAATAAAAGCCTGTCTTCCTTGGAAGCAGAGAGTCATGTATTATAATGGAATGGTTTGGCCATTAATGAACTACCTATGTCAACGTAGTATGGCATAATTGTGGTAAAGAAGACTTGCACAGAATCTTATGATTACAGAAAAGAGCTGCCTGAGTCATTTTAGGTGCAGAACCACATTCCTGATCTGTGAGGTTGTTCAACAAATTACATTGGATACCATTTTACAAAGAAGCCAAGATTTCCAAATGTATATTGGCTTACAAAACAACTCCGCATACTGTTCCCTCATATTTAATAAGTGCTCTTCAATTAAACAGTACATTACATTCAAAGTCTACATAATACTGTAAATTAAATTTATTATGTCCTACTTTTAAATGTAAGACCGAAGGTGGTAAAACTTTTACAATATCAACATGTCAATTATGGAATACATTATTGATGCATATTAGAAAACTACCATCAGTTAAAACTTTCAGAAACTTTCTCAGAAAGCAATCTCTTGAGAATCAGCAATCATTGATGCATTTTAAATGATAATCTAATTTGTTTTATTTTATACTATTTCTACTTTTTTGGTATTTTTAATGTTTTATATGTTCTATTTATTGTCTCTGTTTTATTATCTCATTTTATTATCTCATTTTATTATCTTAGAGTTTAACAACTTATCAGGATCCTGGATATAATCCTGTTAGTGTTAGGACTCTATTATGATCCTGGAAAGGATCCTGGAAATTTTAGGATTCTGTAAGGATCTGTGACTAGAATCCTGTTAATTTTAGGATCCTATCAGGATCCTGTAGGATCCTGCAAGATCTTATAAGATCCTGTTTAGGATTTCTGCCAGGGTACTTACTTACTTACTTACTTACATTTTGTGCTTTTTTATATTGCAGATATTTGATGGCAACAATGATTCATCAACTGTGGTTCCTCACAAAATAAATCCTCCTATTATTGCAAGATATATAAGAATTCATCCTGGGTATTACAAGGAAAATGAAGTTTGTTTGAGGCTTGAATTATATGGCTGTCATTTGAATAACCAAGGTTTGTAGTTCAGATAACAGCGAATTTTACTGTAATGTGAAAAACGGAGATCTGCATAGGCAGTTTTGGATTGACATAGAAAAATGTTTAAAAGTAGAGGTAGTGGTCTGTGAACTGTTTGGGGCAATCTAAATGATTGGGAAGATCTAAACATTTGTTGATATGAAAAGTTAGTTTATTCCATTTAGGGGTAAGGCACACTATAATTTTATTCTGGCTAGCGCCAGATAATTTTACTCTGATTAACACCAGGCAATTTTACTCATCAAGGGGATAGGCCCTGTCCGTTAATGAGGTAAAATATGAACAGGCTGGCCAGTGAAAGGAAGGTAGAAGTAAATAACTTTTTTGGGAGCAATTAAGACGTTAGGAGTACGGTCAAAAATATTGTCAAGAAATAATTTGATGCATTTATCCGAACGTGGTTACAATCTTTAAAAGGGAATATGGGCATGTACATGTCCATGTATTAGGAGCATTGGCACTTTTTAGGGAAAGGATTGGTTTCTTGGAGTGTCTCAATAACCTTTCTTCTTGGTTGTAGTTTATTTTGACGTCGCAGACTTAGATGTTCTACTGTGGGCCCAAGAAGTGTATAGACACGAGACATTGACTGATTAACCAATGTTTTACTTGTCTCTGAAGTGTTTTTACATGTACAACTTCCCAGTTGCAGCGGCTCTGCAACAAAGTCTTCTGTTACTTTCATAAAGTAATGCGCAGAAAGTAGTTTTTAAAATGAACCCTGAAGCGGCAAGGGTTTACTTTAGTCTTTTGCTCTGGCTATGCTAAATGATTTTACTCATCAAAGAGACGAGCCCTGTCCCTTAATGAGCTAGAACAAGCTCGTGGTGCGAAAATTTTTGTTTAAAACAAGCTTGTAGTGACAAAACTTTAGAAAACGTGGAGTGCACCAGATAAACCATTTGTCCAAATAGTGGATTTTTTCACTACTCAGTATCAGGCTCTGTAGTACTATTTTATTATATAGCTTGGTGAACTTGTTTTTCGGTCTGTGCGCACAATTACTCTTGCTGATTGGTTGCTGAACGTTTCGATACAGTTATATTCCCGGTCGGTACCGAGTTGTTTTGTTTGTTTTTGTTTCTCACATTTCATCGGTAAACGTTTTTTCACATGACTCCTTTTCATATAAAACCTAGTCTACTTGCTATTCGTGTTTCACAACACGTTTTACTCTCTCACGAAGGGCCTTTGCTCGAAACGTTAGAATTCTTTGCGATACGTCGCAGCAGTTACCAACCTTTGAACTTTTTACGATAACAGTTATAGGATACATGACTTCATCACTGAAAAGAGCCTACCTAGACCTAGGTTCTGTTCTGTAATGATGTCATCCATCCTATGTAAATCCATTGTCACTAGCGTGTACAGTAAATCGGTCTGGCAATGTGATCGAAATAAATACGAAATATCACAATTAAACTTTTTCATCTTGTTATCTAAATCCGAATCTTGGACTTACGTAGAGTTAGTTTTGGGATTGTGTTTTGTTTGATATTTGTTAAAGTTATTGACTGGATATGGTTTTTTACCTTAAGTGTCGAATCATTATGGCTTTATCATGTTCTCTTATTGTGCAGCATAACCAACCAGCGTGCAGTGTGCCTAGCGTATTTTGTAATGTATGTTACAACCGTGATACTAAATTTGCATGTCATTTCCTGTAATGTTGCGCTTTATTATTTCAGGCATACGTTCATATTCCATGCCGCAGGGACAATCTACTAAAAATGGGAATATTCCATACGAAGACACCTCTTACAGTGGATCAACTAGAAATGGAGTATTGAACGGAGGAACTGGTTTGTTGACGGATGGTGTAGTTGGTCCAGTTGACTCAAAGGAGAACAAGGGAAAAGGATGGGTTGGATGGAACCGAAACTCCACAGCACAACATGGCGTTAACATCACATTTGAATTTAATACGTTAAGAAGATTCAGTGATATGACAATTACAATGAATTTCAACGCAAACCGTCAAAATAGGATCTTTGATAAATCAAGAATCTTTTTTGCTAATGCTAAAGATGACTTTTCTGACAGTGCGTCACTTCAATATTGTCCAAAGCGAGTTAAGCGAAACGTCGTGGCAGAGAATGTGAATGTTTCCCTTTCCCTCTGTGGCAATGTGGGAACCTTCGTCAGGATTCAACTTCATCATAGAGGGAAATGGATTTTGATCAGTGAAATTAAGTTTAATTCAGGTACTGTATGTGTGTGCATTGAACATGCCGTAAAATCTCGAAAGTAACCAGGACGGCTACTTTTGGAGTTTATAGCCCCTGAGGGCGGCTACTTTATATGAGGTAGTTATTTTGAGAGGGCGGTTATTTTGGGGTTACTAATTTTAGTATTGGTTAAAATGCAGTGACCGACGTTTTACGGCTGATTACATTCGATGATACCGAGGCGAAAGTTTGGTGGTTGTTTCTGTTGTGCCAAGTATGGCTTGACAGATGGTAAACTTTGAGTTCGTGTGCGTCAAAGTTATTTTCGTGGGAGGAATAGACCTCTTTCACAATGGCCACCATTTTAAATATTTTTTTATGTGCATCTAAGTACATATTACTGTTTCGTTTGAATAACTTATCAATTAACAGGTTATAAAAATAAATTTTGCACGCGCCTACTTTAGACGGAGCGGTTACTTTAAGAAGAGAGGCTACTTTCGGACTTTCATAGTAACTGTTAAAAATGTGGCTATTTTTGAAGGGGCGGTTACTCTTGGGGAGCAGTAACTTTCGGTATTCTACGGTATCAGTAAAGATTGCTAGTTAGGTTCCGTATCCAAACTTTTACTGTATTTTTTCTTGTTGATGATTACTATCAAACAAATGCCCTTCTGCGATAAATTCTCCTGTCCGTCGTTTTATCATCCTTGCATCTGCACAAGTCATTATTTTGCTAAGTTCTAAATGTCTTTTGCCTTCGACCCGTTTCTGGGAGGATCAGCCTTTTATTATTTTATTCTAGGTAATGCCGGACAAATCTACTTATCAAGGAAGACATCCCATAATGATATATAGCTTAAACCTGTCACAATTATTATCTGGCTCAATTAAGCCATATATATGCACTTAGATCGTATATATGTACGTGTGATCTAAGCGGCAGCCACGATATGTTGATAATCGAACTTGCACCTCAGCTGGCCATTCGAGTCTCGGCGGCTCAATGGTTAGAGTGTCTCACTGGTCGTCAGAAGGTTACAGGTTCGATCCCCGTCCGGGGCTTAGAAATCATTTTTCTGAGGTGAGAGCTTCATTCATCTAATTAAATCCCTTATCAAACGATGATGAAACTTGACGAAAGTTGAAGATCTTTCTCGTTTGGCAGCACATTCTCAATCAACTGTCATCAACCCTAACTCTCAATTCTCTTCAACTTTCATCAACCTTCATTAGGTCTCATCAGCCCTTATCAATTCTCAACTCTCATGGAGTCTCATCCACTCAACTATAACGCGGAATAGTGGATGGTTTTGCGCTGTTTATGGCACGATGAGTTTCGACAAGGCGATGTTTGAGTTGCAATTTGGATGGAACATTTCACATGTACTAATTGTTTTCCCGTTGCTATTAGTTCCCATTCAAGACACCCCAAAGACAACATTTAGAAGTTGCACGGATGATAACGTTCCGTCTTGTGTTATTGACAAACCCTTGTCCACAGATTCAACACTTGACAGTACATCGACATCACGTTCAGGTAAGTCGGTTTATATTCTTATGCTAAGTTTACAGATGACGAGAAATATATCCTCTCCAACTACTAACCTGTACATAACTGGACTGCATGCCTCCAGTAAGTTTGAGTTGCTAGAGGTGTCCCTAAAAGGATGGCGTCAACATTGAAATTTATGGCTCCTTAGAACGGACAATCATATTCGACAACATTATCATATAGATACAGGCCTTAGTGAGTGAACTCAGGCAAACTTTGTCCAGTCGACAGGGCAGACGTCATAAGTGCGCTTTACTATTGTTGGAGGTCTGAAGACCTACGATTTAACATCGCCATTCGAGAAGCCACGAAAAGTCTCACCATTTAACTATGGTGATGTCAAGGCAGCCCTTTCCCTTTAATTATATAAAGATCTAAACGTTTTCTTCAACAATCGTGATTTCCGTTTTTCCTCTACTCATCCATGGTGTAGTTTCAGAAGGTACTACTGTTCCTCATGCTGCATCTGGCTCTGGTGACCTTCGTACCACTATAGTCATAGTCTGTGTCGTTCTGCTTATTGTCATTATTGTCCTTGTTCTCGTCTTCTTCCTCTACCGTCGTCGAGCACTCTGCTTTGACAAATTCAAACGAGAAAGTATCAAGAAAGACCGGCCAGCGGTCCACGTTGAACTTCAAGAAAGAGATAGTATGCTAGATCCTACGTACGACAAGTTGAACGAAGATCTTGGTAATCCGCTTTATTCGAGCCTTGGCAAAGACGATGATAAGGAACCCATGTTGTCTCCTGGGGATAAGAAGAGTACAGTAGGAAAAGAGGTGAAGGTTTCAGGTAAGGTCACTAGTACTGCCAAGTGGCAGGGACGATAAGACAGTTAAAGTAGCTAAATCAACACATAGTCAGACTGTGGCTGTCGAGGAGGGAAAAATCAGGCACGACATTGAGTTGGATGAGATGATATGGGTATAGATAGGATGGGGTGGGATGGGATGGGATACATTTGGATCGTACGGGATAGATGGTAAACAGCATGGTGGGTAACAAAGGGTGATATGGAAATAACGAGATAACACGGCAATCAGATAAGATTAAATGGTGGGACGACACACATGATTAAAAATAAGATAGAACAGAAGATGAGAGGAAAAGATACCCGTGGGGTGGAACGCGATGGGATGGGTTGAGATTAGATATCGCGACCATAAGATAACGGAAGAAGGCGTAAAAGGTCGTTGTAATATTATGATGAAGGCAGCTTCCTGGACATCCAAGCTGGAGACTTAATGTCAACTTGTTGCTAGGTAAAAGGGATTCAGAACTCTATACTGAACCAGACGTCGAAAGCACCCCGAAGGGGCCCGACGAGTATGCGGAGCCGGTCGATAGTCTGGCGAAGAGGAATGACGACGAAATAATGGCGAACCCGATATACGAGCGTGTGTATTCGGAACCGCTGTACGGAGTGTCTGGCACGATATTGGTTGGACCGCAGGAAGAGACATTGAGACGAGGGACTACCATGGAAAAATTTCCCCGTGACCATTTAGTATTTAAAGAAAAAATTGGTGACGGGCAATTTGGCGAGGTGCACATCGCTGAGGCCGATATTAGGGACATGAGCGCGGTGTTGGGAGATGACTATAAGGGCAAGACAAAGATCATTGTTGCTGTGAAGACTTTAAAGGTGAACGTATCGAAGGACATCAAGACGGACTTTTTCAAGGAGGTACGGGTCATGTCACGACTGCAGCACGAGAATGTCGTCCGCCTCTTGGGAGTATGTCGAGATGAACCGATCTGCATGATTGTAGAGTACATGGAGAATGGCGACCTGAACCAGTTCCTCCGAGGGCATGTGTTAGAGGGCGATGATGACGAAATGTTGTACGCAAACACCAAACAGCCAATCAAGTATCAAGACTTGATGTACATCGCGCAACAGGTTGCCTCCGGAATGAAGTACTTCGCGTCGTTGAACTTCGTTCACCGAGATCTCGCAGCCAGAAACTGTCTGGTCGGTGAAGGATTGACGGTGAAGCTCGCTGATTTTGGTATGTCCCGGCTTTTGTATTCCAAACATTATTACCGGGTTCAAGGCAGAGTTATGCTGCCCATAAGATGGATGGCGCCTGAAAGTATATTTCAAGGTAACACTTTGTTTTGTTTTTTTTAGGGAACTAAGACACTTCGTCGTGTTAATTGCTCCACAAAACTAAGTCACTTCATATAACTTTATAATCAAATTTTTGTATTTCCGTGTCCTCACAATTTTTGTGTGGAATGAAATGTCCAGACTTGAAGGCTGTTACCTTGTTAGGTCTGCGACGGGTCAGTGTAGTAGGATAGGCAGAGATTGTTCTAGTTAATATTGGTGTTTAAAATCGATATCATGAAGATAACAAGCTGTCCATTAACCTGAATTACAGTCGTCGCCTCCACGTGAGGAGAGCAATCTGGAAAGGATGACGTGGAGACCAGGTGCCGTTGGATCTCTGAACAAAACCTTTTTCTTTGACGCAGGTCGTTTCACTACGCAAACCGATGTTTGGTCATTTGGCATAACGTTGTGGGAGATTTTCACCTTGGCTGCCGAATTTCCATACGCCAACCTAACAGATGAACAAGTCATCGCCAACGCTAAGGCAGCATTCACTAAAGGTGCCTCGAACGTGGTCTACAATGGTAAGCCAGGCGTGTGCGAACAAGACATCTACGACATGATGATACGTTGCTGGGCTAGTAATCCCGAGCAGAGGCCGGAGTTTGACAGTCTTCACAGCTTCTTAGAAGACAAATTGGGAAGTGTGGGAACAATCGTGGTATGAGGGTCCCTCTTAGACGTGAGCAGACTTTGTCAGGAAAGTGTGGTGAGTTTGTACATGCAGTACCTCGGATGTTTAAAAGTGATTGCTTGGTTGGATTCTCTGCAACTGGTTAGAATTTAGACCTGAAGTTTGGAAAGGGTTCGAAAAGATTGTAGCATCGTAATTTTTAGTCGCCATCTTTAAGTATACGCCATTGGTTTATTTCTTGTTTTAACACGAAGAACAGTTTTCTGATGTTTGAAACCATTTTCCATGAACAGTTGAGATCAGAATCCTCTGAACTGTACATTATATGAACAGAATATTTTTTTTAAAATTTTATTATAACTGTATGGAACTTTTTATGCTTTCCCGAGGCTGGCCTCTCGTTCGACCGCATTTCTTTTTTTGTCTCATTATTTGACAGCGGTGTAGTTTTAAAAAGAAAATAGTTTTGAAGAATTTATCAGAATATGTAGCAAGATAAAGGAGAACTATTTTGGTAGGTTTGGCCATTTTGTAGCTCCGAATGTGTTCTTGATGATTGCTTTTTATGTCAACTGCGTGCTATAGGTTTGTGTCTTGTGATGAAGCTATGTGACTGATCTTTTCTAAAATATTTTTACAAGTTTATAAGTGCGAATAACCCCACCACCGCCACGTCGTGTATTACCGGTGAATGAATTCTGTACAAAGAAAGGGTTACACAGTGCACGACCTCTTAAACTTGGGCTATTTCAGGTACTTTTTAAGCAACCAGGGAGAACAACCACCGTTTAACGCGAATGTGTAATGTGGTCGTTTTATCCAACGTGTGTGTGTGTGTGTATGATCTGATATATAAATGCATGAATGGATGGATAGATGGACGGATGTCTACAAGTGTGTACAGATAGATAGGTGAAGGAATAAAGGGACGGACAGATGGAATGAATGAATGGACAAACGGACTTGGAGGTTAGATAGACTTGTGGATGGACGGACGGACTTTGAACAGGCGGAAGGACTTGTTGATGGGCGGATGAACTTGTTGGTGGATGGATGGATGGATGGATGGATGGATGGATGGATGAATGAATGCATGCAGTTATGGATGGACGGACGGACGAGCTTTGGACAGACGGACAGACGTGCCTAAGGATGGACAGTCGGAGTCGTGGATGGACGACCAGCCTTGTGGATGGACGGACGGCCTTGTGGATGGACGGACGGCCTTGTGGATGGACGGACGGCCTTGTGGATGGACGGACGGCCTTGTGGATGGACGGACGGCCTTGTGGATGGACGGACGGCCTTGTGGATGGACGGACGGCCTTGTGGATGGACGGACGGCCTTGTGGATGGACGGACGGCCTTGTGGATGGACGGACAACCCTGTGGATGGACAAACGGAAGTGTGGATGAACACGCTGATGACTTGAATGGACAGGAGAGGTTGGCGGACAAGGATGGGCGGACCAATTGATGGACCCATGCGTAAAAGGATGGACAAGTTCACCGACGCGTTGAGAGACGATAGAGGACGTATTGATATGGAGGGGTGAAGAGTAAATGTCAAAGACCATTTTATTAAAGTTCAGTCACATTGTCAGTTTAACCTAAGAATTTTTTTACTGCGAACTACATAAATTTGTATATGAAGTCATTTGTATCGACATCGTAATTTTAGTAATAAGTGCATTTTGTAGATTGCTTTTTATAAAATTTAAAGTTATGTTTTATATTTGTTATAAATATTCCAATAAAAACAGACTGTCATGTGGTGTGGCCTGTTCATACGGGATAGTTTGGGTAGTGATGACGTCAGAGGACCGGCTGCACGAAAGAATTCATGTAGTCGTAAAAGAAGGACAGTCTATGTGGAAGAATCCGTGTAATCACAAAATAGGGACTGGTTCCATGGATGAATTCATGTAATTACGAAGTAGGTTGGCTGCATGGAAGAATTGCAACCGACGTTGGAAGTTTTGTCATGTAATGACAAAAAGATTTTAAAAAATGTTTTTGTGCGCCCGTGAAATTCTCCCATAAGACTTTTGTAGCTTGGCGGGAAGATATGTTCAACAATAAGTCAGACGTTTTTGCTGTAACGTTGTGTTTATTTGAATATAAACTCTGCTCAGTAACAACGCGGTTATAGCAAAATGTCGTTGTTGATATGTTAAAAATGCGCATGCTCACACCCTTCCAAATCAAAAAAAATTGTCTGATTCCCCCCTGACGTGAACCCTTGTTACCTTGTGGCGGTACCGGACGTCCTAGTGTGGGAAGGGGGGCACAAACGAGGGGCAACAGTTTCTTAAGGAGGGAAATATCCAAGAAAACATGCTAAACTTAGGGTGGTGTTTAAGAACTGATAGGATATAGGAACATTCAGTTTCCATGACTTTGGACAAAAATAATACCTAATATCCTTTGAAACGCGTTATCCGTGTCTAAAAGCTATACAAATCTTACAGCATCATGAGTTGGGCACAAATACCCCCGTCTCCAGCCATTTGAGCGGCCACTGCTAGCAGTGAGATGTATTAACTGTTACATCAGGAGTTACATCTTAATCCACTGAGCTCGACAAGTTTTGATGTAGCCCAGTGGACATAGAGCACTTCACAGGCGATCACACGGTTAAAGGTTCGTGTGGTGAGCAAGGGTTCAGAAAAACGTTTGATTGATTGGTCAATTTTATTTACTGGTAAATTATTACGCTGATAAATTAGGGACTCTCAATTTAAACTAAAAAAAAACAAAACAAAAACAAATTCTATATGATCTTAGATTTAAACAAAAATAAAATTATATGTATGTGTTACTCAATACAATGAGTATGGTAAACAAGATATGGGTGAAAGCAATCGTGAGAACATGCGTAAATTTTGGCCTCATCGACTCAATACGATTGACGTATGCATCATGTACAAATCAACGAATCTTATACAAAAAAAGCAAGGGAAAATAAAAACTATATGAAACAACTGTACCGAACAGATATCGTCCTTGAAACGCGTCAACTTCACGCTGTCACGTCCCTGCCATCAAATGACTGTTGATAACACTGTTCACGGGGGGCAGCACACAACTGTCAACGCCTTTCAACACTCCTGGTCATCAACAGGAAGTTTGTTTTTAGCCGTGTACCCGAGCGATTCTCTGTTATCTTCTTGAAAACTTTCGTGTGATTACCTCCCAAATAAACTTTATAATCTCTATTTGTCGACATTCATCTCATTAATACTCGGAGAAAATAACTTGAATATTCCACTGACAGTCCAGGTCGAAGGGTGCGTCTTTTTTTATGGGACAGTCCCAGAACCAGAATAGATGAAACCGAAATGGTGGGGTGTTCCTTTGAAACACTACCTAAATAACCTTTCACGGAATAAATTGAATTAGTGTCTTTACTTGTACTGGATAACCATATCGGCTAGCTAAGCTGTTTTCCCCTGGAGATCCAGTAAGGGCCATCTCTTGTAATGGATCCAGTGTAACTACAGGGGGAAACCGGAGTGCCTGGAAAAACTCTGCGATGTTTGGAAGACTCAAACTGCACATCACTTTTCTCACAGTGCAGAATGTACAGCCGTGTCCTTTTTGAGGTCTGTTCCTGCTAATGTTTGCATGAAATACTGTTTGGTCTATTCATCATGTTTCGCGAATGTAAGAACAAAATAACTAGAAGGTTTACCGACAACAGACATGATCTAGTTTCTTAGTATCCTAGGTTCATTGCATAGAAGAATTTTAACTTGGTTAACTGGGCTGATATTTCACACCTTTAACCGGAAAATATAAGGGATTTTTCTGTATGCCCGTGCTGAAGTCTACATGCATTTAACCCCTTAGGACAGTCAGGACCTGAGGAATGCGTGCAAAGTAAACAGCATCGTATTTCAGTAAGTCGCTTAAGCTTCATGTCAAATTTACACGAAAGCGACTCGTCGTTAAGTCAACAGACTTTTAGCATTTGAACTTGTATAGGCGAGAATTGCGTCCGGTTATATTTTGTGGATAGTTTTTATTCTTTTAAAAGACACAATAACATGTGAGGGGGACAGGGAAATGCGTGTTGCTTAAACTCTGAGTTTACAAATTTGCATAATAGCAACTGCTGTACTTAATCGTTAAGTCGACAAACTAGTGCCACCCGTTCTTGATGGGGCGAAACTTGTGTCAGGTTATATTTTTGTGGATGATTGTTATGCGGTTATAACAAACAACACATTAAAGACGGAAAGAATTATTGAAACTCAGAGTATATACATCCGCTAGTGTGATAAGAGCTCAGTAGCCATCACCGAAACAGTAGTCAGCGATTTTGAAACGACATTCTTAACTCCAAGCAAGTCCTCTACATTTGTATCACAATTTCATTCACGCCTGAGGTTAATATTTCTATATAGTTTATACACCAGTCTAAATAATAATCACACTTCGAAGAAGTGCGATCGCGTAAATACCTGTCGTATAATTCACACCACATTTTGTTGCGTAACTCGACATAATAGAGTAATAAGTGTATACCCAGTCACGTCAACATACCATGACTTAAACTATGTGTCACACCAAGTTTAATTGCATCATTATCTGTACAATTTCATCTCCAGCCGGCCGTAGATGTATTGGCAGAGAGGTCCTGAACGCTCGTATTAAATCATTTGTGTTTCTTTTCTTTGAATTAATCTCCTTGACCATATCCGCTGGTGGTTTTATCATCAGATAAGATTGTTTCGCGGAGGTCAACACTTGTTCGTGGACAACAGTCCATTTGATTTCTTCTCGAAGTTCGTCCCATTTAGCACGTGCTAACATCATATCATCTTGCTCATCCTTCGTTGAGCAGTTTGCAATATAACTTTCCATTTCTTCCACAGTACGGGGGAAGATATGTGGTCTAATGTCCGTAGGTGGAAGAACTTTCCTGAAGATATAACCCTCCAAGTCGAACGCAGCCTTCCCTGCCATCAAGGCAAATTTCTGTTCAATTGCCCATGCTTTAGCATTGTGCCATGTTTTCTCACCGGTGAACGAAGTCTTACAATTTGAGCACGTGGTCAGGCTCATCTCATTTCCAATATATTCATCACCGTTGATGAAATTTCCTGTCCCATTCTTGTCCACGTGGTCCGTGTCTTCTTCTGCAGTTGACTCCGAACTGCTGTCACTCATACTGAAAGTTTCAACTTGTTTTCCTCGCTTGTTTATACTTTCGATTTCTGCTTTTGGTCAGTCTGGGTTTGACGTACTTCTGCCGGTGTCAATAATTATAACGTCATATATTCATGACGTGTCAAACTGTGGTATTCTGTCAAGGTCACTTGCGAGATAATTAAATGCGTGGAATACTCCTTTGAGTGGCTGCAATTTTCCTCTGATATTCGATATTTACAATCACACAAACCTTATCCTCAAACTGAACCAGGAGAGAGATTCAATACGGCGCAAACTTGGTTTTAGTTGGTCTTTTTTATGATAAGGTCATTCTTGGGAGTTACAACACCCCGGGAACAGGGATTCGTATTTTTTTTACATGTGTTTTCTTTTTGAATTTGAGGAAGTGGTCATGGGATTCATGAAGATGCGCACGTATTTTTACTGGTTACAGAATTCCGCTTTGCATGAACTGGAAGAGGAAAAAGGAACGCCGATCTTCAACTCTTTGGCCAAAACACACCCACGCTCCAAAGAAAAGCATCTTACCTGAAGTTACTTCGTAAAAAAACCCAACTTATTTCAATTGAGTCGTCTTTTATTCATGAGGTGTAAAATATGGTACGAAAGAGTGTTGGTAAATCATTTCGCTAGCTATGGTTACGTTCATTTATTAGCAATCTCGCCCAGAAATATTCCAACATTAAGCTTCTAATCTCGCTCAGCTGAGATGACAAATTTCATCTTGTTGAAATGACTAATTGATGAATTTCTTTCCATAAAAAAGAACATAGTTCTGTTGGAATCAGTTATGTGTTTATTTACATAATGATCACAGTCCCGAAGTTTCTGCTCTTTTGCCGTTTTTTTTCGATCTCGTTTCAACCTTAAATTGCGCTCAAAACCAAATTACGTTTTCTTTGGCTTATGTGTCAGAATTGTGTGTGGTAGAGAAGGGGCGTTATACTGGATCAGTGACACTAAGGGATCGGATAGGGGAAGAAGGCTGGGACCCAATTCTAATGTTCCAAACCAAGAAATTTATTGACGTTAACAATTATTTAGTACATCAATTTAGAAGTAATAAAGAGTTAATTATTGACGTGAGCCGAAGAAGGATAGCACGACCTTCAAGGAAGCTGTGCTGGAATTGGTGAATTCCTAAAGCGGTCTCAAAAACTAGTGTCATTGCAGTGCACCGAAAATGAGTGTCAAGAAGTCTTCGTTGATAACTCCAGATCCTTATCACATTCCCGGGTAAGCGCATTTTAATCTTCTCTTCGCACAATTAGGGTCGCCGAAATTAAACCATAATGACTGTAATTCTTCCTGCTAGCCTAATGACTTCTCAATCGGTGAACAATTGTAAGTCTTTTATTCAGTGCATCACCGGTTTACATTAGTGATCCCGTTCTATTCTTTCACTAGTTACATTGGTTACTGCCCGCAGTTCAAATACCAAATTGGTGAAACGTTTGGTCGAACAACTTCACAACTTCTCACAGACTCTCGTATCGCCAGCTCTGGACATCCTGTTCTCACAGAAATAAACCCTGAGCTTCCTCCTCTCCGGGACAACAGGAGAGAACTGATATTGAAAAGAGCTTATAAACTTGGAGATAAAAAGTTATTTGAGAAAATGGTGCCTGGTTACACAGGTAAGGGTTAAGAGTTGCTTTTAACTTCTGGTGGTGATTGTGGTGGAATAGTTTGGTTTTAGCTATCGTGACGGAAGTTGGAAGTCACCAGTAATAGTTCACAGTGCATTGTTTCGGAGGAAAAACATATTGGCGTTTCACTGAATGGAAGTGAAAGCCTTAAAAAATGCGCTTTTTATTCCACATTTCTATTAGGTTTAATGAATTGTTTATCAATTTGCGTCCAGTGCTACCCAGACAACGAAATGATAGGGGTAATATAGGGTAACGTGGATACTAGAGGTCATAAGTACGTTGCTTCGGAAGGAAATTCAGAAATTAGAAATCACATTTGAAATCTCCCAAGTACGTTATTGTAAGATTTCAAGGCACATTTTTTTCTCCTGGCTGTTTGTTAGAATAGGTAAGTATGTGCTGCATTGGGATAGAGAAGTCGAGGTTTTATTATTTGTTGATATCAGTAGCTTAATATTTCTAAATTCAGCTCTGGTGTACACTTTTTTACTGTGCTGTATTCACCCAGCTGTCGAAAGTCAAGATTCTTTTTAATGTTTTACATTTTTATCGCGTGTTACAAGAAAATCTTAACTTCTGTTCTCAAGTGGAGGCTTGAGAAATATGCTCGAATTCAAAGAACTATGCTTGACATAATTTTTCAGGATTCATTCCAAAAGGAGAACATTACTTTGGAAGACCATATGCACAAACAAGCCTTAGCGCTGTGGCAGACTTCGAAACTGATCAAGAATTGAGCAGGAAACGTTCACGAGACTTGCAGATTATCAGAGCCCTACAATCAGGCAAAGCTGTTCATTCAGAAGAAATCAATACCAATACTGTCAATCTCAGTCAATACCATACACCTTTGAAACAAACTCGACCTCACCCAGAAGTATATTACTCCAAAAATGCCCCACAACACTCTCTGTCTCCCCTTACAATGGACAATGAAAATCCCAAGAAATTCTTCATGTCAGGCTACACTGGATTTGTACCAAGAGCTCGAGGATACATGGGAGTTGGTTATCCTAAAGTGACCAATAAAGGATTGTGTGATTTTACTGATGAATGTGAAAGGATTAAAGACTTTAAAGAGAGGCCTGTTCAAGTTCAACGGGAGATTCTGGCAAAATTGGAGAGTAAACCTCTTTATATCAAAGATGTTGGAATGGTGCCTCATTATACAGGTCATGTGCCAGGTAAGATCATCAACTATTTGTTGTTTGAATAAACATACTGCAATATATATGTTGGAAATGATAGGTGAACAGTCATTCATCTATCATTCATTCAGTAAATGTACTGTTTTATAAATTCCTGAGTGATTAATTGGAAATTTCATTGGGTATCCTACCGTTAATTTACTATTTTTTAATATAAATTTTTCATTTTTATGTCATCAGTCCATCAATTTCACCAGCTACAGTATCATACTATTTTCTATGTATAATAGTAGAAATAATGACATCACCTTGGCCAGATGGACATTTTCAAAAGAGTAGTAATCACCAGTCCATACCGATTTTGACATAATGTCTGAATTAAAAATTAACAAAATGGCTAATTTATTTGAAAGCAATCTGACAACTTGTCTTTTTTTCTATGAGCAATAGTCAATTCTTGTTTCATCCTCATTGACTGCCTGCTCATAGAAAGCACAGGCACAATGACTGATACTGTTAAAATTATAGTTAAGAAAGTGATAAACCAATGAAAGATGTTGTATTATGATAACAAATGGGTTACTAAAGTGTCTTTGACAAGCTGGAAACTAAGAATGGAGTTATCTGCTGCAGTATTTTACTGCCTAATCTTTTTCTTTTCCTTACATTTTTCAAAAATTGTTTCTAATTAATTTTTTGTGCAGTACAATATAATACATATATTGCAAAATTGAGAATTTTCCTCAACTTCAATTTTAGCTAAGTTATTGAAATGATACCCCGTAATGCAAGAAATTTTACTGTAGAGTTACACCATTTCAAAACCGTAATTATTATGAGTCAAGGTTGTCTGCCATTGGCAGATTTGTCAGTCTCAACTTTGGCATCTTACATTATGACTTCTGTTTTTAATAGTCATCACTGCATGTTACCTAACAAAGTTTTACCATTGTATTAACCCTTTAATCCAGCCAAGACATCTGTGTCTTATTGGTAAAATAATTTGGCATTAGCCAGAATAAAATCAGGTTTGGGGGGGGGGGTAATATTTTTGCTTTGTATTAACATTCTAATTGTTATTTCTCATTAGGTGAAAAGTTTAGATATGGAATGACATTTGGTCATAGCACCAAGAATGCTCAACCCATTAAAACATTTTGAAATACACTTTATTGTAAGATTTAATTATGAGGATTGGGATATAATAAAATAAACTCAGATAAAAATTTTATATTGATCCCTAATCAATCTGACTCTGGAGAATGACAAACAGTTGACTTACTAATTAACAAACTTCAAGTCCACTGGAAACATTTATTTAGTTAATTTTTTAACTTTTTGCTGGTTCATTATTAACTTTCATTATACTGGTAAAGGTCTTTTTAGGTATTAGATTTCACATACATTATCAATTGTCATATTAATATATGTCAAACAAATGTCTGCTTGTGCAGATGTTAATATTGATGTTCATCATTGAACCAATACGCCTTAATACAAACAATATACAATGATATATAAATAACTGTGTTACTTAATCCCTTATGCTTTGGAACCAAATGAAATATTTTTGCTGGCTTTAAATGTCTATTTATTCCTTTTTCAAAAACACAACTAGTCTTTCTAAACTCAAATGTACTGTCAAGCATTCTTAACAAGTCTAAGAAATTAATTTAACTGATCAACATAGCACAAGTTTTTTCATATTTGTCATTCAAGAAAAACTGACACCAAAAGACTGTCGGATTTTGGAACAGCTTCCAAAATACTAACACATCAATACATTTTAAATTGTCCTTGAACAATGCCAAAGTTCTACTTGTGATATAATTCTTAATAATTATGGAGTTCATTTTGTATGTTTTGGTATTATGAAGAATAATACTTCATTTAATCTTCTTGGGAGAGTAGTGAGAATGCATTGCTAATTTGCACTTCTTTGCTGTCACTAGACTCATCATTATTGTTTTGGTCAGATGAGGAACTATGTTCAACAGCTTCCTGTTCTAATTTCCACTGTTTTAAATCACTGAACTGCTGTTGGAGCTTTGCAATTTCTTTTGTGTCTGTATGCTCTCTCCACATTTCTGAAAAAAAAAATGAAAAATGTGATTTTTTTTAAACTTTTTTCATCAATCCTCAAAGATTCAAACATCAAGGAGCACTGCAGTCCTGTTAGTGTACTGTACACAGTAACAAAAGCAGCTCATTAAAAATCTTTTATTTATACACACCAAACTGGTATGGCATCAAATGGAGACAGTCAATTTGTAAATATTGCTTTATTAAGACTTCATACCAGACTAATTGTTTACTCTTCATAATACAAGGTCAAACATCATTGATCTTCAAAAGCTATTCAGGAAATCTGTTCTTGTTAGTAGAAAAAACAATGCCGTTTTTGTGACTTTTTGTTTTACTTACCTCAAAACAGCACTGCAATTGTGAATTATTTATGAAATATATTTCAACTGCATGTTAATTGTAGTGATGCAAATATAGTTTATCTTCAGTTGGTGTTGAACCTATAACATGCAGACATCTTCCCTTGCTTCATAAAAATGGTTATCTGCTGGTCTAAGCTAGGACAGAAGTCTGAAGGGCTACAGCACCACTGGGGTGAAAGGTACTGTTTGAAGTTGCTCTGTGTGCTCTCAAGCTTGATTTGCCAGATTTTGTATTTGGGATAACACCCATGTTAGACCACAATTGATCAAGATCTGGTAATTCTTTGAGAGTCTGATCAGCATAGATTACATACTGAGCAACAGCTATGGAATTACACTTGTGACAGCATTATGTTAACTGTAAGCTGCAATATACATGTAACTGGTAGTCATTAAATGATACATAATATATTACTTTATAGAAGTGCATGCCTTTTCAGTTTTAGGTTATAGTGTTTATTTAAATAATCTTTGAATGTATGAAAAAATGTCATTACCATAGCATCCATGACATTTTTTCTTTGAACCAACCACCAGCCATATTAATCACAGAAGTACAACCATGCAGTTTGCTGTATAATGAATGATGTTAAGAGATTACTTACTAAAGCTGTAGTTTGCAGTCGTTCTAAGCAGTCAGTTAAACATACAGTACCTTGCTTTGATGTAAATCCAGGTGGATAGAGACAAATGACAATTTTTCCTTCTGTTGCTAACCTTAACAAGCTGTTAGCTAAAATTTTGGTCAAAAAAAGATTGTAATGATGATTTAGTGATAATAATAATGATGGTGTATACTATATCATTTAACTACATATATAACATTGTATGAAGAGGTTGAAAAATTTTCTAAGACAAAGGCACATGTATCAAACATTCAATAATAAAATCAATGCAATTAATTTTAATTTATTTGTCAATGTATCAAAACAAATTACATGTATGACTAAAAATGTCAAAAAAACATACAAAGATGATAGTATATACTACAGCTAATAAGTAAAGGTTAAAATTTTAAATTCCTTAAAAACCAAAAAAGTTAGTCAATTTATTCAGTACAGTAGATTTTCAAATTTTTATGTAATTGAAAGTCTCATATTGGTTGCAAAATATTAGAAGTGCATGCTCTATATGTGCTTATCTATACTTAGTGATCATGATATTGATATAATTATATTTCTAGTCAACCTGCCAAAGGTTTTTTACCTGCTCGATATGTGTCTGGCCTGCCAGCTTTTGCTGTGTAGTATCCTCTTTGCTCAGCCCAAGCTATGAAAAAGAACAGCCTTTCCAAATGTTTGCAACTGAACTGGGCCAAGTATCAAAATTCTGATATATCAAATATCAATCACATAATTACGAACATGTCATTACCATCACAAATATCCCATGCTGACCACTCTAATTCATCTTCACAGATGCTGCTGTCCTCACTTTGAGCAACCTTAGGATGTTTGAGACTCAATAATTTTTCCAGTGGGGTGCATGATGCCAAGTACCCCACAACTGAGTATGGTTCTCTGACCTGTGCAATGGGGTAGGTGCCAGACAAAATCTAGAAAAACAGAAATTCTTTTCAATTGGTTACTCTGATTTTATGGATAGGAATGAAGTCAATGTATGTCTCTATATCAGTCAGTGTGACTGTTTTCTCTTATACTATTAGAGCACTTGTGGGAACACCAGCTGTGCATTCATGTTGTTGGAAATTGATTGGAGCTAATAGAAACCAACCTATTCCTCCCTGAGATGGACTTTTTGATTTCAATATGATCAATACGCAATGATTCAAATTCCCCCTGTGCCTGGTTGTACAAGACTTTTTGGTCCAAGAGAACAACATGAAAATGATAAAAATTTCATATGTAACTGGGATAAGTGTTCCTCTCTTTTGGCCTTTATAACAGAATGGTTAGTGGAGTGTTCTGCCAACTGAGCCATAAAGACTGTTGCTGAGAGCATGGTCACAAGTTCTATATACCAGATACATGTATAACTATTATTATGAACCTTTATCACTACCATTATCATTCAGTACACTGTATTGGTACATAAGGTTTTTCAAAGCAAATCCCATTTTTAAGTAGTTTGAGCACAGCATCATGCATGTACCTCAATCACAGATATATAGGTAGTTTTTTAAATCAATACCTGGACTTTCCTGTTCACAAGTGAAGGGAAAACAAGACCAGGGCAGTCACAAAGCCTTACTGATGGAGTAAGGAATATTGTCTGAAAGTGTTTTGTATGTCCTGGTGTCCTTGAGCAGCTAACAACCTATGGAAAGTTTAGAAAAACAGTGAGAAAAATGGATAAAACATTTAACCACTTGACTGCTATGAAATTAACCTTGTATAATTATTATTCTGACTACTTCAAAATGATTTTATGTGTATAAGGGACAAGCTAAAATTATGAATACAAATAACTGAAAAAATGCATTTCTTCAATCAGGGGCAAAAATTGTCTGAAATCCTGGAAGGGAAGAGTTTAACCATTTGACAAGGAAGTATACCTTGGAGAGTAGGCCTAGACTTTAGATTTTAAAGAGATTTTCATTGGAAACTATTTTTTCAAAATGATAGGTGAAGCAAATTTTCACACATTATAATTCTAATGTCAAGAAAGCCAACAATCTTTGAAGTATTGGTGAAGTGAAGTTTATTCATTTTTCCTCGCACCTTTTTTCCAATGAGACCATTGAGCAAAGAAGACTTTCCCACATTGGGATGACCTGCAGAAAAAAAAAAAAAGCCATGCCATATATATATATATGTATATATATATATATATACATATATATATATATATATATATATATACATATGGCATGGCTTCGGTGTACCACAAGTGTGGAACATTTGAGTTGCCTATATAATGTAGGCTTCTCCATCCTGCTCATCAGCACTGCACTGATGAGGCCCAATAGGCCAAAACAGTTCTGTCTGCAGTTATATATATATATATATATAACTGTATATATATGTATATATAATATATATACATATATATACAGTACCTGATTCTAACTGGCTGAACTGCAGCTGAAGTATCCCAGCTCAACCCAGTAAGGGGCAAGGGCACAGTTTAGCATTTCTGGTGGTTAATGCAGGACACCTGCTCTTTAATGGGTTTAGCACACAGCCAGATAACAGCAGTACCATGATCTATGTTGCTGATTATCCTGGTGCCATTTTAAGAGTTACTTACCAACCAGTCCAATAGTTAAGATCCCTTCCTTTTTTTCCATATCTTCAAATGTTGTGTTTTCCTCTGGAAGAAATACAATATTACATCATGTATGCTACATACATATACTGCACATGGAAAATATATGGGAAAAAAAATTATTTGTATTTCTTTAGAGAACACACTTTTGATGATTGCTTTAAATTTACAGTTATTCCTTTCATATGGACATTACAATACCAGATCTGTAATCCACATTATCAAAAAGAAAATTAAAACAAATCTTCTAATCTATAGCAACTTGGTTTTACTCTCCAATGAATTATATCCAGACCTTCCTCTTCATCTGTGGAAAGATATTCCTCATATGATGCTCCTTCCTTGGAATTCGTCTCTTGCTCTTCAATGTGTGAAAGCCAGTCTCGTAGGTTTACTAGAAAAAAGTTTAAGCACTAATTTATTGAGTTTCTAGTAGTTTGCTGAAAGTTATTGTTAACTGACAGTGTGTCCCATAGTGGAATTTTGCAATTGATTGGATATCTGCTGCATATTCTCTAATAGAAATAACTAAATTTCTTTACAGTAAGAAAACAGTTTCTTCTGACATTGTTTCATTCAACCTGAACATGTAAAGTTTAGTCTTTGAAGATTAAAAGGAAGCCCATTAATCTTGATGATGAACCAGCAGAGCATCTTGTGTGCTCTAAAAGCAGCCAGGGTCACATACCTTGTCCAAATTAATTTAGGACCAGAGACACCTCATTGGATTTTCACAGTTGTTGGTCTGTTCAGACTGTATTTCCCATGTTTTGTAGTAAGATAACAATGTACTGGAGATAATTCATGAAGGTAGGCAGTATGTTTGGTGAGTTTCAATAATGTACATGTATGTACACAACATAGTAAATGAAAGTGAACTGAAATGGAGTTACAACAGTATAGCTTTAGTAACTGTTGTCATTATTGTAGTGCTAATGTTACTGCTGGTGATGGTGGTGCCACAATATTCAGTTTTGTTGGTGATATTGTTGTTGCTATTGTTAAAATCATCAAGGAGTAACTAGTACAAAAGATTAAAATAAACTGAACATGTACTGTAGTTCTTGCTAACCTTTTCCATTCATAATTGTTTCACACACATGGTGCAGTTCACGTGGGCCTACCGGAATAAATGACCTTTTCTTTCTTCTTCTTAACCTCTTTTTAACTATATTGGTAAAACATATTAATTTTAAATTAATGTACTCACTCACCCCAAAGTAGTTGTTTTGAATTGTACTCTGGCAGTCTTATTAAGACTGTCTTATTGAGTTGAGGGAGATGTCTGGAGGTTGAACTGTACTGAGAGAACATAAATCTGACCTCAGGAATAACTCAAAGTTGGTGTAGACATATAATCTAAGGTAAAGTATTTCCCTCTTAATGGATCAATAAGAATTTAGATTAATTTTTCTTTCCAATGACATATTAATTGAAGGTTTAAATTGAAACCTTTGAACTCCATTTTCTTGATTTCATCTGGGTCTTTTGGAAAAGAAGTGAAACATACAATGTTTAGCTCAGGGAACTTTGTCTGGAAGTAGTCTTTCCATGCCACAACAACTTCAGCAGGAACCAAGTCAATCTAAAGGAATTTTACAGTTAAATATTATCATTATAAATTATGGACTTCAGGGCTATATGTTGGTATGCTTGCTGCTCAGAGCAATATGGTTTAGCTATAGCAGATGATAGCAGAAAATACTGATATCTTGAGAACTTAAGATCTGTATGTACAAGATGCAGGAATAATTGCAACGATATTTCAACTTTATCTCAAAGTCATTCTGCTGGCACTGGATTTTACAACAATTGAGCTGAACTGGTTGCTCATGAGTATCTGCCTATGGTAACTGAGTAAACCATGATGTCCCACCATGGGAAAGCGTGTAGACCAGTTGGTGTGAGTCATGATAAACCCCTTTGATAAACAGGTATGTTGTGGTTATGTCACTTTAATGCCTTAACCCTTAAGCCAGCCAAGTTACTGTACAGTAAATCTTTTTGTTTACAAAAGTATACACTGGTTTCCATCATCCATATGCAGTCATTACTGTTCAATACCATCATATCATTCATACAAAAGCAAAAAAAATTTTGACTGATCTAGTGGTATTTTACCTTATTTAAAACAAGAATCACATCTTTTTCAAGATCCTTGTGGGCATAATCATAAAGGGTTGGAGAGAAATGAATTACCTGGGAAATTGAAAGAAAAAAAAGGCTGAGCTATTGGAAAGCTGCTACTTGCTCTATGAGTAATTACCACAGAATCATTCAACTGTTCTGACTCTGTACTTTATGTAACTAAGTGTTAAATTTTGAAATCATCTTGAAACCAGTTGTATAGAGTGCATTAATGTTGGGTTTGTTTAAAAAATGAACAGTAGAATTTACTGTACTGCTTTTTTAGTTCATCATAAAATAACTCAAACTTACAGGATATCGCACATCAGTTATAATAACAACGATGTTAGATACTTCAAGAACCCTCCACAGTTGACGCCATGTCTGCAATATTGGAAAATATTAAGTGGACAAAAATGCCATCAAGTCAGTTTTAAGTAATATAAAAGGTGGAGAAAAGATGGGAATAGGCCTTTTTTCTCTCCATCCCTATGGGGAACACTCTGTCTTTCCAAATAAGAAAAATTGGCTATGTTAAAAGGATTTAAATGGCCCACCATTTCTCCTTACCTCCAAATTCATCTCGAAGTAACTCAACTCTGAGTTCTTGTGTGAACTTCTTATATCTTCTATGTAGTGTCTAAACATCCGTTCTTCATTCTCTTCAACATCTCTTTTGTCCATTTTGTAGTTCCACTCAGGTCTTTTAGGCATGTCAAGAACTAGGAGGCAAAGTTCAAATTGTTATAATAATTATCAACCAAATGCAAAGCTGTTTTCAATATGTGTCCATACCTGTTCCAGGTTTATAGATGTCCTCTAATGTGAATTCCAGGTCAGTCTGAAATGGAAGATCATAAGATCTACTGGTTGTTTCTTTTCAAACTTTAATTTGAAAATCTTCACCATATTTTAGAAAATTAACAGGGTTTTCAGTGATGCCAATGGATAGTGATTGAGAGAACATTGAAAATCCTAAATGCACTAAAATTAACCTTAGAGAAATGGATGATTGGCTTTCTTGCTTCCTGTTTTCTGGTCTCAATTTCTTCATGGGTTTCTGGTTCAAAACACAGTTGGTATCTTCAAGAACAATAAGAATGAAACATTTAGCAAGGCTAATCAGATATTTCCAGTTTGAGAAGTATTTCTGTCTAAAAGGAGCTATTAAATAAATTAATACAGCACCTATCTGGGTCATAAGGTTTTCTGCCCTTTCCATCCCATTTATATTCTTTTTGTCTTGTTTTGAAGGTGGTTGTTAATTGTGTGGTTGATGATGAATGTGATGAACCATCTGTGTCAACATCTGAATCACTCAAATTTTCAGAACTTGCATGTTTTGAATGTCCATGTCCTTGTCTGGAACCTTATAAGATGAACAGTTAATATGTAAGATAAGGTTTGTTTTTCAATGTTTTTGTTTATCAGTACATCAGCATGTGTCAGTGACAGAATCTTTCTATGTCTCAACAGAACTTTCAGTTAATCAGGTCTGTCTTTGTGTACCTTACAGTCCTGTCAAATGGTCAAAGTAGTTTAATTAACTCAAACATTTCTGAACCTATCTATTGAATTGGTTGCACATTCTCCAGGTTAGTCATTAAAATATATTTGTTGACATGACTAGTCAATGAAATACAGGTGTTTGTATGTTAATCAGTCTGTTTTACTGTCAATGCACTGGTATAACTAGCCATATGGCAAGTTTTTATTTCATTTATGCCTTGGTGAGTGTACTGCCATCTGAACTCGAGGTGAAATTTGCCCAATTTAAGTCTATTTGTCTGCATGTCTGGCTGCAAGAGCTGAGGCTCTGTCCATCTGTCAGCATTCTAGTTTTATTCCAAGGTTTCAACTTTCAACTTGGAGTTTATTCATTTAACCTTTCTCACAAAACAAGGCTTTCTTCCTTAATCTTTAAATAGTTTTGCTGTTTAACCTGTGCACAGCACTACACGCGCCATCTGTTCACTACCTCATCTCTTTTTAAACACAAACTTTCTTACGTAACAAAACATTGGTCATTTTTGGTCACACTAAATTTTAATACAATTTGTGATTGTATAATTGTTATTACAATTTACTTGTGGATAATTATATCTCGGCCGTGTGTAACGGTCTCTGTAGACTGTAAATAACTAATAATTTATTAGCCAGTTATTTCAGTGAACTTCAGTCGTGGAGAGTCAAAATGCTATCCATGGTTCAATCTAGGCAAGAGTATTCCTCTTTCGTATACCTTGCTGTTTTTCAATATTTTGTCTTCTCTTTTTTAACTGTTCCTTTTTTTGTTTGGCACTAAATGGTTTCTTTCGTGGCATAATGTTCAAACACACTGCCAGGAAAACAAATGACGAAAGCTGCCATTTTATGAAGCGACAAGTTTCGGTATGTCTTCGGATCTTCTTCGCATTACTTTCGGATTTCAGGCAATCGTCGGATTCTACCGTTTCTATCAACTTCTCATCGCTCTTCTGGACAAAAATAAAAGTTTAGACTCAATTTTCGTCGATTTTAAAGGAAGATTTGGTCATCCAAAAAATGTCCTTCGTACATGATCATCATTTTTAGCACAAAGATAAAAGATTTTAAAAAAAGTAATCATACATGCAAAACCTTCAAGTTAGCTATTCTTCTTGAGAAGGATGGTAAAGAGTTAATTCGTTCCCTAAAATGGCTACGACAGAACCAGTGGTTGTAGAGGAAGTTATTGATGAAATAAATATGGAAGAAAACCCTCTTGATATACAAAACTCGTATTCAACTAAGGTTGATACTACCACAGGACTGCAGAGTGATTTACTTGGGAATTCAGAAGAGGAGAAAACCATTGAACGGGATGGAAATACTCCATTGGAGTCAGGTATGAATTTGTAGATTCTCTCAAACGTAACGTGTATAGGAGAATTTGGATGTTAACCTTGGTGCATTGATTTCATTCACTACATGTGATGATGTTCTTGATCAAGTACGTGGTTGGGAATTCTTTCGTTGCAGCATAAAATGGTACCTGTGGGTCGTTGTTTTCATTGCCAGTTTGGCCTATGGCGTATTTTGCGTTGTAAACGTACGATATCTGGAGTGTTCCTTAAGGGTTTTTGGATCTTTGTGTAACTGAAAATTTGTCCTTTCTATCTTGAATTCAGTCCGCAAAAACAATTGACCTGACGATGGTCAATTCCTACGTATTGTACCTAGTAAAATGGATAGGTATGTCGACATCACGTCGTGCGAAATATGAAATCTGACTATCGGGTTGTCCAGATAATATATAACATAAACCAAAGCATTACTGAGACAGTCTGTATCTTGATGTGATTTGTTTCTTCTGTGGAAAGTGGCTATTATATGGCTTGGTGAAGAAACCATGACAATAACACAGGGTTAACAACTAACTATGTGGTGTTTGTTCTCTGATATACGCAGATGTAAATATGAATGTTGTTCGTGATTCATGTTTTAGCTGCTCAGGACCAAAACTTGGAGAATGAGACCAGACATGGAAGTGGCTCACATAACTATCTTGACGTTCTCAGCAAAGCTTGTGAGAACATCTCAGAAGTGAACGAATCAAATGGCAAGGAGTTACCATACACGGAAAATGATGAATACGCAACAAGAGGTGATGAAGTGGAAGGGCAGCATTATAACATCGAGGAAAGCTTGAGTGACCACAACGATAATAATGAAATTGGATCAGGGTTTTTTGAAGATTACGTCGGAGATGAAGTTCAGCAGGGAACAGACGCCAGTCGTGTTGATACTAACAGCACAGAACATGGTCTCAGAAAGAGTGGTAGGAAGCGTCGACCACGGCCACAGTCACCAGATGTCGGTACCAAGTCAAATGTGAACAAAAGGCCACGAGTTGCATTTCATCTCAAAGTCAACCGAGCGAAAAAGACTGCAGAGTTACCATTTAAATGTGATTTATGTGGCTCTCCCAACATCACTGATCCCACACGAAGAGGAAATCGTCCCAAAATGTCAACGAATTCACCAAGCCCGAGACACAAGAAAGATCCTGAAACGGGAAAAATGCTAACACTTTGTAATGCATGTGGTGAGTAATATTTATCCAGTTACCACAAACACTAAAAACAATGTTGTAACTGAAGGAACACCATTGCTGACTATTAGTTGTTCATTCCTGAAGTCTTTTAATGACTTCTCTCATTTGTCCTTAGCAACCTCATTTTAACCAGTAACCCACAACTCCTGCTGCAGACATTGAGTGCATACATGATGCTGCAGCCATATACCTCAGTGCACTGATATTTTTTTATTTCATTAGGTTTATCGTTCAATCGTCCCAAGAAAGCCCGTCAAAAAACGGTCTTTGATCCTGAAGCTAAACAAACATATTTGGAAGAAGCTCGGCAGTTTGCCACTTCCTTGGCAGAGGGTCTGGAGGAACAAGACGGTAGATACTCCATACATGTATTGCCATTCAAATAACCACCAGAAACATTACATTTTGTTATGAATGTTTTAGTTTAGTTTCTGTGTTGTGTTGTTCCATGAATCACCCAAGATATTACTGCATGTCATAAGATACAGAAAGATGCCAAGTATATTTACACTCTATTTCAGAATCATCCTCAGAGATATACACGAACAGAAATTTTTGGTAATAATCTGACACTGCTGAAGTCAACTGAAAAATGTTGACCGAAGTGGGATTTGAACTTGCACCTTCAGGTTACTGGATATTATGGATAAGCATTAAGTTGTTGCAAGAATATCTTGTGTACTTAAGTTGGATAAAAACTCACCTCGAGTCCCTGTGTACTTGGTAGCTCGACAGGTTGAGTGGTGGACCAGTATCCTGAAGATGTGAGTTCAAATCCCATTCAAGTCAACATTCTTCAGTTGACTTCAGTAGTGTCAGATCATCATGAAAAATTTCTGTTCATATTTTCACTCACAGGTAAAGTATTGCACATTATTTCTGAAGTTATTCATCCAATAAACTATTTTTACAGGGCTAGTCTGATAATAAACCTGGCTGATGTCACCTTTAAATTTTATTTTACAACTTCTTTTATCCTTGCAGCAGTGCGATTGTACTGTCCTCGTTTTAAGACATTTCCTTGTGCTTGTTTGCAAAAATACATCCTGGCTGATGGTAAGTGGATAAATCCAACTCTGAAATAGTATTGTAGAACTGTCACACAGGATGATGGTGGCCTTGGTAGCCACATGTCTACTGGGTAATGGTAATGATTTATTATCCATTTTCCACATGGAAGGCAGGTCCAGTTGTGGTTTGGCAGATCCACATAATTAAATTAAAACTTACACAAAAAACACCTGACAGCTGTATCTGTCATTTTTATGACACAAAGAAACTTCTGAATACTTGATGAGAGTCAAATTCTCACTGACTACTCCTTTCTGGGTACTTTCTGCTGTATATGTTTACTGTTCCCCAGCAAGAAAATCCCTTACAGCCATGCATGTAACACATCTATAACAGTCAACCTTTTGTAATGATCATATGATTATGGATCACTTTTCAAAAGTTGTTTCAGGAATAGTGATTTTAAACCACTTTACTTTCATGGTGTTTTAAATTGTTATTTAGATTTAATTTTTCTGTTTATTACTACCTTAACCAAGACAGCCAAAGGTTTGATATATACTCCATGGAATATGATTCTATCTATTTGTCATATTCAACATAAGTGATGTATTTAAAGACAGAGGATGCTCGGTCAGGTTTATACATGATATAAAGAGTTGTTCTCTGACATGGAATTATTTTATTTTTGAGCTTTCGACTGTCTGGCTACAGTTTCTTCCCGTTGAAGACTGTAGCCAGACAGTCGAAAGCTCGAAAATAAAATAATTCCAAGTCAGAGAATGACTCTTTATATCATAAGTAATGTATTGTGGCTGCCACTCAGGCAGCACATAATAATATGTCAGACTTGAACCTTAGCTCACCATCAGAGTCTCTGTAGCTCAATTGTTAGAGCATCAGTCACAGTCAATCCCAATCTTGGGCTCAAAAGTAGTTTTTCTGAGGTTAATTTGAGCTTGACAAACATCCAACAAACATGTATTTAAACAATTATTGTATTTAACTTCCTTTTGCAAGGTTTATGACATCACAGTTAAGTACCTTGTACTTACCAAGGCCATCAGTGACCATTCAAGAATTTTTTAGTTTAGGATATTTTTATTATTCTATTAATTTATGATATTTTTGATTATTCTATTAATTTTCCAGGTAACATGGATGAATCTCGACAAAGGGCTCTACAGTTGATTAATCTTCTGAAGCAATCCAAGCTCCTTTCAAAACAGAAGTGTTACAGCACTGATGAGCCATTGGAAACCTCACTTGAACAAAAAGGAAGAAAGTCAGTTAAACCTCTCAGTACTTGTTAAAATTTAATGTTTGTAATTACAGTTGACAGTAGTGTAGCTAGGATTTTTCTTAGGGGGGTCATTGCCCAACCACAATGGGTCAACAACCAATCAATTGAGCTGAAAGACCAATTAATTGACCCCAACTTGGTCTGGGTTAATTTTTGTGTCCAATTTGAGAGGGAAGATCCTCTCTGATAAGTAATAATAAAGTACATGAATCTAACAAATGAGTGAATTTCTTATGCAATGCAACATTTGAGGGAGGGCCTGGGGTCATGTCCCCCTCTCTAAATACACTGGTGACGTTTAGTTTTGTTGGGTGTAGTCCTTGCGTGAATATAACCTTGGCATGAATGTTTGTGTTTTTGCCTTTATCCAGGGGAAGAAATATTGGTTTAGGAAATGGACAAAGAAAGTCAAAGGCATTTGAAGATTTTGTGCTTAACCAGCGAAAATATCTTCGGGAAGAGTTGAAATTGTGTGAACAAGGAACGCAAAGGGTTCTGAATTACTCCAACAATTTTTTGCACAAAAAATTGAAAACTGATCCTGCAGTGAGTTTTTGCTCTCTTGTTTGTACGTATTAGTTTATAACTCATGTTTATCTGATGTTAAATAACATGCAGTCATTCGTCCAGGTTAGTGTAGTCTTGAGAAAGACTGTTGGTGGAAGTGACTGACGTTTCGACAGATGACCGCCGCCAAGGCTGTCGAAACGTCAGTCACTTCAACCAACAGTCTTTCTCAAGACTACACTAACCTGGACGATCAACCTCCACAAACATGTCACGATTCTCCCAGGTTCAAACCATTTACTTTAATGCAGTCATTCATCTACGTCTTATTAATTACTTAGCTGTTGATTTTCAACTCTGATAGGTAGTTCTGATTGTGACATGACGTCTTCAAATACGAAAGCCTTAGCTGGTTTCTGCTTTACTTTACTTTTTACTCTCTAAAGAAGAAAATTCGAGACGTTAGTTTTTTACCCATTTGCGACTCGGCCTTTCATCACCAACTCTTTTTAGACTAGCCGCAAAACATTTTCTAAACTTTGTTGAATCCCTGGGAAACACTTCCTCGCTTCATTTTGCGTTACTAAATCTTAACTTCTTTCAGAAACCGCTTCGCGTCGAACGACAAAAAGGCCAGGCAGTTCTCGGGAAACTAAAACCCATCGAAGAACTTCCAAGTGAGGCATGTTGTGTTGACAAGTGTGTTTCGGTAAGCTTGTTCGTGCATTTTTGGCCTACTGTTCAGAAAACATCCCTCTTACTTTTTGGTCGGCTGTTTCTTTTTGTTCTACCACAAACGTTAACTAAAATCTGCTTGTGATAATCTTTCTCCAGATGGCACTCACTCACAGCAAGCTGCTGCAACAATGGCGAAGTCGTTCTGCTTCTGGTCAAGCCGAAGCTCGTCGAGTACTGGCAGAGATGTTGACCCCGTCTGGAGGAGCGAGATCTAACTGTTATAAATTTATTTCTTGGGTGACTGGATGTAGTCACAGTACCATCGGACGAGTGAATGAGCAAATGAAAAAGACAGGTAAAGATACCTTACAAATATGTGTAATATCTAAAATTGAACTGAAATTTGTCTCTATGAAAAATGCTGCGCAAGCCCAGATAAAGATTTCACTGAACCCAACATCTACCAAGTACCAACATCTTTCTTGGTGATATCATCTCATAGACCATGTATCCATGCGCAAAAAAATGGAATGTTATTTTGGGGTCCTTCTCAAATTGAACATTTTAGTCACTAAATAGCATGCTTGGCGAAATATTTCCACGGATATAATAAAATGGGAGTTTCCTCTTTCGATTCCCGTGCGTGTTTGCATCAAGACATGAATTTTCCTGTCTATAAGTTACTAGTGAGAGGTTTGTATAACTTTGATATTAACCTGGGTTCTACGTATGTTAGCTATATGGCAATTGGTGCGAAAGGTACTGAACAAGTTCATATCAACTCATTACAAGTCGAAGACACATCAAAACAATTCCATTTCACAAGTATGTAAATTTACAGACAGCTAAGCTTTGATTCCGTTCAATGGGCTTGTGTAAAATGTTTTTACTCAACGCTCATTTCTACTTCAACATTGCGTTTTTTACCGGGCTGTTCAGTTGTGGCGAGATCTGTGCGAAAAGAGTCATGAGTAAATAGGAGCGACGAGAATGTCAAACGTACTTTAAAGACGTCTTTGTACAAAATGGATTATTTTATAATGAACATAAACGCCCAGAAAACAGTTCGAATAAGAGGCACATTTAAAACACAAACTCGATTGAATTATTAAACATATTTAGGGATTAACGTCTTGTTTTGGCTCGCAGCATCATCAGAATGATTACCATGCTGATGTTGGGCGCCGCTACGAAACGTTAGTAATTAAATATGTGTCATAATTCACCAGAGTTTGTTTTAAATGTCTTCTATTCGAATTGTTTGCTGGGCATTTATCTTCATAATAAAATCACATTTCCTGCCTGCTACTTCAATTGCCAACAAGATGAATTATTGTAAAGTCTATGTTTTCGACAACTGGAAGCTATTTGAATTTAACCCATGCTTGGCGTAATTTAAGCTTTCTCGTGTCACGAAGGCACAGTTATTGCTGTGTTTAGTGGATGTGACTCTTTTTTCAGTGAAATAACCAAGGTTTTTTTCCGCGTTCTCGTCATGTCATCCTTGCCTCTGTACTCTGAGAGAAAGTGAGGCTTGTCCAATCACAGTGGGCGTAGGATGTGTGTTCTTTATAAACCGTTTTACAATAACATTACATGGAATTTAGGTGGGGACAGAGAACCACCAGTTCATGGCCTCATAAACTGGTGGAAGGAAAACCCCAAACCGAAGAAGGTGAAGTCCAAGACAGTCCCACATAGCACTGCTAGTTCTTCACAACCTGGGCCGGCTCAGCCACTCACTGGTGGCCAACTTCAGTCAATTTCCCAAATTGGTATTCTCCAAGCAGCCGCTAACTCCGCAGGAATCTCCTCAACCATTTTGCCATCGTCACAGCTCCAGGGCAATCCACAAGTGATCACCATTAATCCTGCACATCTCACACAACTCAGTGTCTCAAGCCTAAATCTTCCCACTACTCAGAGCCCATCCACAGCTCGTCAGGTAATCTTGACGCCAACCCAGGCTACAAAACTACAAATACAACAACTGCAGCAGCAACAACAACAGCTTCAGCTCCAGACAATGCAACTACAACAACAGCTTCAGCAACAAATGCAACAAGAACAGCAGCAACAACAGCAGCAATTGCAGACTCAGACGGTACAACAACAGACTCCGGACCAAACCCAATCAATTCAGATTCAAATTCCGAGTCAAGTTATCTCAGCCCAAGATGGAACGTGTCTGACTCTCGCATCCTCGCAGGAATTCCCTTCTGCATCCTTTGCGACCACTCTCCATCCAGTATCACAAGTACAGACAGTGATTCCCAGCAATGGTGTCACAACAAACTTATCTGGTGCGACACAGGTTCAGCAGGCGACTCCTGTAGGGGCGGAAACTTTTCTTAGCACAGACACTTTGCAGATCATAAACTCTGGGCAAATACAAGCAGTTGCGCCACACGTGCTGACTTTACAGTGTTCGACAGAACCCACTGCGACGCAAGCCGTCCCGGTCTCACTAATACAGACCCCAGTGTCGTTGTCATTGTAGGAAAGTGAGTACGTAAAGTTGTTGATATCCTGAACGGTGCAGTCCAGCATATGTTCATTTCTCTAGGCACTTGCCACACTCTTGAAAAATACCAAAATAATCCCTGACCATCACTTTGCCTTATATCTTGTAAAAAGACAGGCACTTAACACTAGACCATTGGTACAACTACGAGATTTTTGCTTTGGAAATCCAAATTTTTGCTGACCGTTCACCTTGAGTACAAAATGCCCTGGCCGCGAGGTTGACAATGGAGGTCACAGAATAAGAAATGATGTTGATTGTGTGGGTCGCACGAATGGCCTACTCATATAGGAGACATACGTCTAAATTTAACAGTTGGGAATCTTTTTATAACTTACAGTTACCAGAAATATTATCGCTTACCTTTCCTCTTCAACCAGTCTTCGTAGAATGAAAATCGGTCAAATACTTTTCAAGATATAGTCATTTTACTGAGCCAACACCACATTTCGTAGATTAAATCCTTGTTGAGCTGGCTGCGGTTTACTGGCTGCAAGGATTTTGGCGGAGCAAAGGGTCTGGGGACGGTTTCGAAAAAGTATGGACAAAAACTTCAAAGGTTCCGACGCGAGTGACCCTTCTGATCACTTCTTATTCTGCGGTGGCGGTCATCCTGGAACATTCTGTTCCCCCTTGTTTAAAGCCTCGCTTCATTCGGCCCCTGAGGTAGAAATGTCGAGTTATACAACTGCCCTATTCATGTATAACTTCGCAAACGATATAACGATGAGTTTTAGAAGAATTTATTAATATATTGCTCATTGGTTTTCTTATCCATGATCATTGACATGTGCCGGAACTTGGAATTAAGTCGGAGGGTTAAAACCTTGTCGAGTTTCAAGCCCACAACCAATTCAAGCCCAAAAATTATCTTTCCCAACAAAAATTTGAAGTTTGCCTTGGAAGTTCGTCCAATTATAGAAAAGTAAAAGTGTTAGGCCAAGGCTTTTATCGAGATCTTCGTACCTATCTGCACGATTAAATACATGGAAATTAGATTAATAAAAACAGATGTCAATGGCTTTTCAAAACAAGTTTGAATTGTTTGAATAATTCAAGATTTCCTTACGAAAACCTGGGATCTAAAGGATTGAAAAGCTGCTTTCCACTTGGCGAATTTTATCGCGCGAATATACGTTTCTTTGTGTACAATAAGTAGATTTCTCATTAGACTCGAGAGCTTATCAGACAAAAGAAAATATCGCTTAATCCGTTAAAATTATTCTAGACGAATTAACCTTTAAAACGTCCGAAATATGGGTAATATTTGAGTTAGTGTAGTTCTGTAGTTATTAAGGGAATTTTCAGGTGAAATACATGAGAATTTAGATCTCCCAAAAATTTCATCTAAAAGTAAAGCGGTTAACTCGTGGTCATAGATTTTTTCGATCGACCATTTTAATACTAATACATTTTAGTATGGGTAAAATCTGAATGGTAATGTTCTTTTTTGGTAAGTAAATAATGTAGATAATGTACTTTTTTTCTCATTTCAGTCATTTTAACGTAAAAATTTGGCGAATTTTCACCAAAAACTACAGTTGTCAACTCAAAACAACTTAAAATAACTTACTTATGTTCCCCATGGACGAGGTTGATTTGAGAGACAATTGCAAAGAGATGCTTTTGTTCTGAGGATCTTTCGGAATGCGTATCTAAAGCGCTGAAATAATACAAGAGGAGTACGAACATCTGTAGTGGGATTTCGAAGAGACATATTTAAATTGCAAAGTCATTTGGTTGGTTGATTTAATATGCTTGAACTCGGTAAGCATGAGTGGTGAGTCGGACGAGATTTTTTGAGCACAAAATTAGTGTGGAATCGAATCCGACTGAACAGGTCATAAGTACGTAAGTTCTCTTCATACCTACCAAAGGGTTAGTTGAAAAGATAAAGAGTCTGAGACGTTTAACGACGAAGCAAGGACTGCTTCATGAATGACCAACAACAAAGGAATTTAAGGTAGGCAATAGCGTTTACCGAACTAAGTCATGTGCTCTCAACATAAGTAACTGCTCACTTGTACTTAAAATGTGAGACGTTCTACGTGTTTATAAGATTAATATCATCGTTGGCTAAGTTTCTTTTGTTTTCGAGAGGCTTATAAGTAACTCAAAAACCTCATAAACATTTCGTTAACATTCTACTGAAATTTCACCATTTCTGTCCGTTTGTCGAGCAACTTAATTACTTCCTTAGAAACTTCATCAACGATGATATAAGTCGGTTATATAACTTAACACCGGTGTTCCAAGGATATATCAGCCTTCGAGCTTCAAACCGTCCAGAATATAACCCGAAAACGTGAAAGTTCATAAAGAAAAATATCAGTTGCATTTATTTGAGTGGTATTACACGACAATTTCGCGAAATTTTCCAGCAGCAAAAATTTTAAAAATTCACATTACTACCCCCAGTTTTTGACGATTTTTCGACCAATTTCAAAGTTTCGAAATACACTTCAAATATGAGAGTTTAGGCGAAATCATTTAGTTTGGCGTCGATTCCAGTGGTTTTAGCTAAAAATTCGAAGAGATTTTTGAGGTGGAAAATTTCACCAAAAAGTAAAGGGGTTAACCCATGGTTTTTGACGATTTTTCGACCAATTTCAAAGTTTCGAAATAAGCTTCAAATATGACAGTTTAGGAGAAATAATTTAATTTCCCGTCGATTCCAGTGATTTTCGCTAAAAATTCGAAGAGATTTTTGAGGTGGAAAATTTCACCAAAAAGTAAAGGGGTTGACCCATGGTTTTTGACGATTTTTCGACTAAATTCAAAGTTTCGAAATACACTTCAAATATGAGAGTTTAGGCGAAATCATTTAGTTTGGCGTCGATTCCAGTGGTTTTAGCTAAAAATTCGAAGAGATTTTTGAGGTGGAAAATTTCACCAAAAAGTAAAGGGGTTAACGCATGGTTTTGGACAATTTTTCGACCAATTTCAAAGTTTCGAAATACACTTCAAATATGAGAGTTTAGGCGAAATCATTTAGTTTGGCGTCGATTCCAGTGGTTTTAGCAAAAATTCGAAGAGATTTTTGAGGTGTAAAATTTCACCAAAAAGTAAAGGGGTTAACCCATGGTTTTTGACGATTTTTCGACCAATTTCAAAGTTTCGAAATACACTTCAAATATGAGAGTTTAGGCGAAATCATTTAGTTTGGCGTCGATTCCAGTGGTTTTAGCTAAAAATTCGAAGAGATTTTTGAGGTGTAAAATTTCACCAAAAAGTAAAGGGGTTAACCAATGATTTTTGACGATTTTTCGACCTATTTCAAAGTTTCGAAATAAGCTTCAAATATGAGAGTTTAGGCGAAATCATTAAGTTTGGCGTCGATTCCAGTGGTTTTAGCTAAAAATTCGAAGAGATTTTTGAGGTGTAAAATTTCACCAAAAAGTAAAGGGGTTAACCCATGGTTTTTGACGATTTTTCGACCAATTTCAAAGTTTCGAAATACACTTCAAATATGAGAGTTTAGGTGAAATCATTTAGTTAGGCGTCGATTCCAGTGGTTTTAGCCAAAAATTCGAAGAGATTTTTGAGGTGTAAAATTTCACCAAAAAGTAAAGGGGTTAACCCATGATTTTTGACGATTTTTCGACCAATTTCAAAGTTTCGAAATAAGCTTCAAATATGAGAGTTTAGGCGAAATCATTAAGTTTGGCGTCGATTCCAGTGGTTTTAGCTAAAAATTCAAAGAGATTTTTGAGGTGTAAAATTTCACCAAAAAGTAAAGGGGTTAACCCATGGTTTTTGACGATTTTTCGACCAATTTCAAAGTTTCGAAATACACTTCAAATATGAGAGTTTAGGCGAAATCATTTAGTTAGGCGTCGATTCCAGTGGTTTTAGCTTAAAATTCGAAGAGATTTTTGAGGTGTAAAATTTCACCAAAAAGTAAAGGGGTTAACCCATGGTTTTTGACGATTTTTCGACCAATTTCAAAGTTTCGAAATACACTTCAAATATGAGAGTTTAGGCGAAATCATTTAGTTAGGCGTCGATTCCAGTGGTTTTAGCTAAAAATTTGAAGAGATTTTTGAGGTGTAAAATTTCATCAAAAAGTAAAGGGGTCAACCCATGGTTTTTGACGATTTTTCGACCAATTTCAAAGTTTCGAAATTAGCTTCAAATATGAGAGTTTAGGCGAAATCATTAAGTTTGGCGTCGATTCCAGTGGTTTTAGCTAAAAATTCGAAGAGATTTTTGAGGTGTAAAATTTCATCAAAAAGTAAAGGGGTTAACCCATGGTTTTTGACAATTTTTCGACCAATTTCAAAGTTTCGAAATACACTTCAAATATGAGAGTTTAGGCGAAATCATTTAGTTTGGCGTCGATTCCAGTGGTTTTAGCTAAAAATTCGAAGAGATTTTTGAGGTGTAAAATTTCACCAAAAAGTAAAGGGGTTAACCCATGGTTTTTGACGATTTTTCGACCAATTTCTAAGTTTCGAAATACACTTCAAATATGAGAGTTTAGGCGAAATCATTTAGTTTGGCGTCGATTCCAGTGGTTTTAGCGAAAATTTCGAAGAGATTTTTGAGGTGTAAAATTTCACCAAAAAGTAAAGGGGTTAACCCATGGTTTTTGACGATTTTTCGACCAATTTCAAAGTTTCGAAATAAGCTTCAAATATGAGAGTTTAGGCGAAATCATTAAGTTTGGCGTCGATTCCAGTGGTTTTAGCTAAAAATTCGAAGAGATTTTTGAGGTGTAAAATTTCACCAAAAAGTAAAGGGGTTAACCCATGGTTTTTGACGATTTTTCGACCAATTTCAAAGTTTCGAAATACACTTCAAATACGAGAGTTTAGGTGAAATCATTTAGTTAGGCGTCGATTCCAGTGGTTTTAGCTAAAAATTCGAAGAGATTTTTGAGGTGTAAAATTTCACCAAAAAGTAAAGGGGTTAACCCATGGTTTTTGACGATTTTTCGACCAATCTCAAAGTTTCGAAATACACTTCAAATATTAGAGTTTAGGCGAAATCATGTAGTTAGGCGTCGATTCCAGTGGTTTTAGCTTAAAATTAAAAGAGATTTTTGAGGTGGAAAATTTCACCAAAAAGTAAAGGGGTTAACCCATGGTTTTTGACGATTTTTCGACAAATTTCAAAGTTTCGAAATACACTTCAAATATGAGAGTTTAGGTGAAATCATTTAGTTAGGCGTCGATTCCAGTGGTTTTAGCTTAAAATTCGAAGAGATTTTTGAGGTGTAAAATTTCACCAAAAAGTAAAGGGGTTAACCCATGGTTTTTGACGATTTTTCGACCAATTTCAAAGTTTCGAAATTAGCTTCAAATATGAGAGTTTAGGCGAAATCATTAAGTTTGGCGTCGATTCCAGTGGTTTTAGCTAAAAATTCGAAGAGATTTTTGAGGTGTAAAATTTCATCAAAAAGTAAAGGGGTTAACCCATGGTTTTTGACAATTTTTCGACCAATTTCAAAGTTTCGAAATACACTTCAAATATGAGAGTTTAGGCGAAATCATTTAGTTTGGCGTCGATTCCAGTGGTTTTAGCTAAAAATTCGAAGAGATTTTTGAGGTGTAAAATTTCACCAAAAAGTAAAGGGGTTAACCCATGGTTTTTGACGATTTTTCGACCAATTTCTAAGTTTCGAAATACACTTCAAATATGAGAGTTTAGGCGAAATCATTTAGTTTGGCGTCGATTCCAGTGGTTTTAGCTAAAAATTCGAAGAGATTTTTGAGGTGTAAAATTTCACCAAAAAGTAAAGGGGTTAACCCATGGTTTTTGACGATTTTTCGACCAATTTCAAAGTTTCGAAATAAGCTTCAAATATGAGAGTTTAGGCGAAATCATTAAGTTTGGCGTCGATTCCAGTGGTTTTAGCTAAAAATTCGAAGAGATTTTTGAGGTGTAAAATTTCACCAAAAAGTAAAGGGGTTAACCCATGGTTTTTGACGATTTTTCGACCAATTTCAAAGTTTCGAAATAAGCTTCAAATATGAGAGTTTAGGCGAAATCATTAAGTTTGGCGTCGATTCCAGTGGTTTTAGCTAAAAATTCGAAGAGATTTTTGAGGTGTAAAATTTCACCAAAAAGTAAAGGGGTTAACCCATGGTTTTTGACGATTTTTCGACCAATTTCAAAGTTTCGAAATACACTTCAAATATGAGAGTTTAGGTGAAATCATTTAGTTAGGCGTCGATTCCAGTGGTTTTAGCTTAAAATTCGAAGAGATTTTTGAGGTGTAAAATTTCACCAAAAAGTAAAGGGGTTAACCCATGGTTTTTGACGATTTTTCGACCAATTTCAAAGTTTCGAAATACACTTCAAATATGAGAGTTTAGGCGAAATCATTTAGTTAGGCGTCGATTCCAGTGGTTTTAGCTAAAAATTCGAAGAGATTTTTGAGGTGTAAAATTTCACCAAAAAGTAAAGGGGTTAACCCATGGTTTTTGACGATTTTTCGACCAATTTCAAAGTTTCGAAATTAGCTTCAAATATGAGAGTTTAGGCGAAATCATTAAGTTTGGTGTCGATTCCAGTGGTTTTAGCTAAAAATTCGAAGAGATTTTTGAGGTGTAAAATTTCATCAAAAAGTAAAGGGGTTAACCCATGGTTTTTGACAATTTTTCGACCAATTTCAAAGTTTCGAAATACACTTCAAATATGAGAGTTTAGGCGAAATCATTTAGTTTGGCGTCGATTCCAGTGGTTTTAGCTAAAAATTCGAAGAGATTTTTGAGGTGTAAAATTTCACCAAAAAGTAAAGGGGTTAACCCATGGTTTTTGAGATTTTTCGACCAATTTCAAAGTTTCGAAATAAGTTCAAATATTAGAGTTTAGGCGAAATCATTTAGTTTGGCGTCGATTCCAGTGGTTTTCGCTAAAAATTCGAAGAGATTTTTGAGGTGGAAAATTTCACCAAAAAGTAAAGGGGTTAACCCATGGTTTTTGACGATTTTTCGACCAATTTCAAAATTTCGAAATACACTTCAAATATGAGAGTTTAGGCGAAATCATTTAGTTTGGCGTCGATTCCAGTGGTTTTCGCTAAAAATTCGAAGAGATTTTTGAGGTGGAAAATTTCACCAAAAAGTAAAGGGGTTAACCCATGGTTTTTGACGATTTTTCGACCAATTTCAAAGTTTCGAAATACGCTTCAAATATGAGAGTTTAGGCGAAATCATTTACTTTGGGGTCGATTCCAGTGGTTTTAGCTAAAAATTCGAAGAGATTTTTGAGGTGGAAATTTTCACCAAAAAGTAAAGGGGTTAACCCATGGTTTTTGACGATTTTTCGACCAATTTCAAAGTTTCGAAATAAGCCTCTAATATTAGAGTTTAGGCGAAATCATTTAGTTTGGCGTCGATTCCAGTGGTTTTCGCTAAAAATTCGAAGAGATTTTTGAGGTGAAAAATTTCACCAAAAAGTAAAGGGGTTAACCCTTGGTTTTTGACGATTTTTCGACCAATTTCAAAGTTTCGAAATAAGCTTCAAATATGAGAGTTTAGGCGAAATCATATAGTTTGGCGTCAATTCCAGTGGTTTTAGCTAAAAATTCGAAGAGATTTTTGAGGTGGAAATTTTCACCAAAAAGTAAAGGGGTTAACCCATGGTTTTTGATGATTTTTCGACCAATTTCAAAGTTTCGAAATAAGCTTCAAATATGAGAGTTTAGGCGAAATCATATAGTTTGGCGTCTATTCCAGTGGTTTTAGCTAAAAATTCGAAGAGATTTTTGAGGTGAAAAATTTCACCAAAAAAGTAAAGGGGTTAACCCATGGTTTTTGACGATTTTTCGACCAATTTCAAAGTTTCGAAATAAGCCTCTAATATTAGAGTTTAGGCGAAATCATTTAGTTTGGCGTCGATTCCAGTGGTTTTCGCTAAAAATTCGAAGAGATTTTTGAGGTGGAAAATTTCACCAAAAAGTAAAGGGGTTAACTCATGGTTTTTGACGATTTTTCGACCAATTTCAAAGTTTCGAAAGAAGTCTCAAATATGAGAGTTTAGGCGAAATCATTTAGTCTGGCGTCGATTCCAGTGGTTTTCGCTAAAAATTCGAAGAGATTTTTGAGGTGAAAAATTTCACCAAAAAGTAAAGGGGTTAACCCATGGTTTTTGACGATTTTTCGACCAATTTCAAAGTTTCGAAATAAGCTTCAAATATGAGAGTTTAGGCGAAATCATTTAGTTTGGCGTCGATTCCAGTGGTTTTCGCTAAAAATTCGAAGAGATTTTTGAGGTGGAAAATTTCACCAAAAAGTAAAGGGGTTAACCCATGGTTTTTGACGATTTTTCGACCAATTTCAAAGTTTCGAAATAAGCTTCAAATATTAGAGTTTAGGCGAAATCATTTAGTTTGGCGTCGATTCCAGTGGTTTTCGCTAAAAATTCGAAGAGATTTTTGAGGTGTAAAATTTCACCAAAAAGTAAAGGGGTTAACCCATGGTTTTTGACGATTTTTCGACCAATTTCAAAATTTCGAAATACACTTCAAATATTAGAGTTTAAGCGAAATCATTTAGTTTGGCGTCGATTCCAGTGGTTTTAGCTAAAAATTCGAAGAGATTTTTGAGGTGGAAAATTTCACCAAAAAGTAAAGGGGTTAACCCATGGTTTTTGACGATTTTTCGACCAATTTCAAAGTTTCGAAATACGCTTCAAATATGAGAGTTTAGGCGAAATCATTTACTTTGGGGTCGATTCCAGTGGTTTTAGCTAAAAATTCGAAGAGATTTTTGAGGTGGAAATTTTCACCAAAAAGTAAAGGGGTTAACCCATGGTTTTTGACGATTTTTCGACCAATTTCAAAGTTTCGAAATAAGCCTCTAATATTAGAGTTTAGGCGAAATCATTTAGTTTGGCGTCGATTCCAGTGGTTTTCGCTAAAAATTCGAAGAGATTTTTGAGGTGGAAAATTTCACCAAAAAGTAAAGGGGTTAACCCTTGGTTTTTGACGATTTTTCGACCAATTTCAAAGTTTCGAAATACACTTCAAATATGAGAGTTTAGGCGAAATCATTTAGTTTGGCGTCGATTCCAGTGGTTTTAGCTAAAAATTCGAAGAGATTTTTGAGGTGTAAAATTTCACCAAAAAGTAAAGGGGTTAACCCATGGTTTTTGACGATTTTTCGACCAATTTCAAAGTTTCGAAATTAGCTTCAAATATGAGAGTTTAGGCGAAATCATTAAGTTTGGCGTCGATTCCAGTGGTTTTAGCTAAAAATTCGAAGAGATTTTTGAGGTGTAAAATTTCATCAAAAAGTAAAGGGGTTAACCCATGGTTTTTGACAATTTTTCGACCAATTTCAAAGTTTCGAAATACACTTCAAATATGAGAGTTTAGGCGAAATCATTTAGTTTGGCGTCGATTCCAGTGGTTTTAGCTAAAAATTCGAAGAGATTTTTGAGGTGTAAAATTTCACCAAAAAGTAAAGGGGTTAACCCATGGTTTTTGACGATTTTTCGACCAATTTCAAAGTTTCGAAATAAGCTTCAAATATGAGAGTTTAGGCGAAATTATTAAGTTTGGCGTCAATTCCAGTGGTTTTCGCTAAAAATTCGAAGAGATTTTTGAGGTGGAAAATTTCACCAAAAAGTAAAGGGGTTAACCCATGGTTTTTGACGATTTTTCGACCAATTTCAAAGTTTCGAAATAAGCTTCAAATATTAGAGTTTAGGCGAAATCATTTAGTTTGGGGTCGATTCCAGTGGTTTTCGCTAAAAATTCGAAGAGATTTTTGAGGTGGAAAATTTCACCAAAAAGTAAAGGGGTTAACCCATGGTTTTTGACGATTTTTCGACCAATTTCAAAATTTCGAAATACACTTCAAATATTATAGTTTAAGCGAAATCATTTAGTTTGGCGTCGATTCCAGTGGTTTTAGCTAAAAATTCGAAGAGATTTTTGAGGTGGAAAATTTCACCAAAAAGTAAAGGGGTTAACCCATGGTTTTTGACGATTTTTCGACCAATTTCAAAGTTTCGAAATACGCTTCAAATATGAGAGTTTAGGCGAAATCATTTACTTTGGGGTCGATTCCAGTGGTTTTAGCTAAAAATTCGAAGAGATTTTTGAGGTGGAAATTTTCACCAAAAAGTAAAGGGGTTAACCCATGGTTTTTGACGATTTTTCGACCAATTTCAAAGTTTCGAAATAAGCCTCTAATATTAGAGTTTAGGCGAAATCATTTAGTTTGGCGTCGATTCCAGTGGTTTTCGCTAAAAATTCGAAGAGACTTTTGAGGTTAAAAATTTCACCAAAAAGTAAAGGGGTTAACCCATGGTTTTTGACGATTTTTCGACCAATTTCAAAGTTTCGAAATACACTTCAAATATGAGAGTTTAGGCGAAATCATTTAGTTTGGCGTCGATTCCAGTGGTTTTCGCTAAAAATTCGAAGAGATTTTTGAGGTGGAAAATTTCACCAAAAAGTAAAGGGGTTAACCCATGGTTTTTGACGATTTTTCGACCAATTTCAAAGTTTCGAAATAAGTCTCAAATATGAGAGTTTAGGCGAAATCATTTAGTCTGGCGTCGATTCCAGTGGTTTTCGCTAAAAATTCGAAGAGATTTTTGAGGTGAAAAATTTCACCAAAAAGTAAAGGGGTTAACCCATGGTTTTTGACAATTTTTCGACCAATTTCAAAGTTTCGAAATAAGCTTCAAATATGAGAGTTTAGGCGAAATCATTTAGTTTGGCGTCGATTCCAGTGGTTTTCGCTAAAAATTCGAAGAGATTTTTGAGGTGGAAAATTTCACCAAAAAGTAAAGGGGTTAACCCATGGTTTTTGACGATTTTTCGACCAATTTCAAAGTTTCGAAATAAGCTTCAAATATTAGAGTTTAGGCGAAATCATTTAGTTTGGCGTCGATTCCAGTGGTTTTCGCTAAAAATTCGAAGAGATTTTTGAGGTGGAAAATTTCACCAAAAAGTAAAGGGGTTAACCCATGGTTTTTGACGATTTTTCGACCAATTTCAAAATTTCGAAATACACTTCAAATATTAGAGTTTAGGCGAAATCATTTAGTTTGGCGTCGATTCCAGTGGTTTTAGCTAAAAATTCGAAGAGATTTTTGAGGTGGAAAATTTCACCAAAAAGTAAAGGGGTTAACCCATGGTTTTTGACGATTTTTCGACCAATTTCAAAGTTTCGAAATACGCTTCAAATATGAGAGTTTAGGCGAAATCATTTACTTTGGGGTCGATTCCAGTGGTTTTAGCTAAAAATTCGAAGAGATTTTTGAGGTGGAAATTTTCACCAAAAAGTAAAGGGGTTAACCCATGGTTTTTGACGATTTTTCGACCAATTTCAAAGTTTCGAAATAAGCCTCTAATATTAGAGTTTAGGCGAAATCATTTAGTTTGGCGTCGATTCCAGTGGTTTTCGCTAAAAATTCGAAGAGATTTTTGAGGTGAAAAATTTCACCAAAAAGTAAAGGGGTTAACCCATGGTTTTTGACGATTTTTCGACCAATTTCAAAGTTTCGAAATAAGCTTCAAATATGAGAGTTTAGGCGAAATCATATAGTTTGACGTCAATTCCAGTGGTTTTAGCTAAAAATTCGAAGAGATTTTTGAGGTGAAAAATTTCACCAAAAAGTAAAGGGGTTAACCCATGGTTTTTGATGATTTTTCGACCAATTTCAAAGTTTCGAAATAAGCTTCAAATATGAGAGTTTAGGCGAAATCATATAGTTTGGCGTCAATTCCAGTGGTTTTAGCTAAAAATTCGAAGAGATTTTTGAGGTGAAAAATTTCACCAAAAAAGTAAAGGGGTTAACCCATGGTTTTTGACGATTTTTCGACCAATTTCAAAGTTTCGAAATAAGCCTCTAATATTAGAGTTTAGGCGAAATCATTTAGTTTGGCGTCGATTCCAGTGGTTTTCGCTAAAAATTCGAAGAGATTTTTGAGGTGAAAAATTTCACCAAAAAGTAAAGGGGTTAACCCATGGTTTTTGATGATTTTTCGACCAATTTCAAAGTTTCGAAATAAGCTTCAAATATGAGAGTTTAGGCGAAATCATATAGTTTGGCGTCAATTCCAGTGGTTTTAGCTAAAATTTCGAAGAGATTTTTGAGGTGAAAAATTTCACCAAAAAGTAAAGGGGTTAACCCATGGTTTTTGATGATTTTTCGACCAATTTCAAAGTTTCGAAATAAGCTTCAAATATGAGAGTTTAGGCGAAATCATATAGTTTGGCGTCCATTCCAGTGGTTTTCGCTAAAAATTCGAAGAGATTTTTGAGGTGGAAAATTTCACCAAAAAGTAAAGGGGTTAACCCATGGTTTTTGACGATTTTTCGACCAATTTCAAAGTTTCGAAATAAGTCTCAAATATGAGAGTTTAGGCGAAATCATTTAGTCTATCGTCGATTCCAGTGGTTTTCGCTAAAAATTCGAAGAGATTTTTGAGGTGAAAAATTTCACCAAAAAGTAAAGGGGTTAACCCATGGTTTTTGACGATTTTTCGACCAATTTCAAAGTTTCGAAATATACTTCAAATATGAGAGTTTAGGCGAAATCATATAGTTTTGCGTCAATTCCAGTGGTTTTAGCTAAAAATTCGAAGAGATTTTTGAGGTGAAAAATTTCACCAAAAAGTAAAGGGGTTAACCCATGGTTTTTGATGATTTTTCGACCAATTTCAAAGTTTCGAAATAAGCTTCAAATATGAGAGTTTAGGCGAAATCATATAGTTTGGCGTCAATTCCAGTGGTTTTAGCTAAAAATTCGAAGAGATTTTTGAGGTGAAAAATTTCACCAAAAAAGTAAAGGGGTTAACCCATGGTTTTTGACGATTTTTCGACCAATTTCAAAGTTTCGAAATAAGCTTCAAATATGAGAGTTTAGGCGAAATCATTTAGTCTGGCGTCGATTCCAGTGGTTTTCGCTAAAAATTCGAAGAGATTTTTGAGGTGGAAAATTTCACCAAAAAGTAAAGGGGTTAACCCATGGTTTTTGACGATTTTTCGACCAATTTCAAAGTTTCGAAATAAGCTTCAAATATTAGAGTTTAGGCGAAATCATTTAGTTTGGCGTCGATTCCAGTGATTTTCGCTAAAAATTCGAAGAGATTTTTGAGGTGAAAAATTTCACCAAAAAGTAAAGGGGTTAACCCATGGTTTTTGACGATTTTTCGACCAATTTCAAAGTTTCGAAATAAGCTTCAAATATGAGAGTTTAGGCGAAATCATTTAGTTTGGCGTCGATTCCAGTGGTTTTAGCTAAAAATTCGAAGAGATTTTTGAGGTGGAAAATTTCATTAAAAGTAAATGGGTTAACTCATGGTTTTTGACGATTTTTCGACCAATTTCAAAGTTTCGAAATAAGCTTCAAATATGAGAGTTTAGGCGAAATCATTTAGTTTGGCGTCGATTCCAGTGGTTTTCGCTGAAAATTCGAAGAGATTTTTGAGGTGGAAAATTTCACCAAAAAGTAAAGGGGTTAACCCATGGTTTTTGACGATTTTTCGACCAATTTCAAAATTTCGAAATACACTTCAAATATTAGAGTTTTGGCGAAATCATTTAGTTTGGGGTCGATTCCAGTGGTTTTCGCTGAAAATTCGAAGAGATTTTTGAGGTGGAAAATTTCACCAAAAAGTAAAGGGGTTAACCCATGGTTTTTGACGATTTTTCGACCAATTTCAAAGTTTCGAAATAAGCTTCAAATATGAGAGTTTAGGCGAAATCATTTAGTTTGGCGTCGATTGCAGTGGTTTTCGCTAAAAATTCGAAGAGATTTTTGAGGTGGAAAATTTCACCAAAAAGTAAAGGGGTTAACCCATGGTTTTTGACGATTTTTCGACCAATTTCAAAGTTTCGAAATAAGCTTCAAATATGAGAGTTTAGGCGAAATCATTTAGTTTGGGGTCGATTCCAGTGGTTTTCGCTAAAAATTCGAAGAGATTTTTGAGGTGGAAAATTTCACCAAAAAGTAAAGGGGTTAACCCATGGTTTTTGACGATTTTTCGACCAATTTCAAAGTTTCGAAATAAGCCTCTAATATGAGAGTTTAGGCGAAATCATTTAGTTTGGCGTCGATTCCAGTATTTTCGCTAAAAATTCGAAGAGATTTTTGAGGTGAAAAATTTCACCAAAAAGGAAATGGGTTAACCCATGGTTTTTGACGATTTTTCGACCAATTTCAAAGTTTCGAAATAAGCTTCAAATATGAGAGTTTAGGCGAAATCATTTAGTTTGGGGTCGATTCCAGTGGTTTTAGCTAAAAATTCGAAGAGATTTTTGAGGTGGAAAATTTCACCAAAAAGTAAAGGGGTTAACCCATGGTTTTTGACGATTTTTCGACCAATTTCAAAATTTCGAAATACACTTCAAATATTAGAGTTTAGGCGAAATCATTTAGTTTGGGGTCGATTCCAGTGGTTTTAGTTATAATTCGAAGAGATTTTTGAGGTGGAAAATTTCACCAAAAAGTAAAGGGGTTAACCCATGGTTTTTGACGATTTTTCGACCAATTTCAAAGTTTCGAAATAAGCTTCAAATATGAGAGTTTAGGCGAAATCATTTAGTTTGGCGTCGATTCCAGTGGTTTTCGCTAAAAATTCGAAGAGATTTTTGAGGTGAAAAATTTCACCAAAAAGTAAAGGGGTTAACCCATGGTTTTTGACGATTTTTCGACCAATTTCAAAGATTCGAAATAAGCTTCAAATATGAGAGTTTAGGCGAAATCATTTAGTTTGGCGTCGATTCCAGTGGTTTTAGCTAAAAATTCGAAGAGATTTTTGTGGTGGAAAATTTCACCAAAAAGTAAAGGGGTTAACTCATGGTTTTTGACGATTTTTCGACCAATTTCAAAATTTCGAAATAAGCTTCAAATATGAGAGTTTAGGCGAAATCATTTAGTTTGACGTCGATTCCAGTGGTTTTAGCTAAAAATTCGAAGAGATTTTTGAGGTGGAAAATTTCACCAAAAAGTAAAGGGGTTAACCCATGGTTTTTGACGATTTTTCGACCAATTTCAAAGTTTCGAAATAAGCTTCAAATATGAGAGTTTAGGCGAAATCATTTAGTTTGGCGTCGATTCCAGTGGTTTTAGCTAAAAATTCAAAGAGATTTTTGAGGTGGAAATTTTCACCAAAAAGTAAAGGGGTTAACCCATGGTTTTTGACGATTTTTCGACCAATTTCAAAGTTTCGAAATAAGCCTCTAATATTAGAGTTTAGGCGAAATCATTTAGTTTGGCGTCGATTCCAGTGGTTTTCGCTAAAAATTCGAAGAGATTTTTGAGGTGAAAAATTTCACCAAAAATTAAAGGGGTTAACCCATGGTTTTTGACGATTTTTCGACCAATTTCAAAGTTTCGAAATAAGCTTCAAATATGAGAGTTTAGGCGAAATCATTTAGTTTGGGGTCGATTCCAGTGGTTTTAGCTAAAAATTCGAAGAGATTTTTGAGGTGGAAAATTTCACAAAAAAGTAAAGGGGTTAACCCATGGTTTTTGACGATTTTTCGACCAATTTCAAAGGTTCGAAATAAGCTTCAAATATGAGAGTTTAGGCGAAATCATTTAGTTTGGCGTCGATTCCAGTGGTTTTAGCTAAAAATTCGAAGAGATTTTTGAGGTGGAAAATTTCACCAAAAAGTAAAGGGGTTAACCCATGGTTTTTGACGATTTTTCGACCAATTTCAAAGTTTCGAAATAAGCTTCAAATATGAGAGTTTAGGCGAAATCATTTAGTTTGGGGTCGGTTCCAGTGGTTTTCGCTAAAAATTCGAAGAGATTTTTGAGGTGGAAAATTTCACCAAAAAGTAAAGGGGTTAACCCATGGTTTTTGACGATTTTTCGACCAATTTCAAAGTTTCGAAATAAGCCTCTAATATGAGAGTTTAGGCGAAATCATTTAGTTTGGGGTCGATTCCAGTATTTTCGCTAAAAATTCGAAGAGATTTTTGAGGTGAAAAATTTCACCAAAAAGGAAAGGGGTTAACCCATGGTTTTTGACGATTTTTCGACCAATTTCAAAGTTTCGAAATAAGCTTCAAATATGAGAGTTTAGGCGAAATCATTTAGTTTGGGGTCGATTCCAGTGGTTTTAGCTAAAAATTCGAAGAGATTTTTGAGGTGGAAAATTTCACCAAAAAGTAAAGGGGTTAACCCATGGTTTTTGACGATTTTTCGACCAATTTCAAAATTTCGAAATACACTTCAAATATTAGAGTTTAGGCGAAATCATTTAGTTTGGGGTCGATTCCAGTGGTTTTAGTTATAATTCGAAGAGATTTTTGAGGTGGAAAATTTCACCAAAAAGTAAAGGGGTTAACCCATGGTTTTTGACGATTTTTCGACCAATTTCAAAGTTTCGAAATAAGCTTCAAATATGAGAGTTTAGGCGAAATCATTTAGTTTGGGGTCGATTCCAGTGGTTTTAGCTAAAAATTCAAAGAGATTTTTGAGGTGGAAATTTTCACCAAAAAGTAAAGGGGTTAACGCATGGTTTTTGACGATTTTTCGACCAATTTCAAAGTTTCGAAATAAGCCTCTAATATTAGAGTTTAGGCGAAATCATTTAGTTTGGCGTCGATTCCAGTGGTTTTCGCTAAAAATTCGAAGAGATTTTTGAGGTGAAAAATTTCACCAAAAAGTAAAGGGGTTAACCCATGGTTTTTGACGATTTTTCGACCAATTTCAAAGTTTCGAAATAAGCTTCAAATATGAGAGTTTAGGCGAAATCATTTAGTTTGGGGTCGATTCCAGTGGTTTTAGCTAAAAATTCGAAGAGATTTTTGTGGTGGAAAATTTCACAAAAAAGTAAAGGGGTTAACTCATGGTTTTTGACGAATTTTCGACCAATTTCAAAATTTCGAAATAAGCTTCAAATATGAGAGTTTAGGCGAAATCATTTAGTTTGGGGTCGATTCCAGTGGTTTTAGCTAAAAATTCGAAGAGATTTTTGAGGTGGAAAATTTCACCAAAAAGTAAAGGGGTTAACCCATGGTTTTTGACGATTTTTCGACCAATTTCAAAGTTTCGAAATAAGCCTCTAATATGAGAGTTTAGGCGAAATCATTTAGTTTGGCGTCGATTCCAGTGGTTTTCGCTAAAAATTCGAAGAGATTTTTGAGGTGAAAAATTTCACCAAAAAGTAAAGGGGTTAACCCATGGTTTTTGACGATTTTTCGACCAATTTCAAAGTTTCGAAATAAGCTTCAAATATGAGAGTTTAGGCGAAATCATTTAGTATGGCGTCGATTCCAGTGGTTTTCGCTAAAAATTCGAAGAGATTTTTGAGGTGGAAAATTTCACCAAAAAGTAAAGGGGTTAACCCATGGTTTTTGACGATTTTTCGACCAATTTCAAAGTTTCGAAATAAGCTTCAAATATGAGAGTTTAGGCGAAATCATTTAGTTTGGGGTCGATTCCAGTGGTTTTCGCTAAAAATTCGAAGAGATTTTTGAGGTGGAAAATTTCACCAAAAAGTAAAGGGGTTAACCCATGGTTTTTGACGATTTTTCGACCAATTTCAAAGTTTCGAAATAAGCCTCTAATATGAGAGTTTAGGCGAAATCATTTAGTTTGGCGTCGATTCCAGTATTTTCGCTAAAAATTCGAAGAGATTTTTGAGGTGAAAAATTTCACCAAAAAGGAAAGGGGTTAACCCATGGTTTTTGACGATTTTTCGACCAATTTCAAAGTTTCGAAATAAGCTTCAAATATGAGAGTTTAGGCGAAATCATTTAGTTTGGGGTCGATTCCAGTGGTTTTCGCTAAAAATTCGAAGAGATTTTTGAGGTGGAAAATTTCACCAAAAAGTAAAGGGGTTAACCCATGGTTTTTGACGATTTTTCGACCAATTTCAAAATTTCGAAATACACTTCAAATATGAGAGTTTAGGCGAAATCATTTAGTTTGGGGTCGATTCCAGTGGTTTTAGTTATAATTCGAAGAGATTTTTGAGGTGGAAAATTTCACAAAAAAGTAAAGGGGTTAACCCATGGTTTTTGACGATTTTTCGACCAATTTCAAAGTTTCGAAATAAGCTTCAAATATGAGAGTTTAGGCGAAATCATTTAGTTTGGCGTCGATTCCAGTGGTTTTAGCTAAAAATTCGAAGAGATTTTTGAGGTGGAGAATTTCACCAAAAAGTAAAGGGGTTAACTCATGGTTTTTGACGATTTTTCGACCAATTTCAAAGTTTCGAAATAAGCTTCAAATATGAGAGTTTAGGCGAAATCATTTAGTTTGGCGTCGATTCCAGTGGTTTTCGCTAAAAATTCGAAGAGATTTTTGAGGTGGAAAATTTCACCAAAAAGTAAAGGGGTTAACCCATGGTTTTTGACGATTTTTCGACCAATTTCAAAATTTCGAAATACACTTCAAATATTAGAGTTTAGGCGAAATCATTTAGTTTGGGGTCGATTCCAGTGGTTTTAGTTATAATTCGAAGAGATTTTTGAGGTGAAAAATTTCACCAAAAAGTAAAGGGGTTAACCCATGGTTTTTGACGATATTTCGACCAATTTCAAAGTTTCGAAATAAGCTTCAAATATGAGAGTTTAGGCGAAATCATTTAGTTTGGCGTCAATTCCAGTGGTTTTAGCTAAAAATTCGAAGAGATTTTTGAGGTGGAAAATTTCACCAAAAAGTAAAGGGGTTAACCCATGGTTTTTGACGATTTTTCGACCAATTTCAAAGTTTCGAAATAAGCTTCAAATATGAGAGTTTAGGCGAAATCATTTAGTTTGGCGTCGATTCCAGTGGTTTTAGCTAAAAATTCGAAGAGATTTTTGAGGTGAAAAATTTCACCAAAAAGTAAAGGGGTTAACCCATGGTTTTTGACGATTTTTCGACCAATTTCAAAGTTTCGAAATAAGCTTCAAATATGAGAGTTTAGGCGAAATCATTTAGTTTGGCGTCGATTCCAGTGGTTTTCGCTAAAAATTCGAAGAGATTTTTGAGGTGGAAAATTTCACCAAAAAGTAAAGGGGTTAACCCATGGTTTTTGACGATTTTTCGACCAATTTCAAAATTTCGAAATACACTTCAAATATTAGAGTTTAGGCGAAATCATTTAGTTTGGGGTCGATTCCAGTGGTTTTAGTTATAATACGAAGAGATTTTTGAGGTGAAAAATTTCACCAAAAAGTAAAGGGGTTAACCCATGGTTTTTGACGATTTTTCGACCAATTTCAAATTTTCGAAATAAGCCTCTAATATGAGAGTTTAGGCGAAATCATTTAGTTTGGCGTCGATTCCAGTGGTTTTCGCTAAAAATTCGAAGAGATTTTTGAGGTGGAAAATTTCACCAAAAAGTAAAGGGGTTAACCCATGGTTTTTGACGATTTTTCGACCAATTTCAAAATTTCGAAATACACTTCAAATATTAGAGTTTAGGCGAAATCATTTAGTTTGGCGTCGATTCCAGTTGTTTTAGTTATAATTCGAAGAGATTTTTGAGGTGGAAAATTTCACCAAAAAGTAAAGGGGTTAACCCATGGTTTTTGACGATTTTTCGACCAATTTCAAAGTTTCGAAATAAGTCTCAAATATGAGAGTTTAGGCGAAATCATTTAGTTTGGGGTCGATTCCAGTGGTTTTCGCTAAAAATTCGAAGAGATTTTTGAGGTGGAAAATTTCACCAAAAAGTAAAGGGGTTAACCCATGGTTTTTGACGATTTTTCGACCAATTTCAAAGTTTCGAAATAAGCTTCAAATATGAGAGTTTAGGCGAAATCATTTAGTTTGGGGTCGATTCCAGTAGTTTTAGCTAAAAATTCGAAGAGATTTTTGAGGTGGAAAATTTCACCAAAAAGTAAAGGGATTAACCCATGGTTTTTGACGATTTTTCGACCAATTTCAAAGTTTCGAAATAAGCTTCAAATATGAGAGTTTAGGCGAAATCATTTAGTTTGGCGTCGATTCCAGTGGTTTTAGCTAAAATTTCAAAGAGATTTTTGAGGTGGAAATTTTCACCAAAAAGTAAAGGGGTTAACCCATGGTTTTTGACGATTTTTCGACCAATTTCAAAGTTTCGAAATAAGCTTCAAATATGAGAGTTTAGGCGAAATCATTTAGTTTGGCGTCGATTCCAGTGGTTTTCGCTAAAAATTTGAAGAGATTTTTGAGGTGGAAAATTTCACCAAAAAGTAAAGGGGTTAACCCATGGTTTTTGACGATTTTTCGACCAATTTCAAAGTTTCGAAATAAGCTTCAAATATGAGAGTTTAGGCGAAATCATTTAGTTTGGGGTCGATTCCAGTGGTTTTCGCTAAAAATTCGAAGAGATTTTTGAGGTGGAAAATTTCACCAAAAAGTAAAGGGGTTAACCCATGGTTTTTGACGATTTTTCGACCAATTTCAAAGTTTCGAAATACACTTCAAATATTAGAGTTTAGGCGAAATCATTTAGTTTGGGGTCGATTCCAGTGGTTTTAGTTATAATTCGAAGAGATTTTTGAGGTGAAAAATTTCACCAAAAAGTAAAGGGGTTAACCCATGGTTTTTGACGATTTTTCGACCAATTTCAAAGTTTCGAAATAAGCTTCAAATATGAGAGTTTAGGCGAAATCATTTAGTTTGGCGTCGATTCCAGTGGTTTTCGCTAAAAATTCGAAGAGATTTTTGAGGTGGAAAATTTCACCAAAAAGTAAAGGGGTTAACCCATGGTTTTTGACGATTTTTCGACCAATTTCAAAGTTTCGAAATAAGCTTCAAATATGAGAGTTTAGGCGAAATCATTTAGTTTGGCGTTGATTCCAGTGGTTTTCGCTAAAAATTCGAAGAGATTTTTGAGGTGGAAAATTTCACCAAAAAGTAAAGGGGTTAACCCATGGTTTTTGACGATTTTTCGACCAATTTCAAAATTTCGAAATACACTTCAAATATTAGAGTTTAGGCGAAATCATTTAGTTTGGGGCCGATTCCAGTGGTTTTAGTTATAATTCGAAGAGATTTTTGAGGTGGAAAATTTCACCAAAAAGTAAAGGGGTTAACCCATGGTTTTTGACGATTTTTCGACCAATTTCAAAGTTTCGAAATAAGCTTCAAATATGAGAGTTTAGGCGAAATCATTTAGTTTGGCGTCGATTCCAGTGGTTTTAGCTAAAAATTCGAAGAGATTTTTAAGGTGGAAAATTTCACCAAAAAGTAAAGGGGTTAACCCATGGTTTTTGACGATTTTTCGACCAATTTCAAAGTTTCGAAATAAGCTTCAAATATGAGAGTTTAGGCGAAATCATTTAGTTTGGCGTCGATTCCAGTGGTTTTAGCTAAAAATTCGAAGAGATTTTTGAGGTGGAAAATTTCACCAAAAAGTAAAGGGGTTAACCCATGGTTTTTGACGATTTTTCGACCAATTTCAAAGTTTCGAAATAAGCTTCAAATATGAGAGTTTAGGCGAAATCATTTAGTTTGGCGTCGATTCCAGTGGTTTTAGCTAAAAATTCGAAGAGATTTTTGAGGTGGAAAATTTCACCAAAAAGTAAAGGGGTTAACCCATGGTTTTTGACGATTTTTCGACCAATTTCAAAGTTTCGAAATAAGCTTCAAATATGAGAGTTTAGGCGAAATCATTTAGTTTGGCGTCGATTCCAGTGGTTTTAGCTAAAAATTCGAAGAGATTTTTGAGGTGGAAAATTTCACCAAAAAGTAAAGGGGTTAACCCATGGTTTTTGACGATTTTTCGACCAATTTCAAAGTTTCGAAATAAGCTTCAAATATGAGAGTTTAGGCGAAATCATTTAGTTTGGCGTCGATTCCAGTGGTTTTAGCTAAAAATTCGAAGAGATTTTTGAGGTGGAAAATTTCACCAAAAAGTAAAGGGGTTAACCCATGGTTTTTGACGATTTTTCGACCAATTTCAAAGTTTCGAAATAAGCTTCAAATATGAGAGTTTAGGCGAAATCATTTAGTTTGGCGTCGATTCCAGTGGTTTTCGCTAAAAATTCGAAGAGATTTTTGAGGTGGAAAATTTCACCAAAAAGTAAAGGGGTTAACCCATGGTTTTTGACGATTTTTCGACCAATTTCAAAGTTTCGAAATAAGCTTCAAATATGAGAGTTTAGGCGAAATCATTTAGTTTGGCGTCGATTCCAGTGGTTTTAGCTAAAAATTCGAAGAGATTTTTGAGGTGGAAAATTTCACCAAAAAGTAAAGGGGTTAACCCATGGTTTTTGACGATTTTTCGACCAATTTCAAAGTTTCGAAATAAGCTTCAAATATGAGAGTTTAGGCGAAATCATTTAGTTTGGCGTCGATTCCAGTGGTTTTCGCTAAAAATTCGAAGAGATTTTTGAGGTGGAAAATTTCACCAAAAAGTAAAGGGGTTAACCCATGGTTTTTGACGATTTTTCGACCAATTTCAAAGTTTCGAAATAAGCTTCAAATATGAGAGTTTAGGCGAAATCATTTAGTTTGGCGTCGATTCCAGTGGTTTTAGCTAAAAATTCAAAGAGATTTTTGAGGTGGAAAATTTCACCAAAAAGTAAAGGGGTTAACCCATGGTTTTTGACGATTTTTCGACCAATTTCAAAGTTTCGAAATATACTTCAAATATGAGAGTTTAGGCGAAATCATTTAGTTTGGCGTCGATTCCAGTGGTTTTAGCTAAAAATTCGAAGAGATTTTTGAGGTGAAAAATTTCACCAAAAAGTAAAGGGGTTAACCCATGGTTTTTGACGATTTTTCGACCAATTTCAAAGTTTCGAAATAAGCTTCAAATATGAGAGTTTAGGCGAAATCATTTAGTTTGGCGTCGATTCCAGTGGTTTTAGCTAAAAATTCGAAGAGATTTTTGAGGTGGAAAATTTCACCAAAAAGTAAAGGGGTTAACCCATGGTTTTTGACGATTTTTCGACCAATTTCAAAGTTTCGAAATAAGCTTCAAATATGAGAGTTTAGGCGAAATCATTTAGTTTGGCGTCAATTCCAGTGGTTTTTCGCTAAAAATTCGAAGAGATTTTTGAGGTGGAAAATTTCACCAAAAAGTAAAGGGGTTAACCCATGGTTTTTGACGATTTTTCGACCAATTTCAAAGTTTCGAAATAAGCTTCAAATATGAGAGTTTAGGCGAAATCATTTAGTTTGGCGTCGATTCCAGTGGTTTTAGCTAAAAATTCGAAGAGATTTTTGAGGTGGAAAATTTCACCAAAAAGTAAAGGGGTTAACCCATGGTTTTTGACGATTTTTCGACCAATTTCAAAGTTTCGAAATAAGCTTCAAATATGAGAGTTTAGGCGAAATCATTTAGTTTGGCGTCGATTCCAGTGGTTTTCGCTAAAAATTCGAAGAGATTTTTGAGGTGGAAAATTTCACCAAAAAGTAAAGGGGTTAACCCATGGTTTTTGACGATTTTTCGACCAATTTCAAAATTTCGAAATACACTTCAAATATTAGAGTTTAGGCGAAATCATTTAGTTTGGGGTCGATTCCAGTGGTTTTAGTTATAATTCGAAGAGATTTTTGAGGTGAAAAATTTCACCAAAAAGTAAAGGGGTTAACCCATGGTTTTTGACGATTTTTCGACCAATTTCAAAGTTTCGAAATAAGCTTCAAATATGAGAGTTTAGGCGAAATCATTTAGTTTGGGGTCGATTCCAGTGGTTTTCGCTAAAAATTCGAAGAGATTTTTGAGGTGGAAAATTTCACCAAAAAGTAAAGGGGTTAACCCATGGTTTTTGACGATTTTTCGACCAATTTCAAAGTTTCGAAATAAGCTTCAAATATGAGAGTTTAGGCGAAATCATTTAGTTTGGCGTCGATTCCAGTGGTTTTAGCTAAAAATTCGAAGAGATTTTTGAGGTGGAAAATTTCACCAAAAAGTAAAGGGGTTAACCCATGGTTTTTGACGATTTTTCGACCAATTTCAAAGTTTCGAAATAAGCTTCAAATATGAGAGTTTAGGCGAAATCATTTAGTTTGGCGTCGATTCCAGTGGTTTTAGCTAAAAATTCGAAGAGATTTTTGAGGTGGAAATTTTCACCAAAAAGTAAAGGGGTTAACCCATGGTTTTTGACGATTTTTCGACCAATTTCAAAGTTTCAAAATATACTTCAAATATGAGAGTTTAGGCGAAATCATATAGTTTGGCGTCAATTCCAGTGGTTTTAGCTAAAAATTCGAAGAGATTTTTGAGGTGGAAAATTTCACCAAAAAGTAAAGGGGTTAACCCATGGTTTTTGACGATTTTTCGACCAATTTCAAAGTTTCGAAATAAGCTTCAAATATGAGAGTTTAGGCGAAATCATTTAGTTTGGCGTCAATTCCAGTGGTTTTCGCTAAAAATTCGAAGAGATTTTTGAGGTGGAAAATTTCACCAAAAAGTAAAGGGGTTAACCCATGGTTTTTGACGATTTTTCGACCAATTTCAAAGTTTCGAAATAAGCTTCAAATATGAGAGTTTAGGCGAAATCATTTAGTTTGGCGTCGATTCCAGTGGTTTTCGCTAAAAATTCGAAGAGATTTTTGAGGTGGAAAATTTCACCAAAAAGTAAAGGGGTTAACCCATGGTTTTTGACGATTTTTCGACCAATTTCAAAGTTTCGAAATAAGCTTCAAATATGAGAGTTTAGGCGAAATCATTTAGTTTGGCGTCGATTCCAGTGGTTTTAGCTAAAAATTCGAAGAGATTTTTGAGGTGGAAAATTTCACCAAAAAGTAAAGGGGTTAACCCATGGTTTTTGACGATTTTTCGACCAATTTCAAAGTTTCGAAATAAGCTTCAAATATGAGAGTTTAGGCGAAATCATTTAGTTTGGCGTCGATTCCAGTGGTTTTCGCTAAAAATTCGAAGAGATTTTTGAGGTGGAAAATTTCACCAAAAAGTAAAGGGGTTAACCCATGGTTTTTGACGATTTTTCGACCAATTTCAAAGTTTCGAAATAAGCTTCAAATATGAGAGTTTAGGCGAAATCATTTAGTTTGGCGTCGATTCCAGTGGTTTTAGCTAAAAATTCGAAGAGATTTTTGAGGTGGAAATTTTCACCAAAAAGTAAAGGGGTTAACCCATGGTTTTTGACGATTTTTCGACCAATTTCAAAGTTTCGAAATATACTTCAAATATGAGAGTTTAGGCGAAATCATATAGTTTGGCGTCGATTCCAGTGGTTTTAGCTAAAAATTCGAAGAGATTTTTGAGGTGAAAAATTTCACCAAAAAGTAAAGGGGTTAACCCATGGTTTTTGACGATTTTTCGACCAATTTCAAAGTTTCGAAATAAGCTTCAAATATGAGAGTTTAGGCGAAATCATTTAGTTTGGCGTCGATTCCAGTGGTTTTAGCTAAAAATTCGAAGAGATTTTTGAGGTGGAAAATTTCACCAAAAAGTAAAGGGGTTAACCCATGGTTTTTGACGATTTTTCGACCAATTTCAAAGTTTCGAAATAAGCTTCAAATATGAGAGTTTAGGCGAAATCATTTAGTTTGGCGTCGATTCCAGTGGTTTTCGCTAAAAATTCGAAGAGATTTTTGAGGTGGAAAATTTCACCAAAAAGTAAAGGGGTTAACCCATGGTTTTTGACGATTTTTCGACCAATTTCAAAGTTTCGAAATAAGCTTCAAATATGAGAGTTTAGGCGAAATCATTTAGTTTGGCGTCGATTCCAGTGGTTTTAGCTAAAAATTCAAAGAGATTTTTGAGGTGGAAATTTTCACCAAAAAGTAAAGGGGTTAACCCATGGTTTTTGACGATTTTTCGACCAATTTCAAAGTTTCGAAATATACTTCAAATATGAGAGTTTAGGCGAAATCATTTAGTTTGGCGTCGATTCCAGTGGTTTTAGCTAAAAATTCGAAGAGATTTTTGAGGTGGAAAATTTCACCAAAAAGTAAAGGGGTTAACCCATGGTTTTTGACGATTTTTCGACCAATTTCAAAGTTTCGAAATAAGCTTCAAATATGAGAGTTTAGGCGAAATCATTTAGTTTGGCGTCGATTCCAGTGGTTTTAGCTAAAAATTCGAAGAGATTTTTGAGGTGGAAAATTTCACCAAAAAGTAAAGGGGTTAACCCATGGTTTTTGACGATTTTTCGACCAATTTCAAAGTTTCGAAATAAGCTTCAAATATGAGAGTTTAGGCGAAATCATTTAGTTTGGCGTCAATTCCAGTGGTTTTAGTTATAATTCGAAGAGATTTTTGAGGTGGAAAATTTCACCAAAAAGTAAAGGGGTTAACCCATGGTTTTTGACGATTTTTCGACCAATTTCAAAGTTTCGAAATAAGCTTCAAATATGAGAGTTTAGGCGAAATCATTTAGTTTGGCGTCGATTCCAGTGGTTTTAGCTAAAAATTCGAAGAGATTTTTGAGGTGGAAAATTTCACCAAAAAGTAAAGGGGTTAACTCATGGTTTTTGACGATTTTTCGACCAATTTCAAAGTTTCGAAATAAGCTTCAAATATGAGAGTTTAGGCGAAATCATTTAGTTTGGCGTCGATTCCAGTGGTTTTCGCTAAAAATTCGAAGAGATTTTTGAGGTGGAAAATTTCACCAAAAAGTAAAGGGGTTAACCCATGGTTTTTGACGATTTTTCGACCAATTTCAAAATTTCGAAATACACTTCAAATATTAGAGTTTAGGCGAAATCATTTAGTTTGGGGTCGATTCCAGTGGTTTTAGTTATAATTCGAAGAGATTTTTGAGGTGAAAAATTTCACCAAAAAGTAAAGGGGTTAACCCATGGTTTTTGACGATTTTTCGACCAATTTCAAAGTTTCGAAATAAGCTTCAAATATGAGAGTATAGGTGAAATCATTTAGTTTGGGGTCGATTCCAGTGGTTTTCGCTAAAAATTCGAAGAGATTTTTGAGGTGGAAAATTTCACCAAAAAGTAAAGGGGTTAACCCATGGTTTTTGACGATTTTTCGACCAATTTCAAAGTTTCGAAATAAGCTTCAAATATGAGAGTTTAGGCGAAATCATTTAGTTTGGCGTCGATTCCAGTGGTTTTAGCTAAAAATTCGAAGAGATTTTTGAGGTGGAAAATTTCACCAAAAAGTAAAGGGGTTAACCCATGGTTTTTGACGATTTTTCGACCAATTTCAAAGTTTCGAAATAAGCTTCAAATATGAGAGTTTAGGCGAAATCATTTAGTTTGGCGTCGATTCCAGTGGTTTTAGCTAAAAATTCGAAGAGATTTTTGAGGTGGAAAATTTCACCAAAAAGTAAAGGGGTTAACCCATGGTTTTTGACGATTTTTCGACCAATTTCAAAGTTTCGAAATATACTTCAAATATGAGAGTTTAGGCGAAATCATATAGTTTGGCGTCAATTCCAGTGGTTTTAGCTAAAAATTCGAAGAGATTTTTGAGGTGAAAAATTTCACCAAAAAGTAAAGGGGTTAACCCATGGTTTTTGACGATTTTTCGACCAATTTCAAAGTTTCGAAATAAGCTTCAAATATGAGAGTTTAGGCGAAATCATTTAGTTTGGCGTCGATTCCAGTGGTTTTCGCTAAAAATTCGAAGAGATTTTTGAGGTGGAAAATTTCACCAAAAAGTAAAGGGGTTAACCCATGGTTTTTGACGATTTTTCGACCAATTTCAAAGTTTCGAAATAAGCTTCAAATATGAGAGTTTAGGCGAAATCATTTAGTTTGGCGTCGATTCCAGTGGTTTTAGCTAAAAATTCGAAGAGATTTTTGAGGTGGAAAATTTCACCAAAAAGTAAAGGGGTTAACCCATGGTTTTTGACGATTTTTCGACCAATTTCAAAGTTTCGAAATAAGCTTCAAATATGAGAGTTTAGGCGAAATCATTTAGTTTGGCGTCGATTCCAGTGGTTTTAGCTAAAAATTCGAAGAGATTTTTGAGGTGGAAAATTTCACCAAAAAGTAAAGGGGTTAACCCATGGTTTTTGACGATTTTTCGACCAATTTCAAAGTTTCGAAATAAGCTTCAAATATGAGAGTTTAGGCGAAATCATTTAGTTTGGCGTCGATTCCAGTGGTTTTCGCTAAAAATTCGAAGAGATTTTTGAGGTGGAAAATTTCACCAAAAAGTAAAGGGGTTAACCCATGGTTTTTGACGATTTTTCGACCAATTTCAAAGTTTCGAAATAAGCTTCAAATATGAGAGTTTAGGCGAAATCATTTAGTTTGGCGTCGATTCCAGTGGTTTTAGCTAAAAATTCGAAGAGATTTTTGAGGTGGAAAATTTCACCAAAAAGTAAAGGGGTTAACCCATGGTTTTTGACGATTTTTCGACCAATTTCAAAGTTTCGAAATAAGCTTCAAATATGAGAGTTTAGGCGAAATCATTTAGTTTGGCGTCGATTCCAGTGGTTTTAGCTAAAAATTCGAAGAGATTTTTGAGGTGGAAAATTTCACCAAAAAGTAAAGGGGTTAACCCATGGTTTTTGACGATTTTTCGACCAATTTCAAAGTTTCGAAATAAGCTTCAAATATGAGAGTTTAGGCGAAATCATTTAGTTTGGCGTCGATTCCAGTGGTTTTAGCTAAAAATTCGAAGAGATTTTTGAGGTGGAAATTTTCACCAAAAAGTAAAGGGGTTAACCCATGGTTTTTGACGATTTTTCGACCAATTTCAAAGTTTCGAAATAAGCTTCAAATATGAGAGTTTAGGCGAAATCATATAGTTTGGCGTCAATTCCAGTGGTTTTAGCTAAAAATTCGAAGAGATTTTTGAGGTGAAAAATTTCACCAAAAAGTAAAGGGGTTAACCCATGGTTTTTGACGATTTTTCGACCAATTTCAAAGTTTCGAAATAAGCTTCAAATATGAGAGTTTAGGCGAAATCATTTAGTTTGGCGTCGATTCCAGTGGTTTTCGCTAAAAATTCGAAGAGATTTTTGAGGTGGAAAATTTCACCAAAAAGTAAAGGGGTTAACCCATGGTTTTTGACGATTTTTCGACCAATTTCAAAGTTTCGAAATAAGCTTCAAATATGAGAGTTTAGGCGAAATCATTTAGTTTGGCGTCGATTCCAGTGGTTTTAGCTAAAAATTCGAAGAGATTTTTGAGGTGGAAAATTTCACCAAAAAGTAAAGGGGTTAACCCATGGTTTTTGACGATTTTTCGACCAATTTCAAAGTTTCGAAATAAGCTTCAAATATGAGAGTTTAGGCGAAATCATTTAGTTTGGCGTCGATTCCAGTGGTTTTAGCTAAAAATTCGAAGAGATTTTTGAGGTGGAAAATTTCACCAAAAAGTAAAGGGGTTAACCCATGGTTTTTGACGATTTTTCGACCAATTTCAAAGTTTCGAAATAAGCTTCAAATATGAGAGTTTAGGCGAAATCATTTAGTTTGGCGTCGATTCCAGTGGTTTTCGCTAAAAATTCGAAGAGATTTTTGAGGTGGAAAATTTCACCAAAAAGTAAAGGGGTTAACCCATGGTTTTTGACGATTTTTCGACCAATTTCAAAGTTTCGAAATAAGCTTCAAATATGAGAGTTTAGGCGAAATCATTTAGTTTGGCGTCGATTCCAGTGGTTTTAGCTAAAAATTCGAAGAGATTTTTGAGGTGGAAAATTTCACCAAAAAGTAAAGGGGTTAACCCATGGTTTTTGACGATTTTTCGACCAATTTCAAAGTTTCGAAATAAGCTTCAAATATGAGAGTTTAGGCGAAATCATTTAGTTTGGCGTCGATTCCAGTGGTTTTCGCTAAAAATTCGAAGAGATTTTTGAGGTGGAAAATTTCACCAAAAAGTAAAGGGGTTAACCCATGGTTTTTGACGATTTTTCGACCAATTTCAAAGTTTCGAAATAAGCTTCAAATATGAGAGTTTAGGCGAAATCATTTAGTTTGGCGTCGATTCCAGTGGTTTTAGCTAAAAATTCAAAGAGATTTTTGAGGTGGAAATTTTCACCAAAAAGTAAAGGGGTTAACCCATGGTTTTTGACGATTTTTCGACCAATTTCAAAGTTTCGAAATATACTTCAAATATGAGAGTTTAGGCGAAATCATATAGTTTGGCGTCGATTCCAGTGGTTTTAGCTAAAAATTCGAAGAGATTTTTGAGGTGAAAAATTTCACCAAAAAGTAAAGGGGTTAACCCATGGTTTTTGACGATTTTTCGACCAATTTCAAAGTTTCGAAATAAGCTTCAAATATGAGAGTTTAGGCGAAATCATTTAGTTTGGCGTCGATTCCAGTGGTTTTCGCTAAAAATTCGAAGAGATTTTTGAGGTGGAAAATTTCACCAAAAAGTAAAGGGGTTAACCCATGGTTTTTGACGATTTTTCGACCAATTTCAAAGTTTCGAAATAAGCTTCAAATATGAGAGTTTAGGCGAAATCATTTAGTTTGGCGTCGATTCCAGTGGTTTTAGTTATAATTCGAAGAGATTTTTGAGGTGGAAAATTTCACCAAAAAGTAAAGGGGTTAACCCATGGTTTTTGACGATTTTTCGACCAATTTCAAAGTTTCGAAATAAGCTTCAAATATGAGAGTTTAGGCGAAATCATTTAGTTTGGCGTCGATTCCAGTGGTTTTAGCTAAAAATTCGAAGAGATTTTTGAGGTGGAAAATTTCACCAAAAAGTAAAGGGGTTAACCCATGGTTTTTGACGATTTTTCGACCAATTTCAAAGTTTCGAAATAAGCTTCAAATATGAGAGTTTAGGCGAAATCATTTAGTTTGGCGTCGATTCCAGTGGTTTTCGCTAAAAATTCGAAGAGATTTTTGAGGTGGAAAATTTCACCAAAAAGTAAAGGGGTTAACCCATGGTTTTTGACGATTTTTCGACCAATTTCAAAATTTCGAAATACACTTCAAATATTAGAGTTTAGGCGAAATCATTTAGTTTGGGGTCGATTCCAGTGGTTTTAGTTATAATTCGAAGAGATTTTTGAGGTGAAAAATTTCACCAAAAAGTAAAGGGGTTAACCCATGGTTTTTGACGATTTTTCGACCAATTTCAAAGTTTCGAAATAAGCTTCAAATATGAGAGTTTAGGCGAAATCATTTAGTTTGGCGTCGATTCCAGTGGTTTTCGCTAAAAATTCGAAGAGATTTTTGAGGTGGAAAATTTCACCAAAAAGTAAAGGGGTTAACCCATGGTTTTTGACGATTTTTCGACCAATTTCAAAATTTCGAAATACACTTCAAATATTAGAGTTTAGGCGAAATCATTTAGTTTGGGGTCGATTCCAGTGGTTTTAGTTATAATTCGAAGAGATTTTTGAGGTGAAAAATTTCACCAAAAAGTAAAGGGGTTAACCCATGGTTTTTGACGATTTTTCGACCAATTTCAAAGTTTCGAAATAAGCTTCAAATATGAGAGTTTAGGCGAAATCATTTAGTTTGGGGTCGATTCCAGTGGTTTTCGCTAAAAATTCGAAGAGATTTTTGAGGTGGAAAATTTCACCAAAAAGTAAAGGGGTTAACCCATGGTTTTTGACGATTTTTCGACCAATTTCAAAGTTTCGAAATAAGCTTCAAATATGAGAGTTTAGGCGAAATCATTTAGTTTGGCGTCGATTCCAGTGGTTTTCGCTAAAAATTCGAAGAGATTTTTGAGGTGGAAAATTTCACCAAAAAGTAAAGGGGTTAACCCATGGTTTTTGACGATTTTTCGACCAATTTCAAAGTTTCGAAATAAGCTTCAAATATGAGAGTTTAGGCGAAATCATTTAGTTTGGCGTCGATTCCAGTGGTTTTAGCTAAAAATTCGAAGAGATTTTTGAGGTGGAAAATTTCACCAAAAAGTAAAGGGGTTAACCCATGGTTTTTGACGATTTTTCGACCAATTTCAAAGTTTCGAAATAAGCTTCAAATATGAGAGTTTAGGCGAAATCATTTAGTTTGGCGTCGATTCCAGTGGTTTTAGCTAAAAATTCGAAGAGATTTTTGAGGTGAAAAATTTCACCAAAAAGTAAAGGGGTTAACCCATGGTTTTTGACGATTTTTCGACCAATTTCAAAGTTTCGAAATAAGCTTCAAATATGAGAGTTTAGGCGAAATCATTTAGTTTGGCGTCGATTCCAGTGGTTTTCGCTAAAAATTCGAAGAGATTTTTGAGGTGGAAAATTTCACCAAAAAGTAAAGGGGTTAACCCATGGTTTTTGACGATTTTTCGACCAATTTCAAAATTTCGAAATACACTTCAAATATTAGAGTTTAGGCGAAATCATTTAGTTTGGGGTCGATTCCAGTGGTTTTAGTTATAATTCGAAGAGATTTTTGAGGTGAAAAATTTCACCAAAAAGTAAAGGGGTTAACCCATGGTTTTTGACGATTTTTCGACCAATTTCAAAGTTTCGAAATAAGCTTCAAATATGAGAGTTTAGGCGAAATCATTTAGTTTGGCGTCGATTCCAGTGGTTTTCGCTAAAAATTCGAAGAGATTTTTGAGGTGGAAAATTTCACCAAAAAGTAAAGGGGTTAACCCATGGTTTTTGACGATTTTTCGACCAATTTCAAAGTTTCGAAATAAGCTTCAAATATGAGAGTTTAGGCGAAATCATTTAGTTTGGCGTCGATTCCAGTGGTTTTCGCTAAAAATTCGAAGAGATTTTTGAGGTGGAAAATTTCACCAAAAAGTAAAGGGGTTAACCCATGGTTTTTGACGATTTTTCGACCAATTTCAAAGTTTCGAAATAAGCTTCAAATATGAGAGTTTAGGCGAAATCATTTAGTTTGGCGTCGATTCCAGTGGTTTTCGCTAAAAATTCGAAGAGATTTTTGAGGTGGAAAATTTCACCAAAAAGTAAAGGGGTTAACCCATGGTTTTTGACGATTTTTCGACCAATTTCAAAATTTCGAAATACACTTCAAATATTAGAGTTTAGGCGAAATCATTTAGTTTGGCGTCGATTCCAGTGGTTTTAGTTATAATTCGAAGAGATTTTTGAGGTGAAAAATTTCACCAAAAAGTAAAGGGGTTAACCCATGGTTTTTGACGATTTTTCGACCAATTTCAAAGTTTCGAAATAAGCTTCAAATATGAGAGTTTAGGCGAAATCATTTAGTTTGGGGTCGATTCCAGTGGTTTTCGCTAAAAATTCGAAGAGATTTTTGAGGTGGAAAATTTCACCAAAAAGTAAAGGGGTTAACCCATGGTTTTTGACGATTTTTCGACCAATTTCAAAGTTTCGAAATAAGCTTCAAATATGAGAGTTTAGGCGAAATCATTTAGTTTGGCGTCGATTCCAGTGGTTTTCGCTAAAAATTCGAAGAGATTTTTGAGGTGGAAAATTTCACCAAAAAGTAAAGGGGTTAACCCATGGTTTTTGACGATTTTTCGACCAATTTCAAAGTTTCGAAATACACTTCAAATATGAGAGTTTAGGCGAAATCATTTAGTTTGGGGTCGATTCCAGTGGTTTTAGTTATAATTCGAAGAGATTTTTGAGGTGAAAAATTTCACCAAAAAGTAAAGGGGTTAACCCATGGTTTTTGACGATTTTTCGACCAATTTCAAAGTTTCGAAATAAGCTTCAAATATGAGAGTTTAGGCGAAATCATTTAGTTTGGCGTCTATTCCAGTGGTTTTAGCTAAAAATTCGAAGAGATTTTTGAGGTGGAAAATTTCACCAAAAAGTAAAGGGGTTAACCCATGGTTTTTGACGATTTTTCGACCAATTTCAAAGTTTCGAAATACACTTCAAATATTAGAGTTTAGGCGAAATCATTTAGTTTGGGGTCGATTCCAGTGGTTTTAGTTATAATTCGAAGAGATTTTTGAGGTGAAAAATTTCACCAAAAAGTAAAGGGGTTAACCCATGGTTTTTGACGATTTTTCGACCAATTTCAAAGTTTCGAAATAAGCTTCAAATATGAGAGTTTAGGCGAAATCATTTAGTTTGGCGTCAATTCCAGTGGTTTTAGCTAAAAATTCGAAGAGATTTTTGAGGTGGAAAATTTCACCAAAAAGTAAAGGGGTTAACCCATGGTTTTTGACGATTTTTCGACCAATTTCAAAGTTTCGAAATAAGCTTCAAATATGAGAGTTTAGGCGAAATCATTTAGTTTGGCGTCGATTCCAGTGGTTTTAGCTAAAAATTCGAAGAGATTTTTGAGGTGAAAAATTTCACCAAAAAGTAAAGGGGTTAACCCATGGTTTTTGACGATTTTTCGACCAATTTCAAAGTTTCGAAATAAGCTTCAAATATGAGAGTTTAGGCGAAATCATTTAGTTTGGCGTCGATTCCAGTGGTTTTCGCTAAAAATTCGAAGAGATTTTTGAGGTGGAAAATTTCACCAAAAAGTAAAGGGGTTAACCCATGGTTTTTGACGATTTTTCGACCAATTTCAAAATTTCGAAATACACTTCAAATATTAGAGTTTAGGCGAAATCATTTAGTTTGGGGTCGATTCCAGTGGTTTTAGTTATAATACGAAGAGATTTTTGAGGTGAAAAATTTCACCAAAAAGTAAAGGGGTTAACCCATGGTTTTTGACGATTTTTCGACCAATTTCAAAGTTTCGAAATAAGCTTCAAATATGAGAGTTTAGGCGAAATCATTTAGTTTGGCGTCGATTCCAGTGGTTTTAGCTAAAAATTCGAAGAGATTTTTGAGGTGGAAAATTTCACCAAAAAGTAAAGGGGTTAACCCATGGTTTTTGACGATTTTTCGACCAATTTCAAAGTTTCGAAATAAGCTTCAAATATGAGAGTTTAGGCGAAATCATTTAGTTTGGCGTCGATTCCAGTGGTTTTAGCTAAAAATTCGAAGAGATTTTTGAGGTGGAAAATTTCACCAAAAAGTAAAGGGGTTAACCCATGGTTTTTGACGATTTTTCGACCAATTTCAAAGTTTCGAAATAAGCTTCAAATATGAGAGTTTAGGCGAAATCATTTAGTTTGGCGTCGATTCCAGTGGTTTTCGCTAAAAATTCGAAGAGATTTTTGAGGTGGAAAATTTCACCAAAAAGTAAAGGGGTTAACCCATGGTTTTTGACGATTTTTCGACCAATTTCAAAATTTCGAAATACACTTCAAATATTAGAGTTTAGGCGAAATCATTTAGTTTGGGGTCGATTCCAGTGGTTTTAGTTATAATTCGAAGAGATTTTTGAGGTGAAAAATTTCACCAAAAAGTAAAGGGGTTAACCCATGGTTTTTGACGATTTTTCGACCAATTTCAAAGTTTCGAAATAAGCTTCAAATATGAGAGTTTAGGCGAAATCATTTAGTTTGGGGTCGATTCCAGTGGTTTTCGCTAAAAATTCGAAGAGATTTTTGAGGTGGAAAATTTCACCAAAAAGTAAAGGGGTTAACCCATGGTTTTTGACGATTTTTCGACCAATTTCAAAGTTTCGAAATAAGCTTCAAATATGAGAGTTTAGGCGAAATCATTTAGTTTGGCGTCGATTCCAGTGGTTTTCGCTAAAAATTCGAAGAGATTTTTGAGGTGGAAAATTTCACCAAAAAGTAAAGGGGTTAACCCATGGTTTTTGACGATTTTTCGACCAATTTCAAAATTTCGAAATACACTTCAAATATTAGAGTTTAGGCGAAATCATTTAGTTTGGGGTCGATTCCAGTGGTTTTAGTTATAATTCGAAGAGATTTTTGAGGTGAAAAATTTCACCAAAAAGTAAAGGGGTTAACCCATGGTTTTTGACGATTTTTCGACCAATTTCAAAGTTTCGAAATAAGCTTCAAATATGAGAGTTTAGGCGAAATCATTTAGTTTGGCGTCGATTCCAGTGGTTTTAGCTAAAAATTCGAAGAGATTTTTGAGGTGGAAAATTTCACCAAAAAGTAAAGGGGTTAACCCATGGTTTTTGACGATTTTTCGACCAATTTCAAAGTTTCGAAATAAGCTTCAAATATGAGAGTTTAGGCGAAATCATTTAGTTTGGCGTCGATTCCAGTGGTTTTAGCTAAAAATTCGAAGAGATTTTTGAGGTGAAAAATTTCACCAAAAAGTAAAGGGGTTAACCCATGGTTTTTGACGATTTTTCGACCAATTTCAAAGTTTCGAAATAAGCTTCAAATATGAGAGTTTAGGCGAAATCATTTAGTTTGGCGTCGATTCCAGTGGTTTTCGCTAAAAATTCGAAGAGATTTTTGAGGTGGAAAATTTCACCAAAAAGTAAAGGGGTTAACCCATGGTTTTTGACGATTTTTCGACCAATTTCAAAATTTCGAAATACACTTCAAATATTAGAGTTTAGGCGAAATCATTTAGTTTGGGGTCGATTCCAGTGGTTTTAGTTATAATACGAAGAGATTTTTGAGGTGAAAAATTTCACCAAAAAGTAAAGGGGTTAACCCATGGTTTTTGACGATTTTTCGACCAATTTCAAAGTTTCGAAATAAGCCTCTAATATGAGAGTTTAGGCGAAATCATTTAGTTTGGCGTCGATTCCAGTGGTTTTCGCTAAAAATTCGAAGAGATTTTTGAGGTGGAAAATTTCACCAAAAAGTAAAGGGGTTAACCCATGGTTTTTGACGATTTTTCGACCAATTTCAAAGTTTCGAAATAAGCTTCAAATATGAGAGTTTAGGCGAAATCATTTAGTTTGGCGTCGATTCCAGTGGTTTTCGCTAAAAATTCGAAGAGATTTTTGAGGTGGAAAATTTCACCAAAAAGTAAAGGGGTTAACCCATGGTTTTTGACGATTTTTCGACCAATTTCAAAGTTTCGAAATAAGCCTCTAATATGAGAGTTTAGGCGAAATCATTTAGTTTGGCGTCGATTCCAGTGGTTTTCGCTAAAAATTCGAAGAGATTTTTGAGGTGGAAAATTTCACCAAAAAGTAAAGGGGTTAACCCATGGTTTTTGACGATTTTTCGACCAATTTCAAAGTTTCGAAATACACTTCAAATATGAGAGTTTAGGCGAAATCATTTAGTTTGGCGTCGATTCCAGTGGTTTTAGTTATAATTCGAAGAGATTTTTGAGGTGAAAAATTTCACCAAAAAGTAAAGGGGTTAACCCATGGTTTTTGACGATTTTTCGACCAATTTCAAAGTTTCGAAATAAGCTTCAAATATGAGAGTTTAGGCGAAATCATTTAGTTTGGGGTCGATTCCAGTGGTTTTCGCTAAAAATTCGAAGAGATTTTTGAGGTGGAAAATTTCACCAAAAAGTAAAGGGGTTAACCCATGGTTTTTGACGATTTTTCGACCAATTTCAAAGTTTCGAAATAAGCTTCAAATATGAGAGTTTAGGCGAAATCATTTAGTTTGGCGTCGATTCCAGTGGTTTTCGCTAAAAATTCGAAGAGATTTTTGAGGTGGAAAATTTCACCAAAAAGTAAAGGGGTTAACCCATGGTTTTTGACGATTTTTCGACCAATTTCAAAATTTCGAAATACACTTCAAATATTAGAGTTTAGGCGAAATCATTTAGTTTGGGGTCGATTCCAGTGGTTTTAGTTATAATTCGAAGAGATTTTTGAGGTGAAAAATTTCACCAAAAAGTAAAGGGGTTAACCCATGGTTTTTGACGATTTTTCGACCAATTTCAAAGTTTCGAAATAAGCTTCAAATATGAGAGTTTAGGCGAAATCATTTAGTTTGGCGTCAATTCCAGTGGTTTTAGCTAAAAATTCGAAGAGATTTTTGAGGTGGAAAATTTCACCAAAAAGTAAAGGGGTTAACCCATGGTTTTTGACGATTTTTCGACCAATTTCAAAGTTTCGAAATAAGCTTCAAATATGAGAGTTTAGGCGAAATCATTTAGTTTGGCGTCGATTCCAGTGGTTTTAGCTAAAAATTCGAAGAGATTTTTGAGGTGAAAAATTTCACCAAAAAGTAAAGGGGTTAACCCATGGTTTTTGACGATTTTTCGACCAATTTCAAAGTTTCGAAATAAGCTTCAAATATGAGAGTTTAGGCGAAATCATTTAGTTTGGCGTCGATTCCAGTGGTTTTCGCTAAAAATTCGAAGAGATTTTTGAGGTGGAAAATTTCACCAAAAAGTAAAGGGGTTAACCCATGGTTTTTGACGATTTTTCGACCAATTTCA